>OZ007496.1:3991549-4591549 GCA_963931805.1 Microdon myrmicae
CCGAACTGCCTACCCGAACTATCTCCACATCAGAACGTTCTTCACCTCTGGCAGGTTGGTTAATAGCTCTAATGAGATTGTATACCACAATACAGAGCTTTCACCTCACCAATTTAACCCTTACGTCAATGACCAACTTTACCGACAGTAGTCAATGACCGGGTACCCGGGTACCCACATATAGAAACATTGTTTTAACAATGTTAAAACAAATATTTTGCAATAGATTTTAATTTGTTTATCAGAAACAATTGCAATTCTAATTGCAGCAGGGGTCAATAATGGAAACAAAGACCATACTACAGAGATGCGGAAAACGTCATCATTCCCTTTATACAGGGCCACAATGAGTATCAATCGTTTTTGGAATATCTTACGTTTTATCAGATTTGATGATGCGCGGACACGAGAGGAACGGTCCAGAGAGGACAAGGCAGCTCCAATTAGTGAGATCTGGGCGATGTTGAATGCAAATTTGTCCGCCCTGTACCGGCCCGGCACAGAACTTACCATCGACGAGCAGCTGTATCCGTACCGTGGGCGAACCAAATTTACGCAGTATATTCCATCAAAACCAGCCAAGTATGGTGTCAAAGTGTGGTGGATTTGTGATGCTGAAAATGCATATTTACACCGGGAAAAGTGGCAATGTTAGAGAAAAAAATCAAGGTGAAAATGTTGTCAAAAAATTAGCAGCACCGTACAAAGGGAGTGGAAGAAATATTTGTATGGACAATTTTTTCACGACGTTACCGCTTGCGAAGCTTTTATTGTCGTGGGACTTGACTGTCGTAGGAACCTTACGAAAAAACAAACCCTATATTCCAAAGGAGATGGCTGCATCAAAGGATCGTCCAGAATTATCCAGACTGTTCGGCTTTCACGACAAAACGACGATTTGTTCATATGTGCCTAAGAAAAATAAAGCATTTATACTGCTTTCGCCGATGCACTCGAACATGGCAGTCGCTGACCACGCACAGAAAAAACACGAGATTATTTTGCACTATAATCGGTACAAAGCTGGTGTTGATACAATGGACCAAATGGCCGGCAGATACACGACACACCGACGGACGAATAGGTGGCCCTTGGCAATGTTCTTCAATGTCCTCGATGTAAGCGCACTCGCGGCGTTCGTCATTTATAAAGAGAACAACTCCATGCTGCCGAAAAAGACGAACGCCCGTCATATGTTTTTGCTCCAATTAAGCGAACAACTTGCCCTGCCAAGTATTCATGAACGCTCGGAAAATGATCAAATCAAGAGGCATTACTCAACAAAACTTGCAATCGAGTCCATCATCGGCAAGGTTCAGCCGCTCATGCCGACGACCCAGACAGCATGTCCGCCCCTGGATAGTACAGGAAGAAAAAAGGTCACTGGTTGTTGCCACATTTGTTTATCGCAGGCTCTGAAAAAGCGGCGAAAAACAAGAAAGGCGTGTCGGCAATGTGAAATGCCGGTTTGCGACGAACACGCAACTACGTTGGTTGAATGTAATGCATGTCACAGAAGTCCTTCTGAATAAATTTGTTTGTTAATTTAAATGCATTTTTATTGTTTTTCATTAATTATTAGTTATTTCAATAGTTAATTATTATTATATTAACATTTAATTTTGCATCATTCTTCATCATTCTCAATGCTTTTTAAATGGGGTACCCGGGTACCCGGTCGTGGCTCAGAATACAATTTTTTAAAATGTCAATTTGAAAGTAAAAAAAAATTTTTTTTTTCATTGAAATTTCGTAACTATCATTCAGAAACGTTTGAATGGAGATGATCTAAGACATGGGACCGAAATTCGTCTACTAGGCCGAGCAATCGTGAAATTGCGACCGGGTACCCGGTCATTGACATAAGGGTTAAATATAGTAATATTCAACCGTTCTCCAATATTTTGCGTTTCAACGAAGAAACGGAAAGTAGTTCCGACTGACAATATCCTCACTAACCCATAACCTACCTATTGATCACTATGCTTCCCCCTTCCACACCACACTAACTTATTTCAATAATAATTAGGTAACTAGACTAAGTTAAGATAAGTTAAGTTAAGGTAAGTAAATTAGCATAGGTTAAGTAAATAACTATATCCTGGTTTTCTGACCTTTTCCAGGAAGCTCTACCCACTACAATCTTAATCCATATTCAATACATAACTCCTATCATATTGTTTGAAAAATGTACTAGTAAGTATATGTAAACAATTATAGCTAAAGTATCATAAGTTATCTGTATTGCTTATTGTAAAAATTATTGATGGATGATAAATACAGAAATGTGAAAAAAGAAAAAAAACAAAAAAATCTGCTGTGGGTTCGCAGAGCCACCGCAATTTCTCATCCGACACGAGTGTTCCCAGTCAACTACAATTTGCAACTATTCAAAAACAACTTATAGCCAAGCCCTATAGGTTCGCCTTTCCTAAGGGAAATAAATATTAACAAAAAAAGGTCACTTCTTCCACTCTCTCTGTTTTGGGTACAATTGTTACAGCATATTGTTTCATTATTATCATCGCCCGCCATTTATTTTTCATTTGTGAATATAAAGAATTCAATTTTTAATTTAATTTAATGTTATCGATTAAATAAATCAAAAATAAAATTAAAAAATTAAATAAATAAATTGTTTGGACAAGCACTTTAATATGTGAAATGCAAACAACTCATTAAAGCGGATCTTAGTCCGAAATCCTTTAATTTAAGAACAGGAAGGTAATTAAAAAAATGTGTTATATATTAATATTGTAACGAGCTTAGGGTTCGCTGGATTAATTATTTTAAAGTAAATAAGAGCCGTTAAATCGATTTTGAATTAATATAACACTTTATTAGTCCGTAATACAACCGTTACTTATACCGTACACTTAACGATTTCTTTACTTATCGCTTCCGTACTTATCTCGTCTTTTACTGCTTACTTCTCACTCGAGACTTACCGCTTGCTTCACTGTCTTACTTATAACTTAACTCCCGATCTGCGTGCGACGTATTTATACCGTTTTTCCTCATTCTGATTTGGTGTATCGTTTCCGTCCGTTCCATAATCTTGAATGTTCTATTCCAGTTTTCCAGTACTTCCTAAAATAATCTAGTACTTTGTTTCGGACTTTCTCGAAGATTCCAGTACTGATTGTCATATGCGTCACACTACCCTCCGCCTAGATTAGTTCGTCCCGAACTAAGTTCATTGGTCTCCCGGGCCAACAAGCCGCCAGTCGGTCGCGATGCACCACTTTCATCTTGGTGTTCGGCGGTGGAAGTTCTTGACCTTCATTCAAATTTTCTACTGCTCTCCTTTTCGCGTCAGCTCTAGCCTGCCGCCATTCTTTCTTTTCCTGACGACGGAAATCCTCTTGCATTTTAGGGATCTCATGCGAACAGTATAAGAGAAAATGCATGTGCACACCCTCAAGCTCTTCTGGAGTTTGCGCATCAGGTAAGCGATCTAGATCTTCATCTTTAATTACACGCATATCATCTGGTATTGGAGCATCTGTCGATTTCATAACCGTATCCAACTGGTAGTTCCGCATCTTTTCAAATAACTGGAGCGGTTTGTTCTTTGGAGCTGACAGTAAACACCAGCGTGCGTCGTAGTAATAGACTTTCCATAGATTGTCGCACGTTAATTCTGGTTTCACGTGTTCTTCTCTATAGAATGCAATGAACGGCTCCTCTAGCTGTTGATTACGCCTACAATCTAGGGCTTGCTTGATCTTTCCCCCCGTATGTGGTGGCTTACAATAGCGGTCTCGACCTCCAACATCCGTTGATCTCTCTTGTTCGGAATCAGTTGATTTACAAAACGCATGTTTGTAAATCCATTCAGCTTCATCTTGTAGTTCATTGGGTCCCTCTGGAACAGGCGTAACCGGAACTTCGCGCAATTGCATTCGCTCAAGAATATCCGTTTTACCGATTTCATTGTCCAAATCCGTAAAATCCTCAGCATCAGACTCCGATTCCTCATCATCATTGAAATGTTTTGCCGCCTCAGTTTCCCTGTGACTACGTTCAGAGCGGCGTTCAACATCGTCTTCGTCGTCGAATAGCTGTTCGGCTATAGCCTCACGTTCTGAACCTTCATCGACGGGCTGTTCCTCTCCATCACTTTCTTCGTCCTGTGTACGACGTAGACGCTTGGAACGCTTTCTGCTTTCGACTTTCAAACCAAGATTCTCTTCAATAAGGTCACAGTCGTCGTCTTCCAGTCGGTCGTCCAACTCGTCATCATCATTGTAAATCCGTTTCAGGGAACGGCCTGAAGCATCAGTGTCTTCATTATAACTGCCGTCCTCTTCAATCGGGTTATCATCGATGAAATCCTTCAGTTCTTAACGTAACACATCATCGTCATTTTCCTCCTCTTCCTCACTGCTGTCGGCCATAGCTTTGCTCTTCCTGAGTTTCTTCATTTCATGTGGCTCCAATTCCTCCTCATCCTCAGCTTCTTCCGCTTCCGAGTCCCAGAATTCTTTCATACACTGCCTTTGGGCGTCCAATTTTGCATTAACCTCTGCAGCTTGCGCATCCAATTTTGCCTTAAACTCTGCAGCTCGCGCATCCAATTTTGCAGCTTGCGCATCCTATTTTGAATTTACGGTGTCCAATTTTGCCATCATAATCCCGAACATCTCCGAAATGTCCAACTGTTGCGAACTTGTAGCGATTCTAACAGATACACACGATTCACAAGCGAAATAGTGAAGAACACGAACGAAAAATCGAATAAGGAAAATACATCAGAACCGTATACCAAGCGATAAATAACAAAAAAATAATTCACACCAGTGGAATATAATCGAGTTTGGAAATTAAATTCAAAACACGGTCAGTAGCCTGGTGAGTAACGCTTAGGTAAAATTTTTTTCGTGATTCGAGCTGTCATAGCGTCAGTTCGAATCACACGATCTTCTTCACTATTATTTCAAACGCTATAATTGGTGACTACGACGTGATCTGTACACACAGCATAGCATACACTTCCCATAGTAAAGCAGAACTTCACACACGGTCACGACTTCCGCATAGACCACAGCCTCCGACGTTTTCTCGTTTCTCTCTCTCGTTCGTCCGTCGTCCGCATACGAATCTGATCGTAACAAAGTTACTGCGGCGGGAGTGGTGTAGCGATTCTAACAGATACACACGATTCACAAGCGAAATAGTGAAGAACACGAACGAAAAATCGAATAAGAACAATACATCAGAACCGTATACCAAGCGATAAATAACAAAAAAATAATTCACACCAGTGGAATATAATCGAGTTTGGAAATCAAATTCAAAACCTGGTGTGTAACGCTTAGGTAAAATTTTTTTCGTGATTCGAGCTGTCATAGCGTCAGTTCGAATCACACGATCTTCTTCACTATTATTTCAAACGCTATAAACTCTTCTCCGAACGTCGATCTGCCATCGTCACAATACACTTCCACAGACTTATTTATTTCACCAATAATTAATCCCACTTCTGACACCAATTGTAGCGAGCTTAGGGTTCGCTGGATTAATTATTTTAAAATAAATAAGAGCCGTTAAATCGACTTTGAATTAATATAACACTTTATTAGTCCGTAATACAACCGTTACTTATACCGTACACTTAACGATTTCTTTACTTATCGCTTCCGTACTTATCGCGTCTTTTACTGCTTACTTCTCACTCGAGACTTATCGCTTGCTTCACTGTCTTACTTATAACTTAACTCCCGATCTGCGTGCGACGTATTTATACCGTTTTTCCTCATTTTGATTTGGTGTGTCGTTTCCGTCCGTTCCACAGTCGTGAATGTTCTATTCCAGTTTTCCAGCACTTCCTAAAATAATCTAGTACTTTGTTTCGGACTTTATCGAAGATTCCAGTACTGATTGACATATGCGTCACAATATGTTAAATATTAAAAATCCTTTATACGTTACATGCTAATAACTTCCACAGTCCACGGGGCAGAAAATTTAAGTTTTGTTTTCAAATATGCACGCACAAAGAGATTTTCAATATCTTACATATCAATGCACAGTACGGAGGGAGGAGGCTGAAGATTGAGATTTAATAGGAAAATATGACATCTAGTGGCATTCCTTGTAATTGTCTAGACTCAGACACATCTAGACAATATATTTCATTGAAAATTATGAATAGTCAATAAATGACAACTAATGGATTTATGCTCTCCTTATTTATACAACTTTAACCTTTTCGAAGGTTTCAATAAATTTGTTCAAGTTTCTTAACATGCTTCAACTGCACCAAAAGATAGAGCACCCCCTTGTAACTGTCTCTTAATACTTGCCGTATCTAATGAATTATTTTGATGAAGTTGTTTGTAAATACATAAACATATCAAGTCCGATATCTAACATGAATTGTGTATATATAGCCTTCAAGTTTATTTTTGATAAGAATCAAGTTATTACCGAAAGTTGGGGATTTTTCAGGAAAAGCCGGCTCTGGTATTTATAAAATTTTCTCATTCTTAGAAGACCAGAATGCGAGTATAAATCACGTTAACCATTTAATAAGGAGTTTCTACATTTGGTCCACCTAAGAGCCTTCAAAACTAATAAAACAAATCTATTAAGTTCCAAAAGCCTAAAACCATATATTTGGCCAAAAGTTAAATCTGACTCGTTTCCACGCAATCATATAAGAGTTTAATAACACATGATGTATAGATTAAATGTTAAGCAATATTGTTCACGAGCATTGTGTAGTTTACCAATAGGTTAAGTCCATTCATGTTTATATCTCTATAACTTTGATACCTAAAGAAATCGTATGATACAAAAAATATTGAAAATTCTTAAGTGAACAGCAATATCTAGAACCAAAGGCAAAGTAACAATCCGGCGATCCACAAAAAAGTGCGTAGCTAAGTAATTTACGACTCAGCAGGAAATCTGGATCAAGCAACTTGGCTATATTACCAAACATCAGCAAAACGTTGACCGACATCTATATTCAAATAAATATTTGTGTGAGTGCAGAGCATAATTCCAAGTATCTTGAGGACTATAAAAACTCTGAGGTTATCATAAATATGGTATCAGTTACAATCAGTTCTTCGAACAAGGAGCTAAATCCAATATGAAATTCATCTACGCATCTGTAGTCATCTTGGTTGTTGCCCATTTCGTGGAGGCATCCATTCAAAGACCATTATTAGGCAACAAGCAATTGGCCGGACAACCATCGGAAAACCAACAACAAATAGCTGACAATTTGGATTCATTGAGGGTGAGGAAAGAAGCGAAAAGTGCGTACCCAACCGCATCATATTCAGCACCACCATGTCCAACCAACTATTTGTTCAGCTGTGGACCCCAAGTGAAAGAAGTGCCATGTTCGCAACCAAGCTACAGCGGAGCATACTCTGAAAATGTCCCCCAGTACATCCTACCGCCACATATGATTCCACCACCATACCGCTATCCCCAATACGGCATTCCTGTTATCACCGAAGTTTGAAAGGAAATAAACACGACTAGAACCATTATAAATTGATAAGGATAATTAAAAACATTATTTTTTACTAAGTACCTGCTTGTTCATTTACTTGTAGTTAGAAACTGTTCTTCAAAAAGGTCGGATGCTAAACATCAACATAAAAAAAAAGATGAAAATTTTGGGTTCAGAGGGCAAATCAAATTTTAAAAACTTCTGCTCCGCGGTTCCAATTACTTCCATAGGTTTCAAACAGACAGGATTTACGAGTTTCGAGAGCAGTAAGATAAATCTTCGTTCTAGGTTTCTCCGCGAGCTATACTAGGTCCTTCAATAAGTTTTGGTCTTATTATTCAACATACTCTTCTTCGAACTCGATACGCGTAATCCAGCATTTTTCTCAACACTTCGATACTTCTTACATAGTAAATATCATCATCGGCACTGCAGCCGGGATCCGATCTTGGCCTTATTTAGCAAATCTCTCCACCGGTATCCGGTCCTTATCGGAGACTTGTTAAATTGTCCATAATAATTTGTTTTTCCAGGCAAGTTTATTAGCCTTGCGCCAACCTCACTCAGGATGTCGCTGCATGCATTGGTTCATTACTTGGCGGGTGCCAAAGTGGCTATCCAGGGGTGTCATGTGGAGACTGAATGTTTCTAGAGGCCAGATCTGGAGAATATGGTGGATGGCGAAGCAATTTAAAGCTTAGAACGTTAACCATTAATATCGAGCACCGTTTTGCAAAGAAAAAGAACTTGTGCTTTTTTAATGTAGTCCTTTTTCCTTGAGAGCATTATTCAGCTGCTCCAAAAATGATATCTAATATTCGCCTGTTAAGGTTTTTCGTTTTTCAAGATAGTCCGCCAATAATATTGTAGCGAGCTTAGATTAATTATTTTAATAAATAAGAGCCGTTAAATCGATTTTCTTTGTAAACACTTTATTAGTCTGTTAATAACAACCGTTCCTCCATATTTCGGTGACCCTTCTTTCTCTCGAGACCTATCGTTTAATTCCCATCGCTTCGTTACTCCACTTCTTTAATTATCGCTTCCTTACTGCTTACTGTCTTCTTGATCTGCGTGCGACGTATTTATACCATTATTCTTCATTCTGATTCGGCGTTTCGTTTCCGTTCGTCCCATAGCCTCGAATTTTCTACTACTCATAGTCTCCGGTTTTCCGATACTTTCTAGAATATTCTAGTACTTTGTTTTGGAGACCTGCCAGATATCACAGCTGACTGTCATATGCGTCACACTACCCTCCGCCTAGATTAGTTCGTCCCGAACTAAGTTTACTGGTCCTCTGGGTTAACAAAAAGTCGCCACTCTATCACGATGTACAACTTTCATCTTGGCGTTCGGTCTTCGCTGAATCCTATAGACAACGTCGTTAATTCTTGTGAGAATCTTATACGGTCCTTCCCAATATTGCTGCAACTTCGGAGAGCTTCCTTTTCGCCGATGAGGGTTATAGAGCCACAAGTTATCGCCTGCAGTAAATCCGGATGCGTTGGCTCGAACGTCGTACCTTGTTTTCATCCTGTCACTTGATACCTTGATTTGATTTCGAACCAAATGATGAATCTCATCGAGGCGATTTCTCCATTCGGCTACCTAGTCTTCAGTCTTATCTATGGCGTCTGGAGGTATTCCGAATCGTAAATCGGCTGGTAATCGTATCTCTCGTCCAAATATAATTCTTGCTGGAGAATGGCCTGTCGTATCGTGATTAGCCGATCTATAACTCATGAGAAGGGTTTGTACATATTTGTCCCAATCTCGTTGGTGATCACTAACGACCTTCGATAAAGCCTCTTTTATTGTTCGGTTGATTCTTTCTACCCTCCCGTCTGACTGTGGATTTAAGGGTGTGGTCCTGGTTGTCCTTACGCTCAGTGCCACACAGATGCCTTGAAATATCTGTGATTCCAAGTTTCGGCCTTGATCGGAATAAAGCTCGCAGGGAACTCCATACCTGCTGATCCAATTATTGATAACGTTGTACTGCTTCATAGCGCTCCTTGGTTTTGCTGTTGGTCCTTTGGTCGCAGTGCAAGTTGTGCACTTCCTACACCAAGACTCGACGTCATCTCTCATGTGCAGCCAGTAGAAAGGAACTCGTAGTTTTAAAAGTGTCTTATTAACTCCCAGATGTCCACCAGAGGCCTCGTCATCCATTTCTGTTAGTACATCCTTCACTTTTGATGGTAGGACTAGAATCTGCATTCGATGGGATTTTCCGTCCGCGGCTTCCCATTTGTGCTTTAGAATTTCATCTACCACCAGCAAGGAATTCCATTGTGCCCAATATGCTTTAAATGTTCCACTCTTGTCGGAAATATTGTTCCAAGTTGGCCGCTCGTTCTTTTCTGAAGTTGAGCTGCGCGTATAGCATCACTCGTCCACCCATCTAGTACTTCTACTTGTACATTTCGAAGGTCGTACGCCTCTTGTTTTTCTTCCGCTCTATGGCAATGTTTACAATCTGGCTTACATGGTTTTCTCTTATGATTAGCGCATGAACAACAATTCTCAATTGATGTTTCATTCATTCGTCGACGTTTCCTACAGTCAAGAGAGATGTGACCGACTTCGTCGCATGTCCAACACTTCATATCAGGTCTCGGGGTTCTCCGTTGTACATGCCCGATTCTTTGGCAGGGACATTCCTAGACGGACATTTCTCGGACTCTATATGTACTCCTGGTGGCCAGTTTAGCAGATTCATATGCCAATGTGAACGCCAGTATTTCATTAGTCGTCTTCTTTCCTGCCAAGCGAACGGCTTGTTGCAAGTCCCGATCTTGGAGTGCGTTTATAAATGCATCCATTGCTACCTCGTTCCGAAATTCCTTAGTCTTATTTGAATAAGACAAGTTTGCCAATCGCTCAATGTCTGCCTGTAACTGTTGAAGATTTTCTCCAGGTTTCTGCGTTCTGATCCGCAGTTGAATGCGGTAGAACTGCTGCATGTGGTTGTCTCCATACCTAGCTTCAAGGCCATCTCTTACCGCTTGGAAATCTGTTTGCTTCTCTGCTGGCGTGGTTTGTAGCAATTCTCCAACCGCTCCGCGGAGTGACAAGATAAGTGATGTTGACTTGCTCATCCGACCACTTATTATAATTGGCCGCGGCGTCAAACTGACGTATAAATACAGAGAAGGGTCCCGTTCCATCAAAGGTTGGCGTTGCATCCTTGTATCTCTGTAGTCATGTTGCTTGCTAGGCGATGTCTTATTTCTCTCAACACACTCAAGTCTCTTTTCGATTCGCGTTATTTCATCGGCGACTTTCTTAAATTCAGCTTCGTTTTTTAGATCCAGATCTTCTACTTCGTTTCGAATTTTTGACTGAATTTCTTCCTCAAAGTGTTGAAAATTACATTTCATCCACTGCGTTTGGGCATCCAATTTTGCATTCAGATCTGCAGCTTGTGCGTCGAAGTTTGAATTTTGTTCATCCAGCTTTGCATTAACATCTGCAACTTGCGCGTCCAATTTTGTATTAATGTCTCTAGCTTGCGCGTCCAATTTTGTCATCATCATCCTGAACATCTGCGAAATGTCCAACTGTGGCGAACTATTCTCCGTTACATTGGCACCATCTTGACTCGCTGTATCTTCTCCATCCGGACAGTCTGGAGCAATCGTAACAACATATGTGTCGACATCAATACCCTCTTCCTCCATTGCTGCTTGCAGACGCTGTCGAAGAATTTGCTTCTGTCCTCTGCCATCCAGATTCCGGTCCTGAAGTTCCTTCTTCAACTCAGGAATGTGAATATCCTCCACATGTCGATATGACATCGTCGCAACACACTTTCACAGACTTATTTACTTCACCAATAATCAATCCCACTACTGGCGCCAATTGTAGCGCGCTCCGGGTTCGCTGCATTAATTATTTTAATAAACTAGAGCCGTTAAATCGATTTTCTGTGTAAACACTTTATTAGTCTGTTAATAACGACCGTTCCTTGATATTTCGCTAATATTTCGGTGACTCTTCTTTCTCTCGAGAGTTATCGTTTAATTCCTATCGCTTCCTTACCGCTTACTTTCTTCTTGATCTGCGTGCGACGTATTTATACCGTTTTTCCTCATTCTGATTCGGCGTTTCGTTTCCGTCCGTTCCATAACCTCGAATTTTCTACTGCTCATAGTCTCCGGTTTCCGGTACTTTCTGGAATATTCTAGTACTTTGTTTTGGAGACCTGCCAGATATCACAGCTGACTGTCATATACGTCACAATAAGTTGTATGAACCCAAAAAATACGGGTCTAAATCTTTCCGGTAGTTTGTTGTATCTTCAGTATATTCGCGTATATTGTTTTGCTTCTTGTGTCGACCCTGGTTTATAGTGGTGAATCCATTTTTAATCAAAACCCGATCTGTACTTTTATTTGTGATGTCGTGGATAATATTCTAACAAATTTAAACAAAAGCAGAAATAAAAGCACTGTTCGAAAACTTATTTTAGGTCTACCATATGTCATATGAAATGAAGGCTCCGACAATTATTGCAACTCGATGTTTTTTTATCCACATAGAGCGACTTTATTGAAAATATAACAAATGTCTGTTTTAAACTCTCACTCACAGCTAAAATTGGCATTTTTTACACGGTGTTTTATGGAGTATTGGCAGCACTGGTCGCTATCTGTATGTGGGTCTTTTTCCAAACCCTAGACCCCCGGGAACCTAAATGGAAATTAGAAAGTTCCATAATCGGTACAAATCCCGGTAAGTTGAGCAACCCAACAAATCTTATTTAAGGATCTTTTAATGCCAGCTATTCTATTGTGAAGGTTTGGGTTTCCGACCCCTACCCCCGAAGGAGAACGTGGAAAGTACATTAATTTGGTATAAGGGCACCGAGTACGAAAACTACAAACATTGGACAGATTCTTTGAATGATTTTCTGGCCGGTAAGTCAATCTATATTCAGAAAACATACTTTTAGTAAAAACTATTTTCCTTTACCTTACAGTGTACAAAGTTCCTGGCTTAACACCGGGAAGAGGACAAAATATTTTCAACTGCGATTATAATCTACCACCGCCACAAGGTCAGGTATGTGATGTCGATATAAAAACCTGGAGTCCGTGCACCAAAGAAAACAACTACAGCTACCACAAGAGCGCGCCATGTGTGTTTTTGAAACTCAACAAAATCTACGGTTGGGTTCCAGAATATTACAATGACACCATTGGTCTACCAGACACGATGCCTGCATCTTTAAAATCATACATTCAGTCAGTAAAGGAAACAGACCCGAAAAAGGTTGGCGGTGTTTATTGTGTAGGGTGAAAAGAGACCATAGTATTTTCGTATAACTTTTTACCCTACACGGTTATTATTAGTCGAGTGCAGATTGAATAATAATGTTGGATCTATAATGTTACAGTTGAACACAGTTTGGGTTTCATGTGAAGGCGAGAATCCCGCCGACTTGGAAAATATTGGACCAGTAGAGTATTTGCCAATTAGTGGCTTCCCTGGCTATTTCTACCCATTCATGAATTCAGAAGGATACCTAAGCCCGCTAGTCGCAGTACATTTTCAGAGGCCAAAACGTAAGTTGTGTCACAAATAAAATGTTTGTATACTGAGATTACAGGTTAGTAAACCCTCTTATTATAAAAAAGGAAGGAAATTAATTTTGTAATACAGCTGATTCGTGCGCGTCGTTGTGTCAGTTCAAACAATGTCTGCGTCGCTTATAGGTGAATAGATAAACATTTCTGAAGATTACATTACAATAATTTATGGAGATCCAGTCACTCTATATCTTTTTTTAATTTCCTACAGTCAGGTGGATGGATATAAGGGAGAGATGTAGTATAGTTGTTATTGCAAGGCGGCGTCTCGGTAATGTCACGAGTACGGATTACCTATTAATGAGTGGACTGTATTTTGTATTATTTTATTTTAAAGTACAAACGTATTATCTTTATTTGTTCGATTATATATGTACATAGATAGGTATTTATTTATTTATATATAACTCTAATCTATTACACGATCCCTTTATTTTGTGCACCCCCATGCCGGACTCTGCTCTGGATGACGGACGTTGTAGTCTTCCCCGGTGTTTGCGTTGTACTCAAAAAAAAAAAAAAAGAAAATGGGTTGGCGAGAGGGCCGACTTTAGCGAGACAAGGACAGATGTGTCCTTCATCTTTTCTCTGACTTCTGGTCATCTTGCGATAACCAGAATCACCCACATCCATGAGGATGTTGGGCTCGGTCTCGCGATATCTGAAAAGAAAAGAAAAAAGGGGGTATCCAAGGATAGTGTGGACAGTGTTAGTCCAGGTGTTCTCTAACTACTTGTCTAGAGGGATGGTGGGAAAGAAATCATACAAGACCGATAGGTCTTGGGTGCGGTAGTAAACGCAGATCACGCCTTTGGCGTCTGATAATCTGCGCTTTGGTCGGTGTGTATGAAATTTGCGTTGTACTCCCCAACTGCCGCTGCTTTTATCCTCTCTTTTGTCCCTGTTCCTTCGCTCGCATGTTGTCACAGGAACAACGAGAGCGACTGGTATAAATTGCCGATCCTCAGTCCGCCAGTCGGCAGTCAACCCGGGATCTTTGCACGAGACCTCAATTTAAAAAATTTCGTCGGTGACATGAACCGACTAGGGATTTCGAACTTCAAGGCAAAGACCTTAAGCCCATCCCTAAACAAAATCATAACCTACGATAGGGAAACCTACCACAAGGTTAACGACAACCTCAAGGCCAAGGAGGTAAATTATTATACCTTCACCCCGGCCGACGAAAAATCGAGGACAATCCTCTTAAAACGAGTCGCTGCCTCTTGGGAAAAAGACGACATCGTAACTGCTCTTCAGACAACATTTCCTAACGTCAAATTTATTGACGTTAAACTACTTAGTTTCTCCCGCCTGATTGAAGACATTCGACCCCGATATGAGAAACTGTCAACCGAGGCTGAAAGGGAGGCACTCCTTTTCACTGCATATGCAAGACATACCCTCCACAATGGATTCCAAAATTAAAGTTATCCTCATAAATGTTAACTCCCTTGTTTCGCTTTCCAAGCGTATGATAGTCTCTGACTTCATAAAGGAAAACCGGGCGGACGTGGTACTTGTAACCGAAACTAGGTTGCATCCATGTCACCGTCCCGTATTCCCAAACTTCTCCATGATTCGAAGAGATCGAACCCTCACTGACGGTCCCACCATCAACGGAGGTGGCACTTGTATACTGGTTAATAGCGGACTTCGCCATGAAGCTATTGACCTCCCACACCTTGAATCCATAGAGGTGTCCGGAGTTGAACTGCATCTGGCTAATAATGGTAGAGTGAATATATACTCCGTATACCACTCGCATAAAACCAATAATGGCCCCATTAATTCCGAAGATATCGGCAAACTAATAAGGACCTCGGGGCATACACCCTTCATCATAGACGGCGACTTTAACTCCAGACATCCCCACTGGAACAACTCTGTCTCTTGCCCAAATGGCACAAAACTGTACCAATGGTACACCGCAAGCACGTATGGCCTCAACTTCGAAATAGTCGCACCTACGGTTGGTACTCGAGGTGACTCAATCCTGGACATATTTTTTGTGTCCAAAGACTTACTTCCACAAATCACTCCTCCTCAAGTTTCAGCGGGTGTATCTGACCACAACGCAGTGACCACATTCATTCGCGGCTATCGAGCATCCCGGGCTCATATCAGATACATAACCGATTATGGGCGGACAAATTGGGACAACTTCAATATTACATTGAACGATAAACTCCACCAATTCTCTCTTCCCACTGACAGGAACCTAACGACGGTTGAGATAAACAACGCTGCAAAACGACTTCACGAGATTCTAGTTGAAACTTCGGAGACTCAGGTCCCGAAGTACAAACTTGAAAAGACCTATCAGATTCCCCATGACGACATCACTCTTCGTCTCATCCGGGAGCGTAAAAAGCTCTGCAGAATGAGATATCGTCACCGCTTTACGCAAAGGGAGCCATTATTGTGATCCATTATTCACAATATTGGTACACTGATAAAACAGAGAATCCAAAACAATCGTACCCGACAATTGGAAGACAAGCTGAAGGGTATTCAGATGGACCAGAACGTTTATAAAAATGTTAAAAAGATATGTGGCACTGCCCGTATCAATCCAATCAATCCAATGCCAATCGTGCACAACGGTGTTGTTATTAATAACGACACCAATAAAGCAAATATCATCGGAGAGACCTTCGAAAACAATCACACAATTACTCTCCAAGATGGCGACCCGGATACTAATGCGATCGTTGGTTCAGAGGTCCACAGTAAGTTGGACGACTTCAACGAGCCAATTGTCGTCTTTAACCCAACTAACAGTGCATACTTCGATGACACACGTGATAATGGTCACGGTTTCATCACACCAAATACCCTACAGAGTCTGGTTAAATCTCGACACCCCAAGAAGTCACCCGGTATCGACAACATGTCATACCACTCGTTGCGAAGGCTTTCTGCTTTATTCTTTATAAAGCTCTCCATTCTGTTCAACCATGTTTACAACATGGGGTACTTTCCCCAAGCTTGGAGGCACGCTATTATTTGTCCAATAGCAAAAGTTGGGGAACCAACGTATCACCCCTCAAGCTTTCGCCCTATTTCGCTTCTCACTTGCATCAGCAAAATATATGAAAAATTCATATACGAGAAACTAAATAACTTTGTCAGTGCCAGGCACCTAATACGAGGGTTGCCTCTTATATTTCGGGATTAGAGAACAAAAACAAATATTGATCATCGAAAATCACTTTATTGTTTTTCAAAATATTCCCCATGAAGATCTATACACTTTTGCATGCGTTTGAACCAATTGTCGAAGCACTTTTGCCACTCTGATTGAGGTATCTCCAACACATGCATTCTGAATGCAGCAACCGCTTCTTCAGGTGTCGAAAAACGTTGACCTCTCAGTTTGTTTTTTACGTACGGGAATAAAAAGAAGTCATTCGGTGCCAAGTCAGGACTATACGGCGGATGACCCATCAAATCGATGTTTTGGGTGCTCAAAAATGCAGTTTTCGCAGCCGATGTGTGAGAGCTCGCATTGTCGTGGTGAGGAGTGATCCGTCTTCGCGGTTGGTTTTCCTGATTTCTTGGAAGACAACTGGCAAACAAATGGTTGTGTACCACTCAGAATTGACTGTTCTGCGTTGTTCTAGTGGTACGGTTGCGACATGTCCAGTTTTTCCGAAAAAACAGGCGACCATTTGCTTGGAAGTGCTTCGTGCGCGAACAACTTTTGTTGGATTTGGCTCATCTTGAAACACCCAGACAGTCTACTGCTGTTTACTTTCGGGCTCATACGCGTAAATCCACGATTCATCACCTGTCACGATGTCATAGACGTGTTTCGAAGCACCGCGACCGTATTTTTTGAGCATTTCTTTCGACCAATTGACACGAGCCTTTTTTTGGGCGATTGACAAATTGTGTGGGATCCAACGCGAACAAATTTTTTTGACAGTCAAATGTTTATGCAATATTGAATGTGTGCTGGTCCCACTAACGCCTAAGGTTGTCTCAATCTCACGATAGGTCACATGACGATCTTCCAATATCAGTTCGCGCACAGCATCAATGGTTTTCGGAACAACAACTGATTTTGGACGACCTTCACGAAATTCATCTTGGAGTGAACTACGACCACGATTGAATTCACCATACCATCGATAAACACTGGTCCTTGTTGGAGCTTCATTGCCAAAAATTGAATTAAGTTCATCCATGCACTGTTGCTGAGTTAATCCACGCCGAAAGTTGTAAAAAATAATCGCACGAAAATGTTGACGATTTAATTCTATTTTTGGGCCGAGATGAATCTTTTAAGTTACTGTAAACAACACAAATAGCGCTCGTATGTCAAAACGTTCTGAGTGCGTATAACCTCAAAAATGTCCAACTTTACGACAGAGCTGTCAATTGCCGGATTGCAACACTAGGGTTGCCAAATCCCGAAACATAAGAGGCAACCCTCATAGGTTATCAGCATTATGAGTTATCAGCATACACAAACACACACAGGGCTGACATTAGGACTGCAATTGCTACTTTGAAGATGCGTACTTTGTTTGTTTTACAGATTCGTTGTATTATTCCCAGAATGTTCTGATGCAGGGATGTTCCTTCGGGAGATGAATCGCAAAGTGGTGCGATCCCTCGGATTCTCTCGTAGAGCGCATATAAAACGAATTGCGCGGAACAATACCACAATTCTCCAAAGTACAGTGCCCGTGATAATATGTGTAGAGCAGACAAAGGTCAGCTACATGCCTTCCCGACGTCAGCACTTTGTCCCCGATCAGGCGGATAACTCGTGTCTGTATCCTCTCAAGTAGAGAGATTTATTCGTGCGCGGGTCTAGTTTGTGTATTTCCTTTACAGGAGAAGAAGTTGGGCCGGAGTAAAATATCCCCAACAGAATCGGCGGACGAAAAAACTGTTACGATCCACCGCCGTGCTTCCTCGTCGCGACCGGGGGAAGAGCGTGGAAAGTCTTTTTTTTTTTTAAATGAAACACTTTGATATAATTTATTTATCACAAAATCTTTTATTTTAAAACTAAAATTTTTTCTCACACAAAACAAATCGCGTCTTTCATTACAATCACAAGCGACGCGACCTCGTTGGAAGTTTTATTCTTTCTCTTCCTTCCGTGTCGGAAGTCAAATTCTTTCTTTTTCTTACATTTTTGATTTCGTATGAACGAAATCATTCAGTTGCCCCTAGTTACCTAATAAGGGTGATTCTTGTTAACAGAAAAACTATTGCAAAACATGCATAACGGAAATTGGATTAACTGTTGTTATGAAATGTATGGCTGGAAATTTGGTATATGTGTGTTATGTTATGTTATGCTCAAAATGTTATGTTATGTTGAAAATGCTCAAGATGCTCGACACGTGTTTATCCCACGATATATTCCCACACATCGTGACGCCGAGCAATTTTATGCTTTCCCTAGATTCGAGGGCCTGACCAATCATTATCAGTTGTGGAACCGATGATCCACTTTTCTTTGTGAATGCTGTATATTGTGTCTTCGTTGCATTAAATTCGATTAGATTGGCCTTTCCACATTGCAGGGCCTTATCCATATACCGATTCAGAGAGTCGACCTGGCCACATCTCAGCTGGTGCGACGTTGATGCACGGTGTCGGCCGATCACTCGAAAATTAGGAAACAATCGTACCATCGTCCGCAAAACTGAACACTTTGTTACCCCTTGATTCCAACAAATCATTTTTGTAAAGCAAAAAACAAGGTTGGATTCTAAATAGAACCCTGACGCACCCCAGAATTTACAGGAGACAAATCCGAAGACTCGCCTCCCACAACAACCCGGATCTATCGATTTTCGAGGAACCTCTTCGCCTAGTCGCAATGCTGCTGCGGAAGTCCGTAGATCAAATAGACAGTAATCCTATTGGCCGCTAATTTTGTGGAGACACTTTTTTTCCCTCTTTGGGATTGGGTGAACTCAGGCGATTTCCCAGCAGGTAGAAAATGTCCTCCGTGCCTAAGATAAACGAAAGAGTCTGCCAAGAACCGGCGATAGTTCTGGAGCACAGTTCTTAGGGGCTATTGTTGGTATTCCGTCCGGACCGGTTGCATTCTTACAGTCCATTCCACGAGAATTCGTTGAATAGTATTTGGGCGGAACCACACATTCCGCATCGAAGATCGTACCGCCGCAATCACAGATGGCTCTAAAAGGCCGGCATCGAGTTTTCAATTCGCAGAAAACAATTCGCGAACACATTAGCTTTGTCTTTTTAATTTGTGACTAACGTCTCGCTGCCCATCACCAACGAAGCAAAAGAGGAGGAAGCGAAGCTAATGCTGACAGTCCTTGCCATTATTGGCCAGAAGGGACGCGAAGCAGTTGGGCACTCAAGCAGTTTATTGGTTACTCTGTCGTTGTAGACCTTCTTCGCCGCATCAATCCCCTGGTTGCACGCGTTTGTGATTCTAACACAATTCATTCTGTTAACCTCGGTGGGATTGGAGCGCCATTGTTTAAGAGCTCTATTTTTTTCCGCTGTAATTTGCTCCCATTTTGGCCTGATGGAGTACGGAATGTAGATCTCCATCCCGAGAAGAATAATCTCTGTGACCGACTCCGCGCAAGCATTAATATCGGAGTCTCCAAACCACACCTCCGACCACGGAAAGGATGCGAAGAGATCTCGCAAATTATCCCAGTTAGCAGCCCCATAACTCTATACATGGCGAAGTTGTTTGGGTCGCTTATTCGCTTGAAATCTAAGTTTCCCAGTGGCGCAGGAACCTCCGCAGTATAAAAGCTCGGTTGGGATGTCAATAACAGATCCAAGGTGTTCGCATAATCACCTCGGGTGTCCGGCCCTCGCGTAGGTTCCGGCTTACAGCGAACATCTGTGGGGTTATCGTATTGATGCCGACGTACGACATGGATTCACTAATATCCCCAACGATTGCGTAGAAAATTGTCCGGAAAAGAGAAAAAGATAAAATGCACTGGGCTTCTTGTGGGATAATTAATTTTTATTGTAGTCTTTCTGTTCAGTTAGACGAATACACTAGATTGTTGTAGACTTTATTATCTAACTCACAACTGTCATAAGTTTTAATGTTCAGCTTGGCGAATACTACCAAATTGTTTTAAACTTTTATTATTAAGTACGCAAATGTCATAATACTCCATAGAGTGGGATTAATGGTTCAGCAACACAAGAAACACGTTTATCGATTAATTTTGGTACATTCGCGACCTCTAACTCGACACTATGACTGACTGTAGGTTGATAAAATTTCGGCTCAGACAGCGCGACTGAACTCAACGAGGGATGAATTTTGACTCATGGATGTTCGTCGAGATCAACTTCCACCAGCCGCCATAAAGATGGATCTTTCATATATCCTTACAGGTCAATGTACGATGCCCCTTTTTCTGAAAAAACCGACAACGAACGATCCTGCACTTGTTCATGGTTTAGCCGATGCTACATAGGAACATTATCGTGTTTACTTAGGCGTTCACGATCAACCCGTTGTAGGCTATACTTTCTTCGGTGACGATAGGTCAACCGAAGATTTGGGGTTTGATTGTTTTAACCGTATGGCTTTGGAGCACACGGCGGGAAATTATTCATGGTGGTGAGGGATTTGACCTGCAGATATGCAGGCTAACGTCTCACCCAGGGAAACCATGGACCAGCGGTTAGTAAACAAAACAAACGCAGTGAGGTACTGTGTGTTTGCTTTGATTTGCTGTGGGTCATCATAGGGCATGGCATGGGTAAGATTGTCTAAACAATGATCATATCCATGCCCAAATTCCATGATCGGTTGATAACCGATGAAAGGGAATTGGTTGCAAGTGTTGCGAACCACAGGATAGGAGGAATGCATGTTTATTCATTGGCCATTGCGTACAGCATCAATTAGCTTGCACGCAGATTGCCAACGTCCCATCGGTCGGTGTGTCGGGTGTGTTGTTTGGGTTAAAACAACACTGGAAATGTCTATAGACGGCCAGCAATGGCTGTGCTGTAGGTTGTTGTTTGTACAATCGACCGATGACTTGGTGATGAGAATGAACATGTCATGCACATGTAAGGGAAAATGCTTCTTCTCATAGAGCATTGGCACGTGCATGCCTTATTGCTGGTTACCTGATGAGGTAGCCGAATTAGCTTTCGGGGACATGATGCGTTGGATGCGCGCATGCCCCGAGGTGAAAGTCTGATGTCACGGCTAGATGATAGTCTTGCCGTGGACCTATGTTTTCAGCTGTGAGGAAATGCGAAGCGGCTTACGTTGCTCATTTGCAGGTAAGTAGGGGACAGGTAATTTATGGAAATGGGAGGTTCTTTGGAAGTGGGTTAAAGAACCCCCACACATGTTCCGCCAGCCTCCCAGTTTCGTCGGTTCTGTTAGAATGCACCAACCAGTCGGAGTTGTGTACATTAAAATCGCCAAGGACGACAATGTCAAACGCAGGGTGGTTCCTATGTATCTAGCCGACGGTACATAAAAGTTGTTCGAAAAGTGTCACCAGTCGATCGCCGTTCGGGAAGCGGTAAATACAAGAAAGAAATTTAACAGAATTACCCAGCACGACCTTTAACCACATGAGGTCCATGTTATTGGGCTCTAACGCCTCCATCCTTTGGCAAGCCAGATCCGAGCGCGTGAATTCCCACACTTCACCCTTAAAACGGAATCTCGAATGCAAGTCGTATGCTGAGCAACGAAGATATGTCGAATCAGTTGACGAACTGACCTGGATCTCAGTTAGGGCAAGGATATCAGGTTTCGCTGTTTTCAAATATTGGTGGACGGTTTTTACGTTCGATTTGGTGAATCTTTGCATGATGTTCCCTCTGGCATTGTTGAAAACTCGCCTAGTCTGCAACTCCAGGTAGTGAAGAGAACATCGAGTCAGTTTAGGAAGAGTCAGTGTTCGAAAATTATCACTGCTGTTTGAGAGTCACAAAAACTGTCCCATGAAAAAATTGGTAAATCGTTAAACATTTCTCGTCGCCGTCGTCCCTGAGTTTCCATTGAATATTCGGTCTTAAATTTCTTGCAATATAGTTCCTCGTCGTTGTAATGTCCAGGCATTTAAGACCAATGTACATCGATGCCTCCTCTCCTTCCGCTCGCACTGTGCTCCGGCACTTAAGGGTACTCCAAAATCCCCTTTTGTGCGCTCGTTTGTGTTAAAAAAAAAGTTATTTTGTCAATGAGTCGTTAGCGTCTCGCCAACCCGGAAAAATAATTCATACGATCATGTTAGTCACTAGAAGACATTTAAGAAAATTCCATCACAGCTTTTGTCTTAGTTAACTAAGCTTTCCTCTAATATTCTACCCATTTATTCAAGGGTAGCGATGTGTCTTAATAACTGAAGAACAATAAATTTGTTATTAAATTTCAATGTACTTTGTAACAATTAGAAAACTTTCCGTTTATAGCCAAATGTATTGTGTTCCCCTAGCAAATGATCTAATGGGAACAGAATGCCACGACAACAATGTTAGCTTAACAATGTGGTCGGCCTTTACTTGTAATTTAATAACTACCCTTCATTACTGTAATTATAGGTGGAATAATCATCAACGTGGAGTGCAAGGCATGGGCCAAGAATATCCATCACGACCGTAAAGACCGAATAGGTTCGGTTCACTTTGAACTTCTAATTGATTAACAACAGCGTCGTTCGAAAAGTTTACATTTACCTTTGTAAAGTATTTGCTTTCGTTTTCCGTATATAAATACATGGATGTGTAGCTGTTGTGCATTAGTCATCGGTGCATATCTTTTTCCCGTGTAGTCAGTCCTTTTTCCAAGTCCATTACCAAATAAAGGAGCAACTCTATCTCACAAAGGAGTCTACTGCAGTATAATAAATTTAAGTATTTCTTTAAGATTCAAAAGTTATAATGAACGAATCCGCTTGTTAATATTCCTTAATGAGCCGTAAAGATAAAAATTAAAATAAAGAAAATCAAAACAAACAAATAAAAAGTCCACACAAGTAAAATTCTTTTAAAAAAATGCTTTTAAGAAAAATATAATGTAATTTACCTTTATCGACTGCCATTTAAATGGATCAGACATTTAAAGAAATCCATTAAAGAGGAACAAGCTGATACAAAAAAAAATTGCAATTACCTTATATGAATTATAATATTTTGAATAAGTATTTATGAGTGTTCTTAACTTAGAAATCATCGAATAAAACTGTTTGAAACAGATTACCATTACCACAATTTTAGTTAAATACGATTGTTTTCAATACGTGAACCCATGGCGCTGGTTTATTGTGAACCGAGAAAACAAGTTAGAAATATTAGTGTGCAACTCACAACATTTAGTTCGTACTTTTGATTTGCTAAACTTACTACAGACTTCGAGAATAAAATGTACAAAATGGAAACCAAAACGAAGTACGAGTTTTTTTATTTGTTTCTTTGATTTCAATAGTTTTGAGACAGAATAAATGTGAAAAGGTTTATTTAATTGTTATTAATTCTACAAAGTAATCTTCCTTGCGTTGTTTTTTTTTTTCTCCTTACTTCTTAAATCTACTCTTTTTTGTATGATCATTTCCTTTAGCTATGCCTAGTTTCCTATCTTTAGTTCCCGTAGTAAATATGACATCTGGTTGCGATCAGGTAAGTTTTTCTTTTTTTAAATACATAAAGTCTTAAGCAATCTAGAAGTTGTACGAGGGGAGTTAAATATATGAACTTCACCACGCTGTGACAACACAACGATTAAAGATATTGTTGCACGGTGCGTTTACCGTACGGCTTCAAATTCCGCGCGACACAAGACGACGAGAAAAACGATACACGATGAAAATGATTTGTACAGATTGCTCCTTTATTTGCTCAAATATTGATTTTTTCCTCGATAGTATAGTGGTTAGTATAATCTAAATCATAATATAAAATAAATTATTATAGAAAATTTAACAAGCCTCAGGACTTGCTAAATAAGGCCGGTTCCCGGTTGTAGTGCCGATGATAATGATGATTGATTTTTTTTAATATAGATTTTTTTCACCCGAACGAATACTTTTGTGGTGCAACCGATTGCGAAAAATAGTGTGGACTGTACGAAATGGTATAAAGAAGAAGAAGAGTTTTCATATGCCAAGGCAAGTGCATGAGATCGACGGCGCCTTCAAGATCTGCCATTCCTCAAAATTTCTTGGTTAAGTAATTTGAAAACAAGTTGCTTTTATAGCCGGTAAAGAGGGCGCTCCTCTTTTACATGTGTTAGTACAAAACTGTGGTGGAACTCAGTGGCAACGAAACACTTTACATTAAGAAGAAATGGGCGGAGCATTCGCGGCCGCGTGGTTTTACAGGATGTTAAAACATGTGCAAAAAATAGTCTGTACGAGCGTAATAGCATTTTAATGGTGAGATTCATCATCATCATCGGCACTACAAGCGGGAACCGGTCTTGGCCTTATTTAGCAAGTCCTGAGGCTTGTTAAATTTTCCATAATGATTTGTTTTTTCCGGGCAAAGTCATTAGTCTTGCGCCATTAATGGTGAGATTACAAAACAAAAAAAAAAATAAGGAAGAAACGGCTAGACAGAACTACACGGAATACAAAATATAACAATTAAGGGGGTCAAAGACCAATCAAATGAAAGAAAATCCTTGAATAAGTGTATTCTTCCCAGAACAGCAAATGTGGAAAAACCAAGCATGCTGCGACACTAAACATGCTGCGTCAGATATTTTACTTGTTATTATTATTTATTGGTCTGTAGGAACCCGGAACTTCATGACCTCACCGATTCGACTCCGCCATCGTTCCCTGTGCTGTGAACTCTCCTTCCATGCTTGACCATCTGATCCGATCTCCTCAAGGTCAAACCTAACATTGTCCTCCGATCTCCGTTGCAGCCGCCCTGCCGGTCTCTTTCCCATTCGTCTGTGGGGAAGACGAAGTCGTGGCGCCAGGATAGAAGCAGGGTTCTACTCCGTCCCCACAAACTTTTCACTTTTCGATTGTTCCTTGAATTCCGCAGTAATTTGATCACCATAGCGGCAGAGGAAATATCACACTAAATGAAACGCACAGTTGTTTATTTTTATCTTTTTATTGATATTTTTGTTTGTTTTGTGTTATGTCGAAAACTATATTTATGTCACATTAAAACTGCACTGATTTGGTGGAAATTAGATGATTTCTTCTATTTAACTTAAAAACACAAAAGGCTAAACGCAATCTTAAATTATCCAACGAAAACGATTTAATAAGGTGTATTCCTAAGGTAAGGGCTCCTCGATAGTATAGTGGTTAGTATCCCCGCCTGTCACGCGGAAGACCGCGGTTCGATTCCCCGTCGGGGAGCCTCTGGCGCAAGACTAATGACATTGCCCGGAACGACAAATTATCATGGAAAATTTAACAAGCCTCAGTGTTGTGTTTCTTGTAGGGGTTTTTATTTCCAGGAAGCGTGTCTCCTGGTCCCTAAAAGGACAAGGCGATCTCTTAAAATTTGACCGCTCCTGAAAATTTGTCCTACAAAAGGGGTCGTTGCCGTGCTTCCTCTGAGTTCAAAGGGAAGAGCAACGTCCTTTGATTCGGCCTTCGTCCTGATGTCTTCATTTGGTCTTCCGTGGGGGCCAGGTGATATTTAGATATCCGTGGAAATGAAAAGTCGTCTAGTTTCCTTTATGAATATGTTTTTATTATATTATTCAGGATTTTCCTGGGGTACTTCCTCCAGGGACTGTGAATTTAGACTGCGGCCCGGAGATCACTAGACTATTCCTTTATAAAGGAAAAGCAATCGAAAATTGTATCCCAAAGATACACATTTTCGTGCAACAATCTCGATCTTTTGGATATTTCGAGCGAGATGTTGTATTTACATAAGATAAGAAATCAATTTCTTGAATTCTTATGAAACTATCGCGCAGATGTGTGAATGTATCTGCTTTTGAGTTTTTTGTTTGTTTAACTCAATGGAATTTTTGGGATAGAGATAACGATCTCTGAATTTCTGGATTTGGGTGATGCTGTGGAGCCAATGTAGAACAATAAACGAATATTAGATTCGTTTATTGTAACTTTTAATTTTTATTTGGATTTTGGGGTTAATAATGCTGTGGGGGCAAATGTTAGGCAATAAACGAATGTTTGATTCGTTTATTGCGAATTTTGGTTCATGTTTGGGTTATTGTGGGTTTTGATAAGATTTTGGCGTTTTAGCGTATTATAGCTGAATTTGGATCTAGAAATGGGGGAAAAGGGTAGTAGGACTTTTTAGAGCACTACATCAGGACTTGCTAAATAAGGCCAAGACCGGCTCCCGGTTGTAGTGCCGATGATGATGATGATGATAACTAGGCGACACACAATACTATAATAAGGGCACGTACCCCAGGGGGTGAAACTCGCACTACTTTTGATGCACGCATCTCCGCAGCGCTACGGGGAGCGGGGGTGGCGTACCGACCGGCTCGGTCTAGTGATGGTAAACGACTCGACGATATTAATTCGCTGGATAAGGAAATTTGGCCAGTGGTTACTGACTCTCTTAATTGAAGGCTGCATTTTCCATCCCAAGAGAAACGTGAAGTCTCTCTTTGGGGGTAGGTAACCTGATCTCATAGAGGAGATCATAGAGGTACACATGTATGTGTGCACATTGGTTCTTTCATGGAACAAAGCCATGAGAACGTATCTGAAAACAAAGAAAAGGAAATAATGTGCATCGATGAGATGTGTGTTCGGCTAAGTAAACAGGCCGAATCTCATTGGGTGCTAATTGGGGTTTCTGTTTGTTCATGGCGCTAGTCATGAGAAGCAGATCCAAAAATATGGGAAGGCAAAGGATCGGGTAGATCATTGTCTAAGCTATGCATAGCAGCTATAACGATAGCCGCAGTGCGCCATGCACATGGTGCTAATTGATTCTAGCTTTATTTAATTCGTAAAGGGAATTTTGAATTCGAATAAATGAATGAAAGGTAAGAATTCTCTTCCAGGAACTTTTAGCTGAATACGTTTGATAAACTTAATGCGTGAAGCATTTACAGGTGCTAATGCGATTGCATTAGCAGAAACTAGTGAAAGGTGGGTTGTAGTTATGGGGGTTCTTCGCGTAAGTAGACAGTGGGGTTTGGCGTAAACGCCACAGGTCTACCGTCAAGAATTCTACGCACGGTCCTATCGTTGCCCATTCGCGCCACATGTCCAGCCCATCTTAATCTTCGCGACTTGATTACTCTCACTCACTATTGTAGGTTTACGGTATAGCTCTTCCAATTCGTGGTTGTGGAGTTTACTCCATTGTCCTGCCTCCTCGTCCTCCAAACTAACCCATTAAAACGTTATTCTCGAATACGCGGAATTTGTTTTCTTCCCGTTTTGTGAGAACCCATGTTTCTCATCCATATAGATCAATCGGCATGATTATGGAGCTTTATGTTACGTGATAGCAGTTTGGATTTCAGCAGTTTACTTACTGCGATATTTTACCTCAAACCTAATATTTCTTCGCCCTTGAGCACTTCTTTTTTATTGTGTTGAATCTGCTAAATTTTCGCTGACCAACAGCAGTGTAAACAAAAAGCTCCTCAAACAGAATAGAACTAGGGTAAAGTCACTAGGATCATAATGATGTTAAAGATTGCATGGGTCTAGAATTTTCAATAAATCCGTTTCTCTTTATAATAATGTATTTAATATACCATACATCAAATATGTCTTCAAAAAGTTTCACATCAATCGAACAATCGTCTCAATGAGTTGGTTAGGAGATTATCTCATGGGTTTGATTATGCAAACGCAGGTTCAACTGACAACTTACAGGAAGTAATAATGTTGCCCTATGTAGAGTAGAAAGCTGCCCTATGTAGAGTAGAAAGCTGTTGGTTTATTATGGCAGGGTCGCCATGTATGGTAGGATGCTGGGGTAGTCGCCTTGTAAGGATTCGTGCGTCCCCAAGCAGGATAATGCAAAAATCTGGCCTAAATGGCTATCCAGAAAAGATTCTGGCATTAGACGAAAACAATGCTAATCCGGAGCCACATGTTGTAATACAAAAAAAAAAAAACGTTAAAAAGGATATCGGATTCAATAATCAAGAGGACTTGTAGTAAGAAGAGTTGTGTTCTGGCGAGTGACTCAGTGAGTCATGGTTCGCAACCCCAGAAGGGTAATAGAATATTAATAGTTATGCTGGTTGTTTTTTTAAGAAGTCGTGGGTGTAAAGACATTGCGTATAAATATACTAAAATTATTTATTACAGTAAAAAATAGATAAATAAATTATTTACTAGGGTATTAATTACTAAAAGTATGTACGTTGCGGATTCGCAACTAAATACAGCGGGGAGAATCTGGTACGTTCATCGTCTACTACACTCCCCGACCACCATACTCACCACGCCTGTCAACCGCCAGCTGACAATGCGTCATCACCTAGGAACGCCATCGAGCTGTCATTTATAAACGTACACGCCCCAACATATTCTACGGACAAAGAAACGAAGGACACGTTCTACGAGCCCTTGAGGAAGTATTTGATGGGATCTCATCATTCGATGTTAAAATTCCCCTCGGGGATCTCAATGCGAAAATTGGAAAGGAAGACATCTTCCAACCAACCATAGATAAAGAAAGTCTACACGACGTTTCAAATGATAATGGAATTCGAATTATCACGTTCGCAACGTCAAAAGATCTGTTAGTGAAAAGCACGATGCTCAAGCACAAGCAAATCCATAAAGCCACATGGATATCACCCGACGACATAACGCGTAACCAAATAGACCACTCGAATATCATTGACGTAAGATCGTCTAGGGGAGCAGATTGCGACTTCGATCATCTTCTAGTGGTGGGCAAAATCACGAGTCGCCTCGCAGCAATCCCACTTGGGCAGTCACGGGAGACGAGAAAAAAGTTCGACATTGATAAAAGACCTGCGTAAGAGGGCTGAATATCAAGACGAACTAACGAATAGATTTAGCATTCTAGAAAATCGGAGCAGTGGGGAAGAGGAAACCAATAATCTAGGCACTGGATGTCTACAAAGCTTTTGACCGCGTCTGGCACGGGGCATTACTGAGTAAACTTCGTTCATATGGACTTTCCCAACAGCTTTGCGACTGGACGAGGAGCTTCCTCGAGAAACGTTCGATCCGGGTTGTTGTGGACGGCGATTGTTCGGATCTGTATCCTGTTAATTCGGGGGTGCCGCAGGGTTCTATTTTGGCTCCAACCTTGTTCTTGCTTCACATAAATGATTTGTTGGAGACAACGGATAACAAAGTGTTCAGTTTTGCGGATGATAGTACGCTTGTTTCCTCCTTTTCGAGTGATCGGCCGATTGGTGCATCTGCGTCACACCAGCTGAGAGTAGACAGATTGATTCTCTGAATCGGGATCTGGATGAAGTCCTGCAGTGGGGAAAGGCCAATCTTGTCGACTTCAATGCAACGAAGACTCAGTATACAACATTCACAAAGAAAATTGGATCATCGGTTCCACAGCTGATGATGAATGGCCGGACCCTCAAGGGTGGGCAAAGTTTGAGATTGCTCGGCGTCACGGTCTGTGGGAATGTGTCATGGCATAAATACGTGTCGAACATCGCCAGGTCAGCCTCGGGAAAACTGAGTTATCTTTTTAGAGCCAAGAAATATTTTACTCCGGTCCAACTTCTTCTCCTATATAAATCTCAAATTAGACCCGCGCTCGAATATTGCTCTCATGTTTGGAGCTCGACTCCTAAACATACCTTCGACTTACTTGAGAGCATACAGAGACGAGCGATCCGCCTGATCAGGGGCTCGGCGCTGACGTCGGGACTACAGTTGCTATCACATCGAAGGCACGTAGCCGACTTCTATCTGCTTTACAGATATTATCACGGGTGCTGTTCTTCGGAGATTCTTGGTATTGTTCCACGCAATTCGGCTTATATGCGCTCCACAAGGCAATCCGACGGATCGCACCCATTTGTGGTTCATCTCCCGACGGCGCGAACATCCCTGCATCAGAACTCGTTCCGTTACAGAGCGGGGAAGCTGTGGAAATCCCTTCCCACGCGGGTGTTCCCAGAGCGTTACAACCTGCAACCGTTATTTGATGGCATCTCGGGGCGCCCAGTCGGTGCTATAGGTTCGCCTCTCCCGAGAGAAGTCTAATAAAAAAAAAATAAAATAAAAAAAAATAAACTATTTGGACATCGATCAGAGACAATCAAACAAACATCCCAAAAGGTATTAGGATTTAAGAAAACAATTAAGTCCAAATCTTGGTTTGACGATGAGTGCAGGGCGAATATCGAAGAACGTAAAAGCCTCAGAATGATCCACTTAGAAATATATGATGAAGTCAACGTAGAAAGATACGCGATGATTCGGAAAGAGACAATGAGACTCTTCAAACGCAAAAACGTGAATGGGAAAAGACTAGGATCGAAAAAATCCTAGAAAATGACAGAGCAAAGAACATCAGAGGTATGTATACCGGCATAAATTTCATTAGAAATGGCTACCGAAGGAGAGCCAAAATAATTCTAGACACAAGCGGCTGTCTGGTCACAGAAACAAACAATATCGTGACAAGATGGAAGCAGTACTTTGAAAACCTGCTCAATGTACGCACCCGTCAACCACAAATAAACGCACCAGACGTACATACAACCGAGCCCCAGATCCCAGAACCCTCTTTCGACGAAGTTGTAGACGCGATAAATCGACTGAGGGACAACAAGGCTCCCGGAGTCGATTGCATACCGGCAGAGCTTGTGAAGCATGGAGGAGAGGCAACCGCTCGAAAGATCCACCAACTGGTTAAAACAATATGGGACAAAGAAGTCATTCCGGAAGAATGGAAAACCTCAATAATTATTCCCATTTTCAAAAAAGGCGACAGATCAGACTGGGAAAATTACAGAGGAATATCATTGCTCCCAATCACATACAAAATATTAACAAATGTCATACTGGCGAGAATCACACCGTACGCAGAAGAAATATTGGGAGACTACCAATGCGGATTCCGTCGGAACCGGTCAACAAGCGACCAGATGTTTACAATAAGGCAACTGCTGGAAAAGAAGTGGGAATACGGAGAGACGGTTCACCAACTGTTCGTGGACTTCAAAAAGCCTACGACTTAGTCGCAAGGTAAAGCCTCTACCAGATTGTGGTTGAGCTGGGGATCCCGAAAAAATATGCCGCCCTCATTCAAATTTGCATTAACGAAAACAAAGGGCGAGTTAGAATAGAAAACCACCTCTCAGAACTATTTGAAATCCGGGACGGACTAAAACAGGGAAATGGCATATCACTGTGTCTTTTTAACCTTATGCTCGAGTATGTCATCAGAAAGGTACAAGACGACAACATGGCCGGATCATTCCTGAACGGGGTCACACAAGTGCTCGTATATGTGGATGACATCGTCGTTTTGGGCGATAATCTAGAAACTGTAACTAAAAACAGTGAAATCATCATGCAAGCGGCAGAAGAGGTGGGCCTAGAAATAAATGCAGACAAAACGAAATACATGATTATGGCGAGAGCAGATGGACCTCAGAGAACACACATAAACATCAGGGGCAAGATATTTGAAAATCTCAAAGAATTTAAATATCTGGGACCGATACTGACAGCCAGTATGTCGAAGGAAATTAACAAAAGATTGCATTCCCGCAACGCTAGTCGGCATGCAGTCAGTAAACTGCTGAAATCCAAACTACTATCACGTAACATAAAGCTCCGTGTCTATAGAATCATATTCATGCCGATTGTTCTATACGGATGCGAAACATGGGCTCTCACAAAACGGGAAGAAAACATATTCCATGTATTCGAAAATAACGTTTTAAGGAGTATCTTTGGAGGTAAATATGACGAGGAGGCAGGACAATGGAGGAAACTCCACAACCACGAATTGGAAGAGCCATACCGCAAACCTACAATAGTGAGAGTAGGTCGTGAAGATTAAGATGGGCCGGACACGTGGCGCAAATGGGCAACGATAGGACCGTGCATGGAATTCTTGACGGTAAGCCAACGGGAAAGAGACCGGTAGGACGGCCGCGACGGAGATGGGAGGACAATGTTAGGTTTGACCTTGAGGAGCTCGGATCAGATGGTCAAGCGTGGGAGGAGAGTATGTGGGGGTATATTAGTAGGGTGTGCCAGCAAGGGCACGGTTTCACTAATATTCCACCGAACTTTGCACAAAAAAAAGAAAGACCAGCAGCGATAACTTTAAGCACGGCTCCACGCACTCAATTCAATGATACTTCATAATCAGTAATTTTCTGAATATTTATCTATACTCAAACACCATAAGCAGTTATTTAATTAATATTGTTCCTTATTGAAATTGCACAAAAGTAATTTTATTAATTCAAACACCATAAACAGTTATTTTAATTAATATTGTTCCTTTAATAATGTCTAATTCAACATTTGTTTTATTTAAACTTTAATCCGAAACTGTGCTCTCTTTAATGTTTCTACACTTGGCGTTTTTATTATCTAAACATCTATATGTATGTGTTTTAAGTTCACTATATGTATATATCAATTTTGTGTTTAATTGTCCGTTTTTGCGTATTACACATCGTCTCTCACTGTTAATTGAACTTCTTTTCCAGTTAAATTTGTTTATTCACGATACAGATCATATACAAAAATGTATACAAATTTCTAATTCAATATAAGCAATTTACTTATCAAGAAAATAGGAGCTAATTGGTACTGAAGGTAAATGAAGACGAGGGGAACATAACGACTTTTAACTGAGGAGAATGGCGTTCCCAATTAAAATATTCTCTACATTATAATAAATTACAAAATAAAGTCTTTGTTTTGATGAAAACGTGTAACTGAAACAAAATTAAACCAAACGCATCGATGCGTTCATTCTCATACGACAGCCTATACATTTTAAATGGAAATGTGAAATTTTAACGTCTGTGTTACATCTTATCTTTACAATTCGTCGTGCTCATTCGATGTGTCCTCTTCGACCTCTGGCACTCACTCATCCTTGTCGTCATCATCCTCGTCGTCTTCATCATCATTCTTTGTATCAGCCGCATTCTTCTTAGATTCCTCTGCGTCTTTCTTGCGTTGCTCCTCATCCTGAGCGTCTTTCATTTTCTTCTCACCCGCTTGGGTGTCTGTTACTTTGGCTGCCACTTTTGAGGCATATTCAACATCATCAGTAATAACGACATTGTCAAAGATTGTGCCCGACTTAACATGCCACAAATCGAAGCCGATAGTGCAAATTTCTTTGCGTAGGTACAAATTGTCATCAGCCGTGTATTCGGGGTTGCTAATCTCTGGATGTTGCCATGCACCTTTATAATTTGGATTGTCAAGTTGCTTAGGTTGCCATTCTCCTTTGTATTCTGGAATATCAACCATTGGTGGCTCCCATTCTCTGTCCATCTCTTCGTCCCAATCTTCTGGTTTAGTAGCATCTGGTTCTGGAATATGTTCTGGTTTGCCCCAATCTTCTGGTTTCTTATCATCTGGATCGGTAATGGTTGGCTTGTCATCCCAGTCTTCTGGTTTATTGGCATTTGGATCCTTGATTATCTTTGGTGGCAAGAAGTCCCAATCTTCTCTAAGTTTCCTGATTCGGCCTTGACGTTATCAATAAGTACTTCATAAGTAACATATTATCTGGTTTCACGATCAACGTGTAGAAATGGGTGTACACATCATCCTTGCAACGAATATCTTTGCTGATCAAATGATTTTTGCCCTTCTCGTAGGGAGATTCACCATGCATATCAGTTTGATCCAACGAACAGTCGAACAACTTAACGTAACCACCACCGCAGTCAATGTTCTGTTCGTGTTTAACGGAGAACTGGATTACTAACGTCTTTCCTTTATTGCTGAAAGGACTGAACTTCTTTGAAAGGTCGTAAAAGCGAGCATCTTGTGAGGTTTGCAGACCTTTGTCATTTTCCTCATTATTGTAGAACTTTCCGGAACTTCTGATAAATTTGCCGAACTCTTTGCCGGGGTGTTTGCTGTACGAGTATACCCAGGAGTCCTTCCAAGAGTCATCTAGGAAATTTTCCTTATAATACACCTTCGCACTTATTTGCTGACAAACAGCAAGCACAAGCAATATTAATGTAGCCGCACGCAGCATCCTTAAGAATGTATTATTAACCTAATAAACGATTAAGAGGAAATTGACTTTGCTTTTCCCTACTCAGCGAAGAATACCTGATAGTTCGCGATTCAAACGTTACCTGGTTAACTCGCTCACATCGACTCACTGTAGGGTAAACTTGACTCTACCCACCCACGGCTATCACTCGACTGCTTCTCCGAATGATTAACCTCGACTGCCTCATGAGCACACTCGTGTGGTAAAAACTCGACTCGTACAGAGTCGACCCTCGGCTAGGGGTGAGTTTTCTTCTCGCGAGAAAGTGAAATTTCTCTTTTTTTGACAAAGGGGAGAGGATCTCTCTGAGTAGATCCTGGTGGGTGTGGGGTTGATGCCGCGGAGATTACATTGTTTACGCATGCTGCGAGGTCATGGGTATACGAAACCGGGAAAAGAAAATGGGACAAAGGGCATCGTGGGAGAGGTGCCTGCAGCTGTGTAAATAGGCTACATGCCATAAGGGAAACTGGTGCTAAAAGCAATTTAAATACATACACAATTGTGATTGTGCACGGTATCTATGCCGGTGGAAATTGTTACAGCCACAACCACCCATCCCATAAATCCTACCTTTTTTGTAGCTAAAGCTCCATCATTAATCGCGCATACAGTAAATATCGCGATATCAATTCAATATCAAACAAATTGAACTGCACGTTCAATTTGCCCATATTCAATTTAAGTTTAATCCAAGACGTGAAAGAACGAATCATATGTTCAACACGCAGAATCCCCTGGATCCAAATCTGTGGACCGGATGACGAACTTTCAAGTAAAGTTGTTGAGAATCATAAATTGCACGTCTGCAATTTTATGATCCTTCAAAGGTTTGTTTACCCAAACCATTTCCCACAAGGAACATCCTTGCCCATTCGCCTAGAAGAAATAAGCAGGCGCCATAAAATGAACTGCACATTCACCTAGGCGCTATTGATCCTTTCCTTTGTACTGATTTCCCACGGAAGAGATTCTGGCCCATGCGGTTAAAGAAAACAACAGACGCAATAAAACGAACTGCACATTCACCTAGGCGCTATTGATCCTTTCCTTTGTACCGATTTCCCACGGAAGAGATTCTGGCCCATGCGGTTAAAGAAAACAACAGACGCAATAAAACGGACTACACGTTCACCCAAGCAGCTAACAACACAAAAAAAGGGGAATCAGAAATGTGCATTAACACGATGCACTATTGATTTTTCTTTTGTGTTTGATATACCGCAAAGTGAATCAGGTGAGAAAAAGGAGATATCCTTTTATCTGCCGGAGGAAACAAAGATTTCGATCCAGAGAAAAGGAAATGAGAAAACCACTAGAGATGGTGGGTTTTGAAGACGTTGGCCGAGACGGTCAGGTTGGAGTTGTGTTTCGAATTTCGACCGGCACGGTGCGTTCAAGAGTGAGTGGTTTGGTGTAAGGAACTAATGTACATATATTTGTAAGTGAATATCAAAATCAAAAAGGTTAAAGAGTTTAAGCTTGAACGAGCTAAAGTGCATATATTTGTGACTTAATATTAAAACCCTACAGTTAAACAGAATAAGCTTGACTAAATAAGATGTATATCAACGTCAATCAATATTGACTAAAATAAACTTGCAGAAATAAAGATATGTGTTCGATTTCATGGGATATTTACAGTGAGTGAAAAAGAAACCATTACAAAATGATCGAATTCTTTTGTGTGTATATTTACACACTGGTGAATTCGGTTTTTGGCGGCTAGACGCGAGATGCGAAAACTGCTTTTGTCGGTTGGACAAAAGGCTGCCGTGAATGTGGATAAGCCGGAAAAATCTGCCGCGCACGTGTGTGGCAGGATACGCTGGCTGACAGGGGCGCCGGTAGGGTTTCCTGATTTATGGCGGTTACTTTGTATGTTAACCGAATTATTTTCAAGAAAATTGGTGCGATGCGTTAATGCATGAAACAATGCCCTTGGGCCGGAAATGCCGTGAATGTGGATAGCCGGGGAAATCTGCTGCGCACGTGTGTGGCAGGGTACGCTGGCTGACAGGGGCGCCGGTGGGGTTTCCTGATTTATGACGGTTACTTTGTATGTTAACCGAATTATTTTCATGGGAATTGGTGTGATGCGTTAATGCATGAAACAATGCCCTTGGGGCGAAAATGTTTGATGGTGACTGCGGGGGGGGGGGGGGGTGGGTGGGGTTGGAATCGTGGGTGGTTTTTCGCGTAGTTTTATAGAACCGCCATAAGTGCACATGACAGGGAACGATAGCGGAGTCGAATCGGTGAAGTCATGAACTTCCGGGTTCCTACAGGCCAATAAATAATAATTAATTCTTTAGCCGAACCACACGAATGTAGAATGCTCTATCTGATCGTGTGTTTTCTCGTCGTTGTAATATCCAGGCATTTAAGACCAATGTATATCGATACCTCCTTTCCTTATCTACTTCCTCTCCTTCCGCTCGCACTGTGCTCTGACATTTAAGGGTTTGTGTAAAAAAAAAAAAAAAAAAAAAAAAACACACAACGAAAAAGAACTCACAAAAACTCAAGAAATTCACACACACAATACACAAGCAAATAGTGAAGAACACCGAAAGAAAATCGAATAAGAAAATACATCAGAGCCGTATACCATAGCGATAACATGACAATTCACATCAGTGGGATATACTTGCGTTGAAAAATAGAATTCTAAACACGGCCAGTAGCCTGATGTGTTGCGCTTAGGTTCAATTTTTGGTGATTCTAACTGTCATAGCGTCAGTTCGAATCACACGTTCTTCACTATCATTCCAAACGTTATAATTGGTGACCCCGGCGTGATCTGTACACACAGCACACACTTTCCCGTAGTAAACAGAGCTTCACACACGATCATGACTTCCGCATGGAGCACCCGGCATACTCGCCTGCTCCGACGGTCTTTCGCTCGCTCGTTCCTCGATCCGTCGTTCGCACACGAAGCTGATCGTAACGAAGTTACTGAGGCGGGAGTAGTGTGGCATCTCTAACAGATACACACACAAAGCACAAGCAAATAGTGAAGAACACCGAAAGAAAATCGAATAAGAATATACATCAGAGCCGTATACCATAGCGATAAAATAACAATTCATATCAGTGGAATATACTTGCGTTTAAAAATCGAATTCTAAACACGGCCAGTAGCCTGATGTGTTACGCTTAGGTTCAATTTTTGGTGATTCTAACTGCCATAGCGTCAATTCGAATCATTCGTTCTTCACTATCATTCCAAACGCTACAGACGTATTTGGTGCACACAGCAAAACACAGTCCAATAGTAAAAGAAGACCCTACGTCACTTCGTCGCTCCATATAACGTGATCGCAATATAATTAATGGCATCAAGAGTAGTGTGGCGACACACTAATCTGTCAACTTTACGACCTTAGTAAAGAATTCAACACTAAAAGAGATTGGCAAAGATCATCAGTAGTGCCACTTACCAGAGCATTCTCGTAGTAATTCCAATTTATGTAGCGTGTAGGGACATCCGCACACACAGGCAGCCGTGACCTATTCATCCTTGGGTGGTTTTAAAGGTTCTAGCGTGGGTATAAATCGCATTTTTCACAGCTTCGCAAAACACTACACATCAATTTCTAATTCACGCTCCGTTGGCTTGTAGTGCACTAAAAAGCCCTACCACCCTTTTCCCCCATTCCTACATCCAAATTCCAGCAATAATACACTAAAACCTAAAATCCAATCAAAACCCGAAAAAACCCAAAATAGATCCAAAATCCGCAATGAACGAATCAAACTTCCGTTTATCGCTTAACATTTGCCCCCACGGCATAATTTAATCCAAAATCTTAATCAAAATCAAAATTCACAATAAACGAATCAAATATTTTTAGTTTTACATTTGCCCCACGGCATCATCAAAATTCAAACTCCAGAGATATGTTATCTCAATCTGGAAAAATTCCATCAAATTGAACAAACAAAAACCCGAATCCCTTTTACACATCCACATCTGCACAATAGTTTCATAAGAATTCAAGAAACTGAATTCTTATCTTAAATAAACACTGAGCATCTCACTCAGGATACCAAAATCGCGATTTTTGTACGAAATTGTACATTTTTGAGATACAAATCTGGATTTGTTTTCCTTTATAAAGTAATAATAAAGTGATCTCCGGGCCGCAGTTTAGTCTTATTATTTGTCCCGGAAGGAGGTACCCCAGGAGCGAAGCCGCAGTAAATGGATGTACAATGTGCCTGAAGGAAGTATCCCAGGAAAATCCTTGATTAACTTGATTAAAGAAAATAAACACCTATTGTTGTTGTAATAGAGGCGGGCGATAATGTGGTCGCGTCCAGAGGAGAAAAGCGTTCCAAGAGTGAAGTCAAACGATGGAATCAGCGTCCAAAAGGATGAACTCGAACGGTAGAATTAGCACATAAGAAGATGAAGTCAAACGATGGAATCAAGGCCCAAGAGGATGAAGTGAAACGATGGAATCACTGCCCGAAAAGATGGTCTTTTTTCCTTGATATTGACTTTTATTAATTAATGTATGTTGTTGATTGGCCGAGAACCGATGGTGTTCATTCGATGAAGCTTGATTGCAGACTCTGTGCCCACGATGGAAGTTGATTGCCGACTGACGAATTGGCATAACTGCCAATTCAAAAAGCGACGCTATGACATAATCGTGGTGACAATGATGGTCAGTTGGTGTCAGCTGCTGCGCAACTGGTATACATGCGAATGTACTAGATTTCTCCAGTACATTCCAGCACATTTAATTGCCAATCCGCAACACCTATACCAAAGGAAACAAATCGAACTTTTCATTTTATCTAACACCGGGTAAGTAAAGCCGTGGTACCTCCACAAAAGACACTCTTGTAGATTAGGAGTATCACCTGGCCCCGACGGAAACCAGCGGAGGCGAGGACTGAGGCCAAACTAAGGACGTTGCTCTTCCCTCAGGATCTGAGGAAGCACGGCGACGACCCCTTTGTAGTGCGTTGTTTCAGGAGCGGTCTATAAGAGATCCCTCATCCTTTTCAGGACAAGGAGACGCGCTCCCTGAAACAGAAACCTACTACATTTAGACAACTAAATAAAGCGTTCCCTGCTCCCAGTAATTATGCAAGTCACAAATTTACAACTAATCTAGCACACCTCCACTGCGGTGAGATTAAAAACAATTAATTTTCATTTATATTAAGTTTTACATTGCAAATTGAATGTTATTAAACTCTGCAAAAAAAAATCAAACGAGACAACAAACGGTTATCAAAACTGAATGAAAATCCTTCGCTTAAACGGTTTTTGTGATAATAAGCATACAGAAAAGAAGTCCAAAAGATTCACCACAAACGCACCAACGATAAAGGTTCAAAGAGTTCAATATTAAGTGTGCGTCATCGATGAGCAATACTTATAGTTATACTTTCACGTGGTCCCTCAGTTGCACCGACCACGGAAAAACCCCTTATCGCATGTCTGTATTTTATTTAATCCATTGAGTAAATATCATGATTTATTGCAAACATCAGTCTTTATCTGTTGATAGTTAATGGTGTCGATTAGCAACAAGGTATAGCAACAAAATAAACAAACTGAGATATTTATTCACTCCGATTACACTACATGCCCACCAATGTCATATCCTCAGCAATACAGAACTGGACAAACTCCTCACTTTCTTAAATTTCCACTCGGCCTTCAGAAATACATCTGTCAAAAATTCCCCACTAATCCGGTTGATGTAAAATCATTCAATAGCGAATAAACGAAACATAGTATAATTGAGGTAATCCCCAGTTCAGGCATCAGCAAATCCAAAACGCCGAACTGTTATACTTTGCTACACGCAACCGTTCTATGGTACAACTGGAACAAAGGCAGATACAGTAAGCATGCCACAAGTGGGATCCGAAAAGCTCTCCGTGTATCAGCAATGTGCTCCGGTATCTGGATTTTCATCAGCTCGAAGCAACAGTCGCCCAAGCAGGAAGGAAGCCAGTCTGACCACACAATCACCAATCACCAGCACCACTGGCTCAGTCAGAGTTCTAAGTTCGTAGGTGTTGGACGTGTGTCAGAGATTTGTCCCGACTTTCCCGTACCAAAAGCGAGAACTCTGTGCACGACTGTGTAGATTCTTTTGTGCTGCTCGATCAAAAAGTAAAGACCGAACCAGCGGAATAAATACAAAAAGTGCTCGCGTGTTCACGTCGCCTTTTACCCGAAGAATTGTGGTGTATCTGTTGACTAGAAATACTTTAATATCTACTAAATATTTATCGGACTGAAGTGAAATTACTTGTCTTTTTATTGTCGTTGCTAGTATCTGTACTCAGAACACACGCTTTCGAACTTGGCCCATTGGTTGCTGGCTAAATCGCTCGCGGTACAATAGCGTAATCAGGCGACAGGTTACCCGAACAGATATACACCTAAGTGTTTTACGTTTTTTTTTTTTGCTTTGGTTCTCGTCTTTTAATACACCAGGAGAGCAATCAACGCGATGTCGACGCCGGAAAAAAAGAATGGAGTGGCCACAACTACTTACGAATTTCAGTTTCAGCCCCAGGAAAAGCAGACTATGGCGGAATTCTTCTTCAACAGGAAAAAAGGAACAGTTTTTGGTCGAACTGCAAAAAGTTGGGGTAAATAAATAGCAATTATAAAATAAGAAAACAAAACAAGACCAGCATAAAAAATGTTTAAGTTTAAAGTACAAATTTGCAATAATACATAATAATATGGAGTAATACCGTAATAGTATTCACCCATAACAGTGTTCGTGAGATCTTCTCTGCCGTGCCGTTTCTTGCCTAATCGTTCCTGCAACTCATAGGTTAGTACTTCGATAAACAATCTAATCAGTGCCAGGCAAGATTTTCGTGTGTCTTAAAATGCCTCCTTCCGATAATCACGTTTAAATATAAGTCTATTCCACAATAAGAAGTGTGGTGACGCACCATCGAATAAACAAACGTGAAAGCTGCCGGGATCGGGCATAGTAACTACTTATCGACTGCAAAAACTATCTAGAGATATTTTCAATCATCGCATTGATTTTTGTCTCGATCGATCGGACGCAAAATCGAAGGCAGTATATATGTACAGAGATTTTTATTTGCGGGGTGAACTGCAAGAGTAAAGAGCGCGATACCGATCGGAAAATTGAAAACCGAATCACATCATCACATTTGGTGATATGGCAACTTACAAAAATCCTCTATCTCAGCATCGGCACAATGTAGCAGCTCTAGAGTGAATGATGAATCTTATAAATACTTCATTCTCAACCTTAACTGAACGATTCCTACATTTATATGTACTTCATGAATCTTGCCACATTGTTCGTGTAAAATAAAACAGGCCTTTCAAAAGTAGGTTTGGTCCAAAACTTGCATTTCAGAGTTAGTCTATCGGAACTAACAGGTCAAAACGTGGCTTTTAAAACTAGCCTCTTAAAACTAACAACTTAAAACTTCTTAAAAAAGAAATCTATCAGAATCTTATGCTAAAAAACACACACACACAAAACATGTCTAACAAAATTTATACCAAGTCTATAAATCCTTATAAAGTCTTTAAAAAATAAGTAGGGTAAAAAAACGCTAATAAAAAATTACTAGTGTAGCTACTGTCATTTGATTTTAGGTTTACGTATGACCTAGGCAGAAAATCGTATCGACAGCCAATATAATCAACCAATGAATTCAAACAAATTACAGCTCTGTCACCAAATCGGGAAATGCACAGAAAATAATTATGTCATTTAATTAATTGCTTCCGTACGATTTACGATGTAAAACTAAGTCGGAAATATATCAATAAACGGCAATATTTTATTAGCTTTCCACCATCGGCGTGAGATGCTTCCATAATTGAAATCAGACACAATTTGGAGGGATTTATGCCCACGTCTTATATTTCGAGCTCGTAACGACAGATATAACCTCTTTAAATCGTGTATATCATACAAATCCTTCATGAAATAACTCATTTGTGATCCCCACTCACTAAACCGTTGCGGAAAGTTTTTCATCTGTTCGATTCCCAAATAGATCAACGGATATTCACCGATGTTGCATACCATCTCGAAAAATTGACCCATCCACCCACAGTTTCGGTGAAAACAAGGTCAGCGTATTTTTTTTCGAACACACGAACAAAAGAAGGTTTTGAAGTACTATTATATGCATTAAATGTAAAAGCACAGCGCAAGCGGAAGCAGGAGATGAGGTATCGATGTATATCGGATATCTGAAAAATATTTGACAGAGTGTGCCACTCAGTTTTTTCGTCTTAATCTGGTATTTGAGTTCCATATTTAATGACATTTAAAGCAGTGCAGCACGTTTCAACTCCTACTATTTATCGGTCTGGGGGCACCTGAAAGTTTATGAACCACCCAACAACGTTGACTGTCCTGTGCACTTTCCCTCCAAGCTTCGTCACTTGATTCGATTCGCTCAAGATCACCGCTTACATTGTCCTCTAGTTTTCTATCGTAGCTTTCCATACATCCCTTTCCCGCTGGTCTTCGGTCAAGAAATCTGGAAGGATTATGCCTGTTCCTGCTACCTACCCGACCCATTTTAATCTTCGCACCCTAATGATTCTCGCTATTGTTGGTTTGATGTATTACTATTACTATTTATTGGCCTGTAAGCAACCGGAAGTTCATGACCTTAACGACTCGATTCCACCATCGTTGCCTGTCCTGTACACTCTTCTTCCACGCTTGACCAGCCGATCCGATCTCCTCAAGGTCAAACCTAACATTGTCCTCCCATCTCCCTCGCAGCCGTCCTGCCGGCCTCTTTCCCGTTGGTCTACCGTCAAGAATTCTATGCACGGTCCTATCGTTTTTCATTCGCGCCACATGTCCGGCCCATCTTAATCTTCGCGACTTGATTACTCTCACTATTGTAGGTTTGCGGTATAGCTCTTCCAATTCGTAGTTGTGCAGTATCCTCCATTGTACTGCCTCCTCGTCGTATTTACCGCCAAAGATTCCCCTTAAAACTTTATTCTCGAATACGCGGAATTTGTTTTCTTCCCGTTTTGTGGGAAGCCATGTTTCGCATCTGTATAGAACAATCGGCATGATTATGGTTCTAGAGACACGGAACTTTATTTTACATGATAGCAGTTTGGGTTTCAGCAGTTTACTGACTGCATGCCAACTAGCGTTGCCGGAGTGTAGTCTTTTGTTAATTTCCTTTGACATCTCGTTACGGGCCGTCAAAAAAAAAAAAAAAAAAAAAATGTGGCGAGAAGGCCGAATTTGGCGAGACAGGACGTATGTGTCCTTCATCTTGTCTCTGACTTCTGGTCATCTTGCGATAACCAGAATCACCCACATCCGTGAGGATATTGGGCTCGGTCTCGCGGCATCTGAAAAGAGAAGAAAAAAGGGGGGGGTATCCAAGGATAGTGTGGACAGTGTTAGTCCAAGTGTTCTCTAACTACTTTTATAGAGGGATGGTGGGAAAGAAATCTTACAAGACCGGTGGGTCTTGGGTGCGGTAGTAAACGCAGATCACGTCTTTGGCGTCTGATAATCTGCTCTTTGGTCGGTGTGTATGTTTGTATTTGTGCCGTCTTGTACTGTGCGTTCGTGTGTTTGGTTTGTTAATTGTAGACCCTATGGGATGGGTCCAGAAATCCTCTATTATAGAGGGGAATGTTGTTGGGAAGGGTGCTTTCTTCAGTTTTGTACTGAAGAAGAAATTGTGGGGGTTACGGGCCGTCAGTATCGGTCCCAAATATTTAAATTCTTTAACTTTTTCAAATGTCTTGCTTCTCACATTTATGTGTGTTCCCTCAGGTCCACCTACTCGCGCCGTAATCGTATATTTTGTTTTATCTTCATTAATTTCTAGGCCCACCTCTTTTGCCCCTTGCATAATGATTTCACAGGTTTTAGTTACAGTTTCTAGGTTGTCGCCCAAAACGGCGATGTCATCCGCATATGCGAGCACTTGTGTGACCCCGTTCAGGTATGATTCGGCTATGCTGTCGTCTTGTATATTTCTGATGACATATTCAAGCAAAAGGTTAAGACACATGGAGAGAAGCCATATCCCTGTTTTAGTCCGTCACGGATTTCAAATGGTTCTGAGAGGTATTTTTCTATTCTAACTCGCCCTTTGTTTCCGTTCATGCAGATTTGAATGAGGGCGGCATATTTTTTCGGGATTCCCAGATCAACTACAATATGGTAGAGTCTTTGCCTTGCGACTGTGTCGTAGGGTTTTTTGAAGGCAACGAACAGTTGGCGAACCGTTTCTCCGTATTCCCACTTCTTTTCCACCAGTTGTCTTATTGTGAACATTTGGTCGCTTGTTGACCGGTTTCTATGGAATCCGAATTGGTAGTTTCCCAATATTTCTTCTGCGTACGGCGTGATTCTCGGCAGTATGCCATTTGTTAGTAGTTTGTATGCGATTGGGAGCAATGATATTCCTCTGTAATTTTCGCAGTCAGATCTGTCGTCTTTTTGAAAATGGGGACGACTATTGAGGTTTTCCATTCTTCCGAAGTGACTTCCATATCCCATATTGTTTTGATGAGTTGGTGGATCTTTCGAGCGGTTGCCTCTCCTCCATGCTTCACAAGCTCTGCCGGTATGCAGTCGACTCCGGGAGCCTTGTTGTTTTTCAATCGATTTATTGGGTCTACAACTTGAAAGGTGGCTCTGGGATCTGAGGCTCGGCTGGATGTACGTCTGGTGCGTTTATTTGTGGTTGATGGGTGCGTACATTGAGCAGGTTTTCAAAGTACTGCTTCCATCTTGTCACGATATTGTTTGTTTCTGTCACCAGACAGCCGTTAGCGTCTCGAATTATTTTGGCTTTCCCTCGGTAGCCATTTCTAATTGAATTTACGCCGGCATACATACCTCTGATGTTCTTTGCTCTGTCATTTTCTAGGATATTTTCGATCCGAGTCTTCTCCCATTCGCGGTTTTGGCGTTTGGAAAGTTTCATTGTCTCTTTCCGAATTGTCGGGTATCTTTCTGCGTTGACATCATATCTTTCTAAGTGGATCACTCTGATGCGTTTACGTTCTACCATCTTCGCCCTGCACTCATCGTCAAACCAAGATTTGGACTTAGTTGTCTTCTTAAATCCGAATACCTTTTGGGCTGTTTGTTTGATTGTGTCTCTGATCGATGCCCATGTTAGTGTCCACATTATTGGCTTCCTCTTCCTCACTACTCCCATTCTCTAGGATGCTAAATCTTTTCATTAGTTCATCTTAATATCCAGACCTTTTGCGCAGGTCTTTTAGTTTATCAATGTCGAACTTTTTGCTTGTCTCCCGTGATTTCTCATGAGGGTTTGCTGCGACCCAACTTCTAATTTGGCCATCACTAGAAGGTGATCGGAGTCGCAATCTGCTCCTCTATATGATCTTACGTCAAGGATATTCGAGTGGTGCCATTTGTCTATGAGGAAGTGGTCTATTTGCTTACGCGTTACGCCGTCGGGTGATATCCATGTGGCTTTATGGATTAGCTTGTACTTCAACAGCGTGCTTTTCACTACCGGAACGCGATAAATCGAATTCCATTATCATTTGAAACGTCGTGTAGGGTTGCTTTACCTATAGTTGTTGGAAGGTATACTCCTTTCCAATTTTCATATCGAGGTTCCCGACGAGGATTTTAACATCGAATGATGAGATCCTGTGGCGTTTCTAGCAGATACACACGACCAATAGTGAAGAGCAACACCACCAAAAGCACATCCATTAAAGCCATATACCATAGCAATATTATAGCATTTCCACATCCGTCGAATGTACTTGAGTTTAGAAATGGAATTCGTACACGCGGCAGTGGCCTAGTGTGTTGAGCATTGGTTCCATTTTTTAGTGATTCTAACCGTCATAGCGTCAGTTCGAATCACGCGTTTTTCACTATCGTCGCAAACGCGATAACCGGTGACCCCGACGTGATCTGTACGACATAACACACACTCCCACACGCACACAGAACTTTACTACCTACAATCACACGACTTCTACGCAGAGTACCTGCTCACTCGCCTGCTCTGACATTCTCTCGATCGCTCTCTCGCTCGTTCCTTGCTCAGTTGTTCGCATTTCAAAATTGATCGTAACGAAAGTTAGTGGGAAGGGAGTGATGTGGCGTTTCTAGCAGATACCCACGACCAATAATGAAGAACAACACCACCAAAACACTTCCATTAAAGCCATATACTATAGCAATAATATAGCATTTCCACATCCGTCGAATGTACTTGAGTTTAGAAATTGAATTCGTACACGCGGCACTGGTCTGGTGTGTTGAGCATTGGTTCCATTTTTAGTGATTCTAACCGTCATATCGTCAGTTCGAATTACACGTTCTTCACTATCGTCGCAAACGCTATAACCCGATCAAATACTTCCTCTAGGGTCTCGTAGAACGTGTCACTCGTTTCTTCGTTCGTAGATTCTATTGGGGCGTGTACGTTTATAAATACATAATTGTACCATGGGGCCTGTATTTTTAGCACCTACATTCGGTCATTAATAAATTTCACATTTTATACATGGGGCGTAATCTTCTTGCTTATGATGAAGCGGTTCCGAGGTTATGTGTATCGGTACCTCCACACGTTGGTTTGATGTATAGCTCTTCCAATTCACAGTTGTGGCGTTTCCTCCATACATACAAAACATTATCATATTTCGCCCCAAATATACTCCCTAAAACCTTATTCTCGAATACGTGGAACTGTTCTTTACACATTTCAATAGAATACAAAAAAAAAAAGTGAAACACATTGACTTGTTTCAATTCAGTCATTAGAAGATAGACACAACGTATCGTGTCTATCTCTTTTCTATAAATAATAGAGGGTGGGCCATACATTTTTGCAAATGGCAACACTTGATTTATTAAAAACCGTTACAGGTAGGGCGCGCGAATGGCGGAGAATTGTGGGTCGTTTCATGCAATTTTAGTCACGACGGAATGCTTCACGGGACAACGGCGTGCCTTTTGTCGAAAACAATTTTACAAGAACAAACGATTCCCACGGTACTGTACGACGCCTTAGAATTGAATACGGATTACGCCGTGTAAGTGAGTGTCAAAGTGTTAATTTAATCAAGGCTTGTGTCAAGGGATACCTGAAAAGTCGAGTGTACCTTAATAAGCCGACGACCATAGCCCAATTAAAAGAATACATCCGGGAGGAGATGGCCACGAGCACATGACAGAGCACGTGTCAGCGAGTTTTCCAAAGTTTGCGTAGTCGATTGCAGGAGTGCCAACGACGACACGGGGCACATCTCGACGATGTCGTTTTAAAAAAACCAATTTCAATAAGCGTTTATTACGGTAAATAAATGTACAACAAAATAACACTTGTAGTTTTATTTCTATTCATGTTTCAAATGGGCAAACATTTATGGCCCACCCTATATTATAATTATCACGGTCATTGTTCAACAGAACTTGGTGAATGGATTCCACATCAGCAAACATTTTCCCGCAACACTTGTTAATCAGAAATTGCGTATTAGCGCGCGTTAGACAAGGGATAAATATAAAGAATCGTTCTTCAGTCGAATCCCGGTGGCATCGAATACTCACTCTGTTTATGTGCTTTCTAGTCGTTATCATCGTAAGGCATTTGAAACCAATCCACATCGATGCCTTGTTTCCCCACCGCATCGTATTTATTCCGCTCGAATTATCCGTGGACTTTTACCATGTTCATGAAGTTGTGCGGGCTCTTTTATCCTTTACCTGAAGAACCACCCATATTTGCAACCCAACTCCCATCCTCAAACCTGCAAATATTCCTTCCCAAGGCCGTCATCATTTCCTTGCATCAAGCAACATCGAGTTTCCTCAAAAAGCATTCGGGTTCACATCCAACGTGAACCATTAAAGATGGTATAGATTCTCCTCGCCGGCAATTCCTGTCACATGTGCGCAGCAATTTTGCTGCATGCACATGTCTAGCCAACCTTTTGCCCAACGACAAAAGCAATGGCAAGCCGCTTGCTTACACCGCTGCAATACCAATCACCACGATCTGTTTGTCCAACCGACAATCACCGCATCTCACGCATAGCCGCCCAAACCGAATTCTTCAGCATAAACAAATGCAAACAAAGAATTCAGTTTTTCCCGCCGGCAATAGATACTATACACAATTCACATTGTGTAACTTTTAAATCATCCATTAGCACCCAATGCTTCCCTAATGAGATATAGCTTGTTTACTCAGCTGCACTCTCATCGCCTGATGCCCTTGGTCCAGTTTTCCTTTGCTTGAATTTCTTTCTACGGTTCGTCTACCCATTAGCTCGCGGCACGAGCAAACAAAGTGATCCCCGCGTAGATAACCACACCCTCGCTAGGATCTATGACCAGAGATATTTTCCCATTGGTCAGTGGACGAAAGGGAAATTTCATTTCCTTGTCACCACACAACCAAACTCACCCCGAACTGAGGGTTGAATCAAAGTCGGAATTCAACCCCCGAGGAGCTGTCTTTCAACCACTGAAGCGTGCACCTGAGTGTGTCCCTCCACCGAGTCGAGAGTTAAGTTTTTTACAACCGATTTTAACAGTGTTTTGTCGGGTGAGAGTTGTGTTATCCTGAACAAATCCATTATTACATAAAATAGAGTAATAGTAACAATAACTACAACACTTGAAATCGCGAATGTGAAATAATATCAAGCGAAGATAACTTAATACATCAAATAAAGCCTAAACTCTGAGAAATAGTGTTTCATTTTCCTTCTTAATAAAAGATTGCATCAAGCTATAGGACATCTGAGTGCATCCCATGTAGTGTGGGCATACAATTTAATAAGGTTGGGGATTTGATTAGACCAAAACGTGTTAGGTATCTTAGTAGAACCAGTTCCCATGCCGGCACTCGACAAGATAATTCCTACAAAGTTCCTTCTCTACGCGGGTTTAATAGTTTAATTTTGACACAGTGTAGACCTGTGCTACTTAAAGAAAGCAGAGTGTTTTGCTGTATATAAATACCCCATATTTATCCAATTTACATCCCGAGATTGTTCATTTAATTAACTATCATATAAAATGAGAGGGTCCTGTTAATCAATAGAGGTTACAACGAAGGCGGCCCACCCGTCTATTTTGTTCCTACATACTACAAGGGATTTGATTCCATTGGTACTTTCCCAATTATGGTAATTTCCATTAAAATCAATTTTTTTAATTCTAACTTTTTCATCAAGCATCGAAGACAAACACCTCTTTATAAACGAGACGATAATATTATTCATATGCCCAGTAGTCAGTTGTTTTTACCTTGGCTATATAATTCACAGTTAGTTGATACGAGTGTGTTATATACTAAGTCGTTGCTAATGATGTGCAATGCATTGAATAAAAAGCATTGTTGCGTTTTTCACTTTCCACCGCTCTCGTAAAGAACGTGTGCTCCTAAAACAGTGGATTCATATCGTCACTTATTCGTACATAATACGAGTATTAGCAAATATAATAAGCGGTATGCCCTAAGCACGCCGTTTTTTTTTTAATATAACAAACTCGTTAACTGTTTATTAATCGTGAGCCTTAATCGAACTTACATATCCCTACACTCTGTTATACTTACTTAAAATTTAGTGCCCCAGATGAATCGCAGATATTTATATTCTTTTCAACATATCATCAGAGTAACTTAACGTCTCAATTATAAAACTCATGCTGAATCGAATTTAATTCTACATATTATTACTTTAATATATTCAATTTTGTCTGATTCCAAAAAACACGCCTTAAAACGCCGCACACCCGACGGTTAGCAATGAATACGACGACATATTGGGACGCCCTGGTGATAAGACTCACTATTGTAGTGTTTCACTGATAACACGCACAAAGCCACATTCAGACGTATCACTTTATTTATCTCGAGTGATAAGAATATAGTTCACCCACCTGAAAATCGAACACAGACTTCAATGCTATTTTCAAAATTAGCATTCAAGGACTATTGAAAAACGTGGTTACCTACGAACAGTACATGTATTTGACTTCTGAGGCAGAAGCTGAAGTGGCATAGATTGTTTTAGTTTAGTTTAGTTTAGTGAGGGCAGAACTCTCATTTATTTAGCTTAATGCAAGCTTACATTAACTTAAATTAAATTAATATAAAAACCTTACAGACTATCTTAAATCTAGAGTAAGAAGGAGAAAAAAGAAGAAAAAAAACAGGGGCGGTGAAGTTGACTGCGCGATGGGGGAGGTTGGAGGCTAGGGGGGAGTGAGTGTATGTGGGGGTGGTAAATTCGGCATTTGTGAGACAGTGACAATGCAGGGCATGTCTACGTACTGGTAGAGGGCGGGGTTGGTGTACTGGGGGGAGAGGTTGAAATTGTGGGTGGTGCTGGGGGAACTATTTTGAGGGTAGGAGAGGAGAGGTAGGATTGCAGGGTAGAGGGGATTATTGGAGGGATGGGGCGGATTTAGGACGTGTTTATTCTGAGACGTCGTTTAAGAGCGGGAGTGGAGATGTTGAAATCGAAGGAGGTGAGGAAAGAGTTGGCCTGTCGTAGCATACGCGAGATGGGTTCGTTAGCGCCGTAAGAAGTGTGATGAGCGGGCACGTAAAACAGTCGAGGGTTACGTACGTTACGGGGGTTTGTATGAAATGTTAAGTGGAGAGCAAGCTTGGGCGATTGATTGAGCCAGACAGAAGGCGATGGACAAAGATGATGTCGGCATGGATTCTGCGCTCTTCAAGTGTGTTTAGATTGATTAGAGGGAGCCGGCTTATGTATGGTGGTAGAATCAGCGGATTTTCCCAGTTTAGTCCGCGGAGGGCGAAACGCAAGAAACGACGTTGAACTCCCTCAATTCTGCGAATGTGAGTCACTTGATAAGGGGATCAGACCTGACTAGCGTATTCGAGTAGTGGCCGAACAAAAGTTGTGTAGAGTGATCGGGTGACGTAGGGGTTAAGGAATCCCTTCGACCAGCGTTTGACAAACCCAAGGGCGGCGTTAGCCTTGAGGATTATGTAATCAAAATGTGCGGTAAATTTGAGCTCCTTGTCGCGTAGGACGCCCAGACTGCGAATCAATTCAACCGATGTTATCGGTTGGTTTAGTAAGAGATAGGAGTGTGGGTGAATGGGGGAACTCTTTCGAGAGAAAGTGATTGTGTGACATTTGGCGATATTCATTTCTAGACAATTATTTTGCCACCAAGTCGAGAAGCTGTCAAGATTCGCTTGCAGAAGTGAGGAGTCCATGGGAGAGCGGATTGTCTTAAAAATGTTGGACTCATCCGCGTAAAGCGAGATGAAGGAGTGATTAATGCAGGAGCCTATGTCGTTTATGGTTAGGATAAATAGGAGAGGTGTGGCGCAAGACTAATGACCTTGCCCGGAAAAAACAAATCATTATGGAAAATTTAACAAGCCTCAGGACTTGCTAAATAAGGCCAAGAATGGTTCCCGGTTGTAGTGCCGATGATGATGAAATAGGAGAGGGCCGAGGTGACTGCCCCGGGGGACACCTGAGGTTGGGAAAAAAGGATCGAAAGGGTGGATCTTAATCGCACGCGGCAGGTTCGATTACTGAGATAGGATGAGACCCACTTAATCAGCAGGGGTTCGAAACCGAGGGAGGATAGCTTGAAGAGAATGAGGTTATGGGATTTTTTTTGTCGAAGGCCTTGCCAAAGTCGGTAGCGACTACGTCGACCTCATCGCCGTTTTCTAGGGCAAGGAGTGTGTGGGATGTGAATTCGACTAGGTTAGTAGTAATGGACATGCCTGAGAGGAAGCCGTGCTGGTTCGGAGAGATGATGGATGCGCAGCGAAAACTTAACGCCTCATATGGTAGGCATTCGAATAGTTTAGGAATGTGCGAAAGCTTAGCAATGGGACGATAGTTGGATATATCGTTTTTTTTTTCCTTTTTATGTATGGGGGTTATCTAAGAGGATTTCCAATAGTTAGGGAATAGACCTTGAGCAAGGGATAGATTGAAGGTTGACGCGAGCGGGAGAGAGAGAAGAGGAACATTTTTTTAAGAGGATAGCAGGGAGTCCGTCTGGGCCGGGACTGAAATCGTCTTTCATTTCTTCAAGTTTTTTTGTGACTTGGTGTTGTTGAATGTGTAGAGGGATGAAAGGGCCGAGGGAGCATTCAGACATGCCAGTAAAGTAAAGGGGGTAGGCTCGAACGAGTCGTCTGTGAAGGATAGTTTGAAGAAGGACGCGAAAATATTGGATATGGTTTGGGAGTCCGTTGTAGTAGTTGAGCCGTAGAAAAGGGATGTAGGATAGGCATTAGATTTCCGCTTGCGGTTGATGAAATGGAAGAAAGATTTGGGGTCGTTGATCAGGTTGAATTGAGCTTTGGCAAGGTAATTGTGGTAGAGGGAGCTGTAAAGCTCGGTGAATTGGTAAAAGTAACCCAGATAGTTGGAGTAGTCAAGGGGAGAATGCGTGTTTAGGAAAGTATTCCACAACTTATTCCTCTTATTACGAAGGGTGCATAGTTTGTGGTTATACCATGGGGGCGATGAGAATGATAACCTGTGTCGGGAGTATGGGACATATAGCGATATGGCGTTGTGGATTTCTGTGTAGAGCGAGGCTGTAGCGTCCTCTACACTTATATCTTTTACGCAGAGTGTGATATTGCTTATTTATGAGGCGGAAATTGGCTTTTCGGAAGTTGAAAGAAAATTGATAGGGGGAGGTGTGCTATGGGCTGAGTAGTCGTGGTGTAAGGATATGAGAAGCGGGGAGTGGTGGTTATCAATAGTTGAGAGGGTGTGGGGACTAGGGACGACTGAGGAATTAAAGGGGTCTGTCGTGAACACAAAGTCGAGTTGTCTGCCCAGATGGCTTTGGACATTGCTTACTTGACAAAGGCTAGAGTCAGTGAGGCTGACTATAAAGAGACATTCCTTAGTAGTAGTGGGGTTTGAGAAGTAGTGGGAGTAGTCGTCAGACAGCGTCCATTGGAGATGGGGGAGATTAAAATCGCCAAGGTCTACAATGTCGTCTTGGGAAGAACTAGGCTCAGTTATGCGGTCGATTGCCGCAATAGCGAGTTCGTATCACTCGATAGCTTGCGGTGGCGGTATGTAAAAGCATATGATGTATACGGACTTTGAGCAGTGTTCAATTTTTATTGCAATATAGTCGAGGTTGGGAGAAGAAGAGATGGTGATAAGAGAAGATGTAAGTCCGTTTTGGATAGCAAGCAGCACGCCTCGGCGGGGGAAAGGTGTATTGGCGAAAAGGTGCAGGTGGATGACAATTTGGAAGGTTCAGTTAAAAATCTTAATTTATATGTGGGGCTCCTATGAATATTTGATATTTATTACCCCAGCTATTAAGTGGGGATACCAGTAAAAATAGGTAAAGTACGATAAATAAACAAATTTGGCTTACTAGTGTACCTTTTTTACACTAACGCGTATAAAAAATGTGATTTTGGAATAATTTACGAAATAAAAACCAGACTTAATCAAAGTTCAAAGAAAACCGAAAGTGAGTAGGTTTTAAATTAATTTTACGGTGAAAAATTAATAAATGTATGTTACCGTACAAGATTTTCTGCAATTGAAAAAATTTTCTCCGGGCGGAAAATAACGTTAAATTCTATAACATTCCCCCCATTATAACATTTGTTGAATCCTACGATGGGATCCTTTAAATATGAAGCCGATATAGCTTTCCCGCCCGTATATAACAAACTATATCGAATAACTGTGTTTTATATGAATAATATTTTCGTACAAAGTTGGCATAGCACCTTTATTACTTGTTATATAAAGATAACTATTGCTGTTTGCCTTCGTTAACATTGCTTATTAAATCCTTATAGTCAATCAAGGACTCTCATTACACTTACCAATTTGGCTGTAATGAGTGTTCAGTGTAACTCGTAACTTGGGTGATACATTGCTGAGGAGAACGGGAACAAATTTCGAATGTACGATATATGTGATCAAAATGGTGAGCATATCTTCCTTGTCACCTGTATTAATTAACTGGAATAAGAAGTTTAGTTTAGAAGTTTTAATATTTTTGTCAAGATTATGAAAAATAAAATAGGAGTAAGATTTTTGGAATAAAGACAATAGAAAAAGAAGCTGGGGCAGAGTGTCCTAACACCACATCCAGGGGTGGCCGGGCAATGCTGTGGAAATCTAACATTGAATAATTTGAAATATCTTTACTAATACAATACATGTGTGGGGCTCGAGGTAGATGTGCCGACGTACGACACGGATTCACTGAGATCCCCAACGACGTTCCGCAGAAAATTATTCACCAAGGACGAATAAAAAAACAAAGACGCTGGAGTTGTTCGCTATTTTAATGTTTTTTTTATTTCGCTTATTTTGAATATCGGCTCATACACATAGGGCGCTCCGCTGGTGTTCTTAATATACAGTATTTAATATTGTTCATAAAGTAAGCTCACAGTAACGACTTCCTTACTATATCGTTTGTATTTATTACTTGAGTCATGGAGACGGAAAATCCGTTTGCTTTGTTCGCTTTTCCTTACACACACTCAGATTCGACAGGGATATTTTGTTAAACTTCGACTAAATCCGCGCGATTGATTGGTGATGGGTCTCTTCGAGTATTTTCAGAATCGACTACGAAACCGCCGCTATTACACTTGCATTGAAAATTGGCTTTACTAACAACTCGTCTGACTTGTACATAAACAAAATCGCATGTGTACGCACCCGAGCTTGACAGTGGTTGAGACTCGACTGGCTAATCACTAGCGAGGAAAAGTTCGTCGCGTCGTGGCAGTGGAGTCATAGCTAAAATAAACTCACTGCCATTTACTAGGAACTTTGAAAAGGATTGCTATGCCTGTATTGGGAATTTAGTTCCGGAGAATCATCGCCGTATAAGCTGAGTTGGATTCGTTGGTTGTGTGTACCGGGAAATTGGTTTCGGCGGCATAGCCAAGTATGGTCAAGGGTCTTGATCGTTGCGATGGTCGTTTCGTGGAAAGGCGACGCATCATGCTGTGGGCTTGCTAGTAAGAAGGAATTGGTGTGGTTCTACATGGTTTAGGTGGAATGAGAACCGAAATGGTTTTCGGGGGAAATTGGAATTACTTGGTCGCAAGCAAGGGATATAATTTAGAGAATTAACCGAAGCAATTTCGGCGAAATGTATGCGGCTCGGTGTAGTTGATGGAGATGGTGAGTATTCCGTTGTAAATTTGAATATGCATTTATTACAGAGTGTGATTTTCGGGGGAAATTAGAATTGCTTGGTCGCAAGAAAGGAATGTAATTTAAATAGGAAGTTAACTGAGGTGGTTTTTGGGAAAAATTATATGTGGGGTGATGTACTTTAGGGAGATGATTAATATTCCGTTGTAAATTGGAATGTGCATTTATTACAGCTTGGAAAATGGATTCTTGGTAAGTATGGGGATGTATGCAATTGCGGATTTGGGGACGGATGTTGTTGCATATTGGGATGTGTTTTTGCATGTTGGGAAATGGGTTACGCGTTAGGTTAGGGTGACGCACTGTTAGCAGTCGGAATTGGTTGGCATTGTGGGTTGGTTCTTCATGTGGTATAGAGAACCCCCACACATGTCTACCTTAAAATGATGGCGCTTGCGTATTATTCCTCCCTGAAAGTTGCCGCTCAACTACAGTGAAAGATTGTGGTAGAGAAAGTTTTGATTTTTAGTCTCTGGACAAGTAGCTCCAGTAGGGTTCGCTTAAGGGATCAAGCATTAAGGACGAAAGCATGGTATTCCGATTAAATTAAATATTAAATGTCAAAACTCACTCCAAATTATAAAAAAAGAAGGAGATATTCATGTACGTTTATTTCGTTTGCCAATTGATCGCATAGCGAGTATACACACACCAACCACCCTCGACCTCTGATTTTATAGTGGATCAATGCAGACTCTGACTGGTTGGTATTGAGAATAAGATTTGAAAGGTGGAACGCAGTCACCAAGTTCAGTTCAACAACGGCCATTCAATATGTACAGTACAAAAGTAACCAGGATACGCTTGAGTTTATATTCTAATATTAGCAGTGACAAATTTGCACCTGGTTCTCCAATTAGTTTTGCTTGTGGATCCCACCGGTCGCGTACATCCGTATTGATTGAATTCTAATTTAGGACAAAATATGAGCCTTGTAAACTGTGGCCAGATGAAGTACTTCGTGCACTCTCAAGAAACTCCGATCAATTGGCGCTCTTTTTGCAGTTTTAAATATTTGATCGTATTAAGAGTTGAATTAATTCGAATATAAAAAACACATAGTTTGTTTGACAAATGCCGTTCATCGAAAATGGATCTATATTGAGATTCGTCTTTGACTACAAAAGGCAGCTCTAGGTCTTAGAGGCAATAAATCTTAATAGGATAATCCGCATTAATAGATGATTGTCAATCGAATTCATTGAGTTAAAATCTGAAAAACACAATAGATCTCCGAAGCACTCGGATCTTCAGTCGATTGGTATATCTTTTTGGCATAGAATTTTAATAAGCTAAGCTTATGTTGTTGATTGATAATGAGCTTGGAAGAAGTTGCTCGACCATGTTCGAATGCGTCCGACAAACTTAACATGCTATCATCAGCAAATGAATTAATTGGGTTGTGAGTAATGGGCAAGAGATAGTTTCTAAAAATGAGGATTAAACTGGGGTGGGGATACGCAGCACTGGAGAATACAAAATGCTATTAATATTCCGATTGCGGGGACCAAGCATACGATCAGTATTCTAACAATAGTGTCGAATGGAAGACTTTTAAATGAGCTTTTCTCGTTTGGGATTCTGTACACGAAATATTAATGTATGCTTATGAACATAGTATTTCAACCATGAATGCGTCCGGCAAACTTAGCATGTTATCATCAGCAAATGAGTTAATTGGGTTGTGAGTAATGGACAAGAGATAGTTTGTAAAAATTAGGAGTAAACTGGGGTGGGGGTACGCAGCACTGGGGAACACAAAATGCTATTATTATTCTGATTGCGGGGACCAGGCATACGATCAGTATTCTAACAATAGTGTCGAATGGAAGACTTTTAAATATGCTTTTAGCGTTTGGGATTCTGTACAGGAAACCATAATGTATGCTTATGAACATAGTATTTCAACTAGGAAAAGTTCACTTCTGGATTGGAACAGTATCATATCATATCATATTGTGGTAGGGCTAGCATCGTTAGATATATATGTGCCTATGTCACGATGTGAGAATAACCCAGGTAATAAGTTTTATCTGAACATTTTAAATATGGAATATTGGTATCAATTAATGCATGAGTTTCGCTTAATACAAGCATTCCTAGTTTGTTACTATATACGTGGGCAAACACAGCAGAGAATTGCCCCTTTAGTCTTGAGTGTTGCTCTAGACGCGTAACTCTCATGTTATTGGCGCGACTCTGTACCAGAAAGTAATACTACCTCAGAGTACAATACAAGCCGATACCCGCAACGGATGAGCCTAAATAGCCGCGCTAATGGTGCAACTAATTTCTGGTGGGTTTTTTTTAATGAAAATACAACATTATTCTGAAAAAATGGTTACAAATCATTCGAATTATTGCCCATACCTAGCTACAACATATTCCCATCTTTCTGGCAGACCTCGAATTCCGTTACGGTAAAAGTATTCATCTTTTGAGGCTATCCACGAATCAAGCTATTTTTTGATGACTTCATATGAGCGGAACTGCTGATCAGCCAGACCATGTGCCATCGAACGGCACAAGTAATAATCGAGTGGCGCAATATATGGGGAATATGGCTGGTGGGACAGGACTTCCCATTTGAGCGTTTACAGGTAGATTTTAACGGGTTTGGCAACGTGAAGCCGAACGTTGTCATGCTGTAGAATTATTTTTTCGTGGCTCTGCTCGTATTGTGGCCGCGCAGTGCTCGGCTCAGTCGCATAAATTGAAGTCGATACTATTCCCCAGTGATGGTTTCGTTCGGTTTTAGCAACTCATAATAAATAACACCGACCTGGTCCCACCACGTACACAACATAACCTTCGCAGCGTGAATATTCGGCCGTTCAGACGACGTAGAAGCATAACCGACCAGTCCCCATGACTTTCTTTTCTTTGGGTTGCTGTAATGAATGCAGTTTTTATCACTCGTCACGATACGATGAAGAAAAGCCTTCCCCTTTTTGCCGCTGAAGCAGTTATTCACAGACAAAAAAACGACGCGCAACATCGCTTGGCTTCAAATCATAAGGAAACCAGGAAAAATCGTTTGAAAACGGGTTGGCGAGTAACTTCTAATGCTGATGAAAGCTCTGTTGCGTTTGGCATGGATCCTCCTCGAACAATGCGGACGGCCGCCAACGTCGAAATCACCGTCTTTGAAGCCACGGAACCAATCACGGCACCTTGTTTCACTTAGAGAGGAATCTCCGTAAACTTTGTGGAGCCCTCAGCGCGCTTCATTGCCACTGCCAAGCATTCGCACATTCCCAAACTGTTCGAAGGCCTTCTATATGAGGCGTTATGTTTTCGCTGCGCACCCATCATCTCTCCTAACCAGCACGGTTCCTCTCAGGCAGGTCCATCTTGTCGAATTCCCATCCCACACACTCCTTGCCCTAGAAAATGGCGATGAGGTCGATGTAGTCGCTACCGACTTTAGCAAGGCCTTCGACAAAATCTCCCATAACCTCATTCTCTTCAAGTTGTTATATTATTTTTCAACAATTTAAATTTGATAGACCGTTGAGCGGTCGCTGCAGTTGCTACTTGTTGTCTATTGGAACTGCGACTGGGTGCAGCGGGCGTTGACTGGCTGCTCCCTTGATCGGCTTTCGTTCCTTTTCCTGGTTGGAGTTTGTACGTCAGTATTCGCTTGTTGTTTTAAAACAACTCTTCCACAATTATTAATATTTATAAATCACCGCCAATTCAAATTATTATAAAAACACACGCTTAACTGCGTCTGGTGAACTTCTCAATATCTTCGACTTCAAAGTTTAACGACGAATGTCAAAACTTTATTTATTTTCGCCGTTTTCGTTTTTTTTATTATTCGACGCCAACGCTGGTTTTTATTATTTTCTCTGCCAAGTAGAATTTGCATAAGGTAGATTATGCAAATTAACTACTTGGCGAGTTGTTCTCCGTTTAGAGGTAAAGAGGGGAAACTAACGAAAGGGGATTAGTGGATGTTGGGGGGACCTGGACTCAAGGTCGGTCCGTAACAAAGTTATCTTCCCTCGACTTTGAACCCCTGCTGATTAAGTGGGTCTCATCCTATCTCGGTTATCGAATCTGCCGCGTGCGATTTAGTTCCACCCTCTCCGATCCTTTTTTCCCAACCTCAGGTGTCCCCATAGCAGTCATCTCGGCCCTCTCCTATTTATCCTAACCATAAACGAAATAGGCTCCTGCATTAATCACTCCTTCATCTCGCTTTACGCGGATGAGTCCAAAATTCAAGACAACCCGCTCTCCCCTGGACTCCTCACTTCTCCAATCGGATCTTGACAGATTCTCGACTTGGTGCCAAAATAATTGCCTAGAAATGAATATCGTAAAGTGTCACACAATCACCTTCTCTCGGAAGCGTTCCCCCACTCACCCACGTTCCTATCTCTTAATGAACCAACCGATAATGTCGGTTGAATTGATTCGCGATCTGGGTGTGTGGCGACTCTAACAGATACACACACAATTCACAAGCAAAATAGTGAAGAGCACCGAACGAAAAATCGAATAAGAAAATATATCAGAGCCGTATACCAAGCCATAACATAACAATTCACATCAGTGGAGTATAGTCGAGTTTAAAAATCGAATTCTAAAATCGGCCAGTAGCCTGATGGGTAACGCTTAGGTTCAATTTTTTGGGTGATTCAAACTGTCATAGCATCAGTTCGAATCACACGTTCTTCTTCACAATTATTTCAAACGCTATAGGTGTCCTATGCGACAAGGAGTTCAAATTTACCGCACATATTGATTACATAATCCCCCAGGCCAACGCCGCCCTTGGGTTTGTCAAACACTGGTCGAAGGAATTCCTTAACCCCTATGTCTCCCGATCACTCTACACAACCTTTGTCCGGCCACTACTCGAATATGCTAGGCGTTCAACGTCGTTTCTTGCGCTTTGCCCTTCGCGAACTAAACTGGGAAAATCCGCTGACTCTACCACCATACACAAGCCGGCTCCCTCTAATCAATCTAAACACACTTGAAGAGCGCAGAATCCATGCCGACATCATCTTTGTCCATCGCCTTCTGTCTGGCTCAATCAATCGCCCAAGCTTGCTCTCCACTTAACATTTCATACAAACCCCCGTAACGTACGTAACCTTCGACTGTTTTACGTGCCCGCTCATCACACTTCTTACGGCGCTAACGAACCCATCTCGCGTATGCTACGACAGGCCAACTCTTTCCTCACCTCCTTCGATTTCAACATCTCCACTCCCGCTCTTAAACGACGTCTCAGAATAAACCCGTCCTAAATCCGCCCCCTCCCTTCAATAACCCCTCTACCCCGCAATCCTCTCCTCCCCCCCCCCCTCAAACTACTTCTCCCTACAACTTTTCAATTACTCATTAAAAAGCAAAAAGTCAGTGGGAATAGATGGAGTACCTAACATCGTACTCAAGAACCTGCCCCCAAAGGCAATAGATATATAAGCGGTCCTGTTTAACAACGCGTTGAATATTGCATATTATCCCGCGCGTTGGAAAACGGCTATCATTCAGCCTATCCCAAAAAAGGGCAAAGACTGTACAAACCCAATGAACATGCGTTCGATAAGTTTACTCCCATGCATCAGTAAAGTATTTGAAAAAACCATTAACAAAGCTCTGGTAAAATGGGTAAACGACAACAGCATTATTCCAAATAACCAGTTTGGCTTTAGGGCGGGTCATGAAACCACACATGCCGCAGCTAAACTGGTCTCCGACATACAATGGAATAAATGTAGGAACCAATGCACAGGTGCCTGTCTGATCGACTTGGAAAAAGCCTTTGATACCGTCTGGATCGAAGGGTTGTATTACAAGTTGGTCAGACATGGCATACATAAGTCTTTACTATATGTACTTTACGATATGTTAAAGGACAGGAGGTTCGTGGTCAAAAGTGGTAATGTGACCTCTAATAAAACGTATAATATCAAGAATGGCTTACAACAGGGCGCGATACTCTCTCCGATTCTTTTTAACATTTACATTAGCGACTTATTGGATGCACTTCCGCAAGCTATTGCGTACGCAGACGATCGCATAATTTACAGAACAGCTCCGAAAGTTGAGATCATAAATAGTTTAATACAGCGAGACTTCAACAAAGTGCAGCGCTATTGCGATGACTGGAAACTTAAGATCAACTTCCAGAAATGTGAAGCCATCCTATTTAGAACATTATATAAAGCCACGAACGACACAAGGAAAAACTGGCGAAAGCTAGTTATCGTGGGACCGCGTGGAGATAAACTGGAAACCAAGAGTCTGGTAAAATTCCTTGGCATCTGGCTAGACCAATATCTGTATTTCAACAGACATGTAGAAGCTGCTCTGGTCAAGGCTAGAAAAACGTTTGCTATGACAGGGAGGCTATTTCACAGTAGCCAACTTGACAGCAGGGTAAAAGTCATATGCTACATGACGCTAATCAGGCCAATGCTCATATATGGTTCTCCAGTATGGTTTAACATAGGTCCAAATTTGATGGAAAAGATTCCGGTGTTCGAAAGGAAGTGCCTCAGAAGTTGTCTCAGATTATATCGGACAGCGGAATCGGACTATAAAAAGTATTATTCAAATGAGACTTTATATAATGAAGCCTCCATAAATAGGGTGGATAATTTTATGATTAAATTAATAAGAGGACATATTGCGAGAGCAATAAGCTCGTCCAATGACCTAATTTTTGGGGCCTTTTATCCAAACACTCTGTACTATGAGAGCGTGCGTCGCAACGGCTTTGTTCCACCAGAGGCGTTCCTTGACTTCGACATGAAAGGGCTTATACAGGATAGATCCGGAATTCCGCTGATCTATCATGTAAGTAGATCATCCGTAGACGGGCGATTGTGCTACGACCGGGAAGTAACGCGCACCGAAGAAGAGCTCCTGCGCTTCAGCAGGGCTATCTCCCACAGAGACCGGGACGATAGTATTAGACAGCGTCAACAGTTCCGGTGGTTGAATGGCATATAAAGACCTGGATACCAAAGTCGGTATAGAATCACACTATCATCAGCTAGCTTACATAGACTTAGCTTTTCTAGAATTCGGCTAGTATAAGATTTAAGTTAAGTTAGGTTAAGTGCTTTTACATAAAATTAAATTAAAAAAAAAAAAAAAAAATTAAAAAAAAAAAAAAAATAGGTACTTAACTTACCTATTTTTTTTTTTTTTTTTTTAATTTTTTTTTTTTTTTAATTTAATTTTAAGAAAAAAAAAACAAAAAAAATTGACAAAGTTTTTCAAATTTTCTTTGTCTTTCAAATAATAATAAGTACTGCCACAAACTCCTGTCGCCGAAAGGCAAATTATACAAATGTTTAGTAATGTTTAACTTAGAGCGTCTGCGAAGGACCAGTAAGTTATTATATAAGATAATTAAACTAGAATTTAAGCATTTTTTGTCTAGCCTTTAATTTAGAAATAAAGAATATAAAAAGAAAAATAAAAAATGTTTTAAAAATGAGAGATGGGCCTAGAAAATAATAAACTAAAAATATTTGATTACGGCGCGAGCAGGTGGACCCCAGGGAACACATAAAAACGTCAGGGGCAAGATATATGAAAAAGTTAAAAAATTTAAAAATCTGGGAACAATACTGACGGCTAGTAACGAAACGTCGAAGGAAATTAACAAAAAACCGCATTCCAGCAACGCTAGTTTGTACACGGTCACCAAACTGCTGAAATCGGAACTGCTATCATATTGTAGCGAGCTTAGGGTTCGCTGGATTAATTATTTTTAATAAAAAAGAACAGTTAAATCGATTTTGAATTAATATAACACTTAATTAGTCCGTTAATCACAACCGTTACTTTTACCGTACATAACGATTTCTTGACTTATCGCTTCCGTACTTATCGCGTCTTTTACTTCTTACTTATCGCTTGCTTCACTTTCTTACTTATTACTTGCTTCACATTCTACTTCTTACTCTTTACCTCTTACTTCTTACTTCTTACTTATCGCTAGCTTCACTTTCTACTTCTTACTCATCTCCATGATCTGTGTGCGACGTATTTATACCGTTTCCTCATTCGGTGTTTCGTTTCCGTCCGTTCCATAGCCTTGAATGTTCTATTGTTGATAGTCTCCAGTTTTCCAGTACTTTGTAGTATATTCTAGTACTTTATTTCGGACTCTCTCGAATATTCTAGTACTGATTGTCATATGCGTCACAATATAATATAAAGCTCCGTCTTTATAGAACCATAATCATGCCGATTGTTCTATACGGATGCGAAACATGGGCCCTCACACAACGGAAAGAAAATAAATTCCGCGTATTTGAGAATAAAGTATTAAGGAGTATCGTTGGTGGTAAATATGACGAGGAAGCAGGACAATGGAGGAAACTACACAACCACGAATTGGAAAAGCTATACTGCAAACCTACAATAGTGATAATTATCAGATCGGGAAGATTAAGATGGGCCGGGCATGTAGCGAGAATGGGCGACCACAGGGCCGTACGTAGAATTCTTGACGAGAGACTAACGTGAAAGAGACTGGCAGGACAGCCGCGACGCAGATGGGAGCACAATGTGAGGCGCGACCTTGAGGAGATCAGGTGGCCACCATTGTATAGAGAGCATATAGGACAGGGAACGATAGCACAGACGGGTCAGCAAGGTCATAAACTTTCGGGTTCTTATAGACCAATAAATAGTAATAGTATATTACTCGTGGGCATCTTTTTTTCGTATCACGTTAAACAAGAGTACGCATGTACCCACTATGCACTAGAGGCTACTTTCTTACTTTATCAATTTCAATTCATGATATGTAATTTAGATTACTTTGCATAAGTATGTCCTATAATGTTTTTAATGTAAACTAATACACGGTTGCGGTCCACAAATATGCTCTAGATAACTGTTTAGCGTGCTATGAAGCATACCACATATTCACGCTAGATTCTTTGTTTCGAACGCTTTGCTTTAGATGATCGCATAATTAAAACGCTCCCCATTATGAATATTAGTGCACAAAGCTAAGCAGAGTGTATGCCGCTGGTGAGAAGAGACCTTCTGCATACACAGCAAACACTTTCCTCTAGAATATCGCAAAGTTTTCGTATATTTTTATCAGAACTATCTATGTGTTTCACTTATTAATAGCCTTCAAAATGAGTTTATAAATACGTTGAGAAACCTTCAATACAGGTTGTTTGATGTATTTTACAAAACATTTACTGCAGCTCCTCTCTGTGGCGACATCGAGCGAGCTGCCTATAATTTGCTACACAAAATAAACAGGTATAATTACTAATGTCTAGAACCAAATCATAGGTTCTAATCCAATTATTATTCCTGAATACGAATGTGAAACAATGAATTAAACTAATAGAAAGGAAAACGACAAACAAAAAACCAAAAAAAATAAATAAATAACCTGGTGTGTGACGCGACCGTGTCTCCTAATTTGCTACGTATACAATATTTGACGATCACTCCCCTCTGTCACAAGCCATAGAACCTGTTTTCTAAGTCTACTCCAACTAGATACATTTACATACATATACGAGTATATTTGCGTTGTTCGCCGATACCGATATCAACGAAGGTAAAACGTCTCATTTGTCCATGAATAATGTTTTTGCAATAAGCTAAGTCATTCAGAAAACCAGGGATTGGCAACCTTAGTGCAGTTTTTGATTAACCGTGCGTCAATCGCCCTCATTTGTGCCACTGGTAGGTGCGGAATTTTCTAACTGATTGAACTAGCGATATAAATTCACAACAAAAAACGTTCATTCAAACAGACCGGTAGAGAGTCTAATGGTTTTGGTTGAATTGAAACTAATTGCAAGGTTTCAAACCACTCGTACCAGTGTAAACTGCTAAAATGAATCGCTATTGAAGAGAAGAAAGCGTACAAATTGAATCACCTGTCGGAGTTTTGAACTAAGTGTACCAGATGATGTGATACGATGAAGTAATCGGTACATATCACCTTCAGTTGTGTGTATAAATTAATTCCCAACGTATTTTTCTTTCGTTATTTTTTATTTTCGCTGAAATATCTTAACATTTGGATCCAGAGTACTTTGTCTAAATTGTTTGTTTTTGTTGAAGGTTATTTTTCTTGTTTTGGTTTTATGACCTGTATTTAGTTAGAAATGATTGTAAATAAAGCCATCTTTTAACTACGTATCGGCGTCGACTAAGGGTGGAAAAACACACAAAAGCGAGGGTGAAAATTGGGTCAGAGGATTAAAAGTCCTTGGTGAAGACCTAAAACTATTCGATTTGTCACAGTGAATGACATCATTTGGAGCGTTATTTATCATAATTCTTCTTCTAAAAAGTAATCAACTTTGAATACATTAATTTGCATTTAAAAGTATAATCACAAGCCTCATCCTTCCCCAGAGTATTTTGAAACAACTTGCTCAACGCCTGTAGGCTGGAAACACTCTGTACATTCAATACGCCTCTGAAACCGATGTGTATATATAAATAAAATTTCACTATAAAAGGATAAACCTGGTTTGAGGCAAACTGGAGAAGATCAGTCCAGATTAATCAGGAAATCTATCACTGTCCATACTCCATTAGATAAATTATTATTCAACGGCGATCATGAATTAGAAAGCGGTTGTTATTTCACAACATATTGCATATATTGAAGGTACTCTTATCACATATATGCTAATTTGAGACAATCATTTAAATATTGTTTGCTGTTTAACATACAATTAGCATATTACGACAGGGATGCTTTTGGCGCCTTATCGTCAAGTCGAATGGAATCTATGATATTAACATTCTAACAGTATGGGAACGCGGTCAGTGCCTATCAACTTTAAATAAACTGCTTATCAGTTCCACGAAGGAGATAAATATATGACAGCTAAAACTGAAATTCTTATCTCCCCCGTGTGTCAACTAATGAATAACTGCAAAATAAATTATTACTTCGATCAAACGATGAATAAGGTTGTATGCTCTTATGAGCATCTTTATTATCCGCATCTTACTAATTATAAATACGATAACTTTTACGTCATAGCTAGAATGTTCCCTTTGCAGACGCGTCAGTGCAACCTTGCAAAGCCTCTTCAATAATTATTTGTTCCAAAGTCTATAAATATCTTATATTTTTCTCTTTAGCGGCGAATTGTTTTTCCTTGAGTTTAAAATTCTCTAGCCATTTTTATGTAAGTTTCTAAATGTATGTGTAGGTGTTTTATATGTGTATTCAATGGGGGACTATATGCTTATCTATTCTTACTCGCCGATTACTTGGACTAGCACATGTCTACTGCGACCTCGTAAAAAAAATATATCCTCACCTTCAATGTATCCTTAAGTCAAGACGAAACATCAACTATTAGTTTCTAGAGATCGTCTGAATAATTTCTTTACAATTTATTATCTTGTTTGTCGAAGCAATTTAGTTTGTTTTTTTCTATTTGACGAAAATGAATGATAATTTATTTCCTTTCGATGTACAATAATATTTTGAAATTTATCGATGCCTTAAATAATAAATAGCAATACTTCCTATACGATTCGTTAAATTGTAAATCAGTCATTCAGAGACCAACTAAATTTATTTTCCCAAAACGCCAATATATTTTCCGTTTGATCGAAAACAAATCACCGTTTACGTGGATCTTCATTCTTTAAAATCTGCCGCACAATGCTGTATACCAAATAAGGGGATTGATTCCCAGTTTTAAATGTATGCTGCTGCCGGACTTTCCGCCAGTTTGAATGAGGTGAAATGCCTTTTAGAAAAAAAAAATTGTAAGCATTTCGCCGGACTTTTGTTATCCCTTTTGTCGACAGCGAGTGCATGTTAGGGCACCTTATTTATAAAGGGACTATTTATCCTTACCTTAGTGTTACACGATGTAGAGTAAATATGAACATAGAGAAGCAAAAAAAAATAAGAATAGGAAGTAAAAATTGAGTCTCATAATTTCATTTTATATATACTATCATCATCATCGGCACTACAACCGGGGACCGGTCTTGGCCTTATTTAGCAAGTCCTGAGGCTTGTTAAATTTTCCATAATGACTTGCATTTTCCGGGCAAGGTCATTAGTCTTGCGCCAGATTATATATACTATACTATACTATTTATTGGCCTATAGGAACCCGAAAGTTCATGACCTCACCGACTCAGCTCGGCCATTGCTCCCTGTCCCGTGCGCTCTCCTTCAACGTTCGACCATCCGATCCGATCTCCTCGAGCTCCAACCTAACATTGTCCTCCCATCTCCGTCGCGGCCGTCCTGTCGGTCTCTTTCCCGTTGGCTTACCGTCAAGAATTCTATGCACGTTCCTATCGTTGCCCATTCGCGCCACATATCCGGCCCATCTTAATCTTCGCGACCTGATTACTCTCACTATTGTAGGTTTGCGATATAGCTCTTTCAGTTCGTGGTTATGAAGTTTCCTCCATTGTCCTGCCTCATCGTTATATTTACCGCCAAAGATACTCCTTAGAACTTTATTCTCGAATACGCGGAATTTGTTTTCTTCCCATTTTGTGAGAGCCCATGTTTCGCATCCGTATAGAACAATCGGCATGATTAAGGTTCTATAGAAGCGGAGCTTTATATTACGTGATAGCAGTTTTGATTTCAGCATTTTACTGACTGCTACCAACTAGCGTTGCCGGAATGTAGTCTTTAGTTAATTTCCTTCGACGTTTCGTCACTGGCCGTCAGTATCCGTCCCAGATATTTAAATTCTGTGATATTTTCAAATATCTTGCCTCTGATGTTTATGTGTGTTCTCTGAGGTCCACCTGCTCTCACCATAATCATGTATTTCGTTTTGTCTTCATTTATTTCAAGGCCCACCTCTTCTGCTGGTTGCATGATGATTTCACTGTTTTTACTTACAGTTTCTAGATTATCGCTCAAAACGGCGATGTCATCCGCATATACAAGCACTTGTGTGACCCCGTTCAGGGATGATCCGGCCATGTTGTCGTCTTATGCCTCTCTGATGACATACTCGAGGACAAGGTTAAAGAGACATGGTGAGAGGCCATCCCCCTGTTTTAGTCCGTCCCGGATTGCAAATGGTTCTGAGAGGTGGTTTTCTATTCTAACTCACCCTTTGTTTTATTTCATGCAGATTTTAATGAGGGCGACATATTTTTTCGGGATTCCTTGCTCAACTACAATATGGTAGAGTCTTTGCCTCGCGACTGTGTCGTAGGCTCTTTTGAAGTCAACGAACAGTTGGTGAACCGTTTCTCCGTATTCCCACTTCTTTTCCAGCAGTTGCCTTATTATGAACATTTGGTCGCTTGTTGACCGGTTTCTATGGAATCCGAATTGGTAGTTTCCCAATATTTCTTCTGCGTACGGTGTGATTCTCGGCAGTATGACATTTGTTAGTATTTTGTATGCGGTTGGGAGCAATGATATTTCTCTGTAATTTTCGCAGTCAGATCTGTCGTTTTTTTTTTGAAAATGGGGACAACTATTGAGATATTCCATTCTTCCGGAATGACTTCCTTATCCCATATTTTTTTAATCAGTTGGAGGATCTTTCGAGCGGTTGCCTCTCCTCCATGCGTCACAAGCTTTGCCGGTACCCAGTCGACCCCGGGACCCCTGTTGTTTTTCAATCGGTTTATTGCGTCTACAACTTCGTCGAAAGAGGGCTCTGGGATCTGAGGCTCGGCTGTATGTACGTCTGGTGCGTTTATTTGTGGTTGATGGGTGCGCACATTGAGCAGGTTTTCAAAGTACTGCTTCCATCTTGTCACGATATTGTTTGTTTCTGTCACCTTACAGCCGTTTGTGGTTCGGATTATTTTGGCTCTCCTCGGTAGCCATTTCTAATTGAATTTATGCCGGCATACATACATACCTCTGATATTCTTTGTTTTGGCATTTTCTAGGATTTTTTCGATGCAACTCTTCTTCCATTCACGTTTTTTGCGTTTGAAAAGTCTCGTTATCTCTTTCCGAATTATCGCGCTCCTTTCTGCGTTGACTTCATCATATCTTTCTAAGTGGATCACTCTGAGGCGTTTACGTTCTTCGATCTTCGCCCTGCACTAATCGTCGAACCAAGGTTTGGACTTAATTGTCTTCTTGACGACCTACCTTTGCGGCTGTTTGTTTGATTACGTCTCTGATCGATGCCCATTTAGTGTCCACTTTATTAGTTTCCTCTCCTTTACTACTCTCATTCTCTAGGATACTAAATCTATTCATTAGTTTGTCCTGATATTCAGACCTTTTGCGCAGGTCTTTTAGTTTATCAATGTCGAACTTTTGCTCGTCTTCCGTGACTGCTCGTGCCGGTTTGCTGCGAGACAATTGCTAATTTTGCCCATCGCTAGAAGATGATCGTAATCATAATTTGGTCCTCCATATGATCAAGGATGTTCGAATGGGGTCTTTTGTCGATGAGGAAGTGGTCTATTTGCTCATTTTTAAGTTATTACACCTTCGACTTTAAGTTAGTAATTAAGTTTATATATATATATACATGGGTGGACTGAAAAGTTTCAGACCACAACGTGAAGATAGTAGAACTCGTCACTAAAAGCTAGTGAATGTAGTTGTGTATCTTTTGACAATTACTCACCAAAATGCGTAGTTTTTATTTGACAGTCGTTTGAGTGAGTCGATGTCAAAGGACAAAATTGAGTATCGAGCGGTCATTAAATTTTTGTTTTTGAAAGGCAAAACGTCTACACAAATCAAAGATGAGTTGGACTCTGTGTATGGTGACTCTGTATAATCATTTGCCACTGTGAAATTTTGGGCAACTGAATTTAAACGTGGCCGCGAGAGCTTGGGAGACGATGAACGTTCGGGACGTCCAAAAACTGCAACAACTGACGATAACATCGCTGAAGTTCACTAAATGGTGCTAGACGACCGCCGAATTAAAGTGAGAGATGTCCATTTAGTGCAAAGGTTATTGGTTTCCTCTTCCTCACTACTCCCATTCTCTAGGATGCTAAATCTATTCGTTAGCTCCTCTTGATATTCAGCCCTTTTGCGTAGGTCTTTTAGTTTATCAATGTCGAACTGCTTGCTCGTTCCCCGTGACTGCCCATGTGAGTTTGCTGCAAGCCGACTTCTAATTTTGCCCATCACTGGAAGGTGATCGGAGTCGCAATCTGCTCCTCTGTATGATCTTACGTCAAGGATATTCGAGTGCTGTGTTTTGTCTATGAGGAAGTGGTCTATTTGGTTATGCGTTACGCCGTCGGATGATATCCAAGTGGCTTTATGGCTTTTGTGCTTGAACATCGTGCGTTTCACTACCAGATCGTTTGACGCTGCGAACGTGATAATTCGAATTCCATTATCATTTGAAACTTCGTGTAGGCTCTCTTTACCTATAGTCGGTTGGAAGATGTCTTCCTTCGCATTGAGGTCCCCGAGGAAGATTTTAACATCGAATGATGAGATCCCATCGAATACTTCCTCTAGGGTCTCGTAGAATGTGTCCTTCGTTTCTTCGTCCGTAGGTTCTGTCGGGGCGTGTATGTTTATAAATACATGATTGTACCATGGTCCCTGTATTTTTAACACCGACATTCGGTCATTAATAAATTTCACATCTTTTACATGGGGCGTCTCCTCGGTTATGATGAAGCCGTTTCCGAAGTTTTGTGTATCGGTACTTCTACATGTCAGTGTAAACCCATCGGTTTCGATTACTTGCTGTGGGAGTCGGACTTCCTGAAGCGTGACGATGTCCATTTTATATTGTTTCGCGTTTTCTACGACTGTCTGTATCGTGCCTGGTTTATATAACGTTCGAAAATTCCACGTCCCGACGCGTATATCCCGCTTTTTCCGTTTTTTCCTACGTCTTCTTTTTGCCGAGTCGGTGTTTTCTTGATGATTTGTTCCCTTATGGTAGTGTCGGCTCACCACACCTACGCCTACCGAGTTTTTCGTGAGATTGTTTTTTGTATATTGATTATTCATTTTAGTTCGGACGAGTCTTGGGGTTTCAAATAGTCCGCCACATCAGAGCCCCTCTTTGATATGGTAAGGTCTGCTTACTACTCTGATTCGATCCGGTGTCAGAGAGGCGCCGTTATAATACAGCCGGTATACCCGCGGCTGCAAACCATCCAATGGGCACGGTGACGCGTGACACCCTGGATTAGGGGTGGTAGATCTTAGTGTGTTGTGGGGCTTTTCGGGGCCCGAAGAACCTCGCATCATTCTTAACCCCCATAAAAATCCTATAAACTCCTTAGCTGCCCCTAATTCGAATCCTTGGCAAAATTACACAACCTCGCCACAACACCTTAAAATCCTGAAAACAATTCGGTTGTCCCCCAGGACAACTGACATAAATACCCGTAATAGCTGAGGAGCTTTTCCCTAGATTCGACAGGATGTGTTTACCTTATTGGCCATATATCCATCGGCCGATCTTACTATTTTCGAATGCAGCGTAGCCATGGTAGGTTTCCTGCAAATGGCCTTGTGTTATTTTAAACAACACACATGTCACCACATCGACCGATAGGATGTTCTGATGATCGGAACAATGTGTACCCAGACACTGTTTCAATGCCCATTATCACCCAAACACTAGCTGGGCTATTGGCCGGCTTGCACATCTGCAAACCAGATGTCTAATAGCCTGTAATGGGACATAACGAGTGGGATAATAAAATATCAGTCTCGATGGCGGGCGATCTTCTACCAATTTAACATCACAGAAAAATCTAACACCGTCGCCCTATTATCCCTTACACACCACCCATAAAACGTTTCTGGCTAGTTAATGTAGACAGAACATATGATTTTCGTCCGGGCGGCAATTTCTATCCAAACTATGTGGCCGAAAAGACAAACACACAATAGAGTACCCTTGAGTGTCTGTTAATATCATAGGAAATTATTTCTATGATTTATGACCACCATTACTGCCAGCCGCAACCTCGTACTTCTAGTCGACCTGATGTGCATTGGTATTTTCCGTGCGCATCTGTAATTATTGGCATCGTCACCACTTCCAGCGTGTGGACGTGTGCTCCTAACCGGTATGGTTTCTATAGGAATTTTTCAGTTGGAATTTTCCAGGGCAATAGCCATTGTTATCCCTATTTCAACGATCGGATTGGTTCTTCGATGGCATACCATCTGATCCTCGATTCTACAAGGAATGTGGAGGACGATTGCTACACCGAGTCAGATATTAATCGTGTAAACGAACGCACCAGGAGTCAGGCTTTATACCAGAGTAACGTCGAGAGCGTTGTGAGTGTCGTATTTTTCTAACTCGAGCAAGTGTAGTTTTTCTTTGTTCCTTGCGTTAATCTAGCAGTAAACCTACGTAATGGAATAATTAAGTATATCTCCTAATTGACATTACCGAGACATATAGTGCCGTGTACAACTACCAAAAGCGATAGACCCTTTGATGTGAAATAATATTAAGCTCGTACGGAAGTGTCCGATAGTTATTTTGTAAAAACCGATCTAAGCATACAAAAATAATAGTGAACAATAAATGAATTTTAAACTACAACTCCTGTGTTCTATTTTCATTCTCCGTGGGTGAACGATCTCCTGTGAATAATTTCGGCAGTGTGCGTTATGACTTTTCCCCCCAGACGTCGGTAAGTTAGTTAAACAGGTGTCCGTGTCTTGGCACAATACCAACTTACCCACAGTGTTACTCCTCGCTAGCCTGTCTGACATGGGTGTCCCCACTGGCAGCCTATGCTTCCGTCAGCATAGCCTGAGTGATTCATTGTAGTTAATGTTTTATAATTATTATATGATAATTATTTTGTGTTTATTGTTTATGCTAAATTCTGTATTAATTACAATCAACTGGAAAAGACTATAATGTTTATTTCAAAAGCGGTCATTTGACCGCCATCGGTAGAAATAAGTATAGATAATACGTCGGTAGGTTTAGTGTTAAAAAGTAACTGCCGAAATAAACACGAACGTATCGCGAATGTACGAAAGCAACAAAAAAAAAGTGCTATTAATAATTGAATCCCCCGCTTGGAAGAAACCTTGACGTGGTGCGGGGGCTTAAATTATAATGAATCACTTAGGCTATCCTGATGGCTCACCAATGTCAGAGAGGCTAGCGAGGAGTAACATACAAAAACCCAAGGTATTCCGCGTCACCGTGCCCATTGGATGGTTTGCACCCAGGGGTATACCGGCTGTATTATAACGCCACCTCTCTGACACGGGTCGAATCAGAGCAGTAAGCAGACCTCACTATATCAAAGCGGGGCTCTGATATAACGGACTAAACGCCTAGACTCGTGGGAACAGAAATGAATGACCAATATACACAAAACAACCCCACGAAAAACCCGATAGGCGTAGGTGTGATGAGCCGACACTACCATAAGGGAACAAATCATCAAGAAAAGATCGACTCGACAAAAAGAAGACGTAGAAAAAACGGAAAAGGCGGGATATACGCATAGGGACATGGAATGTTCGAACGTTATATAAACCAGGCACGATACAGACGGTAGTAGAGAACGCGAAACAATATAAAATGGACATCGTCACGCTTCAGGAAGTCCGACTCCCACACCAAGTAATCGAAACCGATGGGTTTACACTGACATGTAGAAGTACCGATACACAAAACTTCGGAAGCGGCTTCATCAGAAGCAATAAGATTACGCCCTATGTAAAGATGTGCGATTTGTTAATGACCAAATGTCGGTGCTAAAAGTACAGGGCCCATAGTGCAATTATTTACTTATAAACGTACACGCCCCAACAGAATCTGCAGACGACGAAACGAAGGACACGTTCTACGAGACCCTAGTGGAAATATTTGATGAGATTTAATCATTCGATGTTAAAATTCTCCTCAGGGACCTCAACGCGAAAATTGGAAAGGAAGATATCTTCCAACCAACTATAGATAAAGAAAGCCTACACGGCGTTCCAAATGACGGCAGAAATCGACTTATGTTCGCCGCCTCAAAAATCTGGTACTGAAAAGCACGATGTGAAAAAAGTCATGGATATCACACGACGCCGTAACTATTTTTGTACAATGTTCGTGAGGGCGAAATTCTCATTTACCTAACTTAATATAAGTGAATTGAAAAAAAACCTTATATATATACGAGGGTGGTCTAAAAAGTTTCCGACCTAACAAAGATACAAGACATTTTTCTTAAAATATATTTTTATTTTTAGTCTCCTTGTAACTCTACACACTTCTTCCACGATGTTCCCATCTCTCTAACCCGTCCAAATAGTACTTGGCCTCCTCATTTGACGAAAATCTCTATCCTCCGAGCGCAATTTTTAGATTAGGGAACAAAAAGAAGTCGCTTGGGGCTAGATCTGGTGAGTAAGGCGGATGGTTAAGCAGTTCAAACCGTAATTCGTGGATTTTTGCCATGGCAACCGCTGAGGTGCGAGACGGTGCGTTGTCTTGGTGAAACAGGATTTTCTTTTTCTGCAAATGTGGCCGTTTTTCCGCAATTTCTGCCTTCAGTTGGTCAAGTAATGATGCGTAGTATGCTCCTGTAATGGTTTTTCATTTTTGAAGATAATCGATTAAGATAACTCCATGACTATCTCAAAAAACAGTCGCCATCACTTTCCCAGCCGAAAAAACAGTTTTTGTTTTTATTGGAGCCGCTTCCCCCTTTTGCAGTCCACTGTTTTGAGTGTATTTTTGTTTTGGGCGTATAATGGTGTATCCAAGTTTCATCGACAGTAATTAATCGGCGTCAAAACTAGGATTTACTGCGCCTAAACTGCGCCAACAGAGCGTTGGAAATATTCATTCGAACACGTTTTTGGTCTAACGTGAGCAAGCGCGGCACCCAACGCGGACAGATTTTTCATGCCTAAATCTTGATTTAATATGTGACAAACACGTTCTTTGGACGTTTCCATAGCCTCTGCTATCTCTCTCACTTTAATTCGGCGGTCGTCTAGCACCATTTGGTGAACTATAGCGATGTTGTCGTCAGTTGTTCCAATTTTTGGACGTCCCGAACATCCATCGCCTCCCAAGCTCTCACGGCCACATTTAAATTCAGTTGCCCAAAATTTCACAGTGGTAAATGATGATACAGAGTCACCATATACAGAATCAAACTCATCTTTGATTTGCGTAGACGTTTTGCCTTACAAAAACAAAAATTTAATGACAGCTCGATATTCAATTTTATCCATTTTCACAAAAACACTCACTCACTCACCCAAACGACTGTCAAATGAAAACTACCCCTCCAAAATGGCTGAAATTTTGGTGAGTAACTGTAACACAACTAAGTAAAAGACGCACAATTACATTCACTAGCTTTTATTTACGAGTGCTGCTATCTTCACGTTGAGGTCTGAAACTTTTCAGTCCACCCATGTATATATATATAAACTTAATAACTAACTTAAAGTCGAAGGTGTAATAAATTAAAACTAACCAAATGGACCACTTCCTCATAGACAAAAGACACCATTCGAACATCCTTGAAGTAAAATCATATATAGGACCAGATTGCGACTCCGACCATCTTCTAGTGATGGGCAAAATGGGGAGTCAGCTCGCAGTCACGGAAGACGAACAAAAGTTCGACATTGATAAACTAAAAGACCTGCGCAAACGGTCTGAATATCAAGACAAACTAATGAATAGATGTAGCATCCTAGAGAATGGGAGTAGTAAAAAAGAGGAAACTAATAATGTGGACACTAAATGGACATCGATCAGAGACGTAATCAAACAAACAGCCGCAATGGTAGGTCGTCAAAAAAACGATTAAGTCCAAACCTTGATTTGACGATGAATGCGAAGATCGAAGAACGTAAACGCCTCAGAGTGATCCACTTAGAAAGATATGATGAAGTCAACGCAGAAAGATACGCAACGATTCGAAAAGGGACAACGAGACTTGTCAAACGCGAATGGAAGAAGACTCGAATCGAGAAGATCCTAGAAAATGCCAGACCAAAGAACATAAGAGGTACGTATGCGGCATAAATTCGATTAGAAAGGTAGAGCCAAAATAATTCAAACGCAAAAAACGTGAATGGGAAAAGACTCGGATCGAAAAAATCCTAGCAAATGCCAGAGTAAAGAACATCAGAGGTATGTATGCCGGCATAAATTTCATTAGGAATAGTTACCGAAGGAGAGCCAAAATAATTCTAGACACAAGCGGCTGTCTGGTCACAGAAGCAAACAATATCGTGGCATGCTGGAAGCAGTATTTTGAAAACCAGTTTTATGTGCGCACCCATCAACCACAAATAAACGTACCAGACGTACATACAACCGAGTCTCAGATCTCAGAACCCTCTTTCAGCGAAGTTGTAGACACAATAAATCGATAGAAAAACAACAAGGCTCCCGGAGCCGACTGCATACCGGCAGAGCTTATAAAGCATGAAAGATCCACCAACTGATTAAAACAATATGAGATAAGGAAGTCACTCCGGAAGAAAGGAAAACCTCAATCTAACAGTGAAAACTAAAGAGGAATATCATTGCTCTCCACCACATACAAAATACTAACAAATGTCATACTAGCGAGAATCACACCATACGCAGAAGAAATACTGGGAGACTTGGTTTGACCATGAGTGCAGTGCTGATTCCGTAGGAACCGGTCAACGAAACCAAATGTTCATAGTAAGGCCATTATTGAAAGAGAAACCAAACTGTCACATTTTCCAAAATTGTTCGAAGGCATTCTTTACAACGCATTATGTTTCCGCTGCAAATACATCATCTCACCCAACCAGCATGGTTTCCTTATGGGTAGGGCGAGCACCACCAATCTAGTTGAATTTTCATCCCGCACAACTGTAATCACAATGTAATCACAACTGAATTCAGCAAGGTCTTCGACAAAATCTCCCACAATCTCATCCTCTTTAAGCTATCCTCCGGTGCTTTCGAACACCTACTGATTAAGTGGATTTCTTCCTATCTTAATGATCGAACCTACCGTATCAGATTTAGATCAGCCCTCTCCAATCCTTCTCTTCTCACGTCAGGGGTTCCCCAGGGCAGTCATCTTGGATCCCTCCTATTCATTCTTACTATTAACGGTATAGACTCCAGTATCAAGCACTCCACCATCCCTCTATACGCGGACGACACAAATCTCATCCGCTCCTCTCTCGACTCCTTACTTCTTCAAATGGGTCTCAGCTTTTCAACTTAGTGCCAAAACAATTGCCTCGAACTAAATATTGCCAAATGTCACTCAATCACCTTCTCCCGTAAACGACCCCCCTCCCCGCTATGGTCATATTTCTTACTCAACTAACAGATATCACTTGTCCTGTCGATTCGTGACCTTGGAATCTTATGTGATAGGGAGCTTAACTTCATCCCACATATTGATGACATTTTGGGGGTACGATGTAGATCTACCAACGTATGGCTCCAGTTCACTATCGCCCCACTAGAGAGTTGTTCACCAGCGCACTGTCCCCAGATGCCAGGAAAAATGAAACACACCGAATTAGCCGTAAGGATCTTTTATTATGGAAGGCGAGACGAATATCGTTAGTGCGAAATTTGTACACTATAAATTAAGCATATCCATTTCACTGGCAAGCACTTAACTGGTAAGATTGTACCGAATACTGTTTTTTGGACAAAATTAGGAATGCTCCCGAATGTTTTCTCTTCTATTTGCCTCTGACGCTGTGCCCGCAGCAATTGAAAGGGGAACGTTGGAGTCGACTTTATTTGGTGCTCGCGGCGGTTGCTGAAAGACGACTGACTAAAGGATGAGAAAAATCTATTCATCGCGTCGTGGCGGTCGAGTCATAGCTGAAATAAACTTATAGCGTTTGAAATAATAGTGAAGAAGATCGTGTGATTCGAACTGACGCTATGACAGCTCGAATCACGAAAAAAATTTTACCTAAGCGTTACACATCAAACTACTGACCGTGTTTAGAATTTTTTTTAGAATCTGTTACAGTTGCCACACCACCCCCTTCCCAGAAACTTCGTTACGATCAGATCCGGTGCGAGCGACGAGCGAGCGAACGAGAGAATGTCGGAGCAAGCCAAGCGAGTGTGCCTTGGTGCTCTATGCAGAAGTCATGATTGCGTGTGTGAAGTTCTGTTTACTACGGCGAGTGTGTGTGTGCTGCGTCGTGTACAGATCACGTCGTAGTCACCAATTATAGCGTTTGAAATAATAGTGAAGAAGATCGTGTGATTCGAACTGACGCTATGACAGCCCGAATCAAGAAAAAAATTTTACCTAAGCGTTACATATCAAACTACTAACCGTGTTTAGAATTTGATTTCCAAACTCGACTATATTCCACTGATGTGAATTATTTTTATTTATCGCTTGGTATACGGTTCTGATGTATTTATCTTATTCGATTTTTCGTTCGGTGTTCTTCACTATTTTTGCTTGTGAATTGTGTGTATCTGTTAGAGTTGCCACAAACTCGCTGCCACTTACGAGGAATTTCGAGAGGATTGCTATGCTTGCATAGGAATTCAGTTCCAGCGAATCCTCGCCGTATAAGCTGAGTTGGATTCGTTGTTTGTGTATACCGGGAAATTGGCATAGCCAAGTATGATCAAGGGTCTTGATCGTTGTGATTGTTTCGTGGAAAATTAGCTGTCGCTTGGTTGCAAACGAGAAGTATAATTTAAGGAGGAAATGAACCGAAGTAGTTTTCGGGGGAAATTGGAATTGCTTGGGTGCAAGCAAGGAATATCATTTAGATAAGATATTAACCGAAGTAATTTCGGGGAAATGTATGCGGCTCGGTATAGTTGGTTGCTGATGGTTAATGTTCCGTTGTAGGTTTGAATATGTGTTTTATTAGAGCATATGAATTTCGGGGAAATTAAGATTGCTTGGTTGCAAGGAAGGAATTGACCGAAGCAATTTTGGGAAAATGTATGTGGGGTGATTAGAATGTATTCTGTTGAATTGTATTCTGTTGTGGGTTTTGGGAAATGCCTTTCATTGCAGATTGGGAGATGGATTCTTGCAAGTTCGGGATGGATGCGCTTGCACATTGGGATGTGTTTTGCATGTTTTGAAATGGGTTGCAGGTTAGGTTAGGGTGAGGCGCTGTTAGCAGTCAAGATTGGCATTGTGGGTTGGTTCTCCATGTGGTATAGAGAACCCCCACAAGATTATTCTCAAGGCCAACTCTGTCCTTGTTTTGTGTAACGCTGGTCGAAATAATACTGTAATCCCTACGTTTTCAGATCGCTCTATATCGCATTTGTCCGCCTTCTTGTATATGCTAGTCATGTCTGGTCTCCTCACTTCTCGCTTCATATTCGTAGGATCGAAAGTGTGCAACGTCATTTTTACGTTTTGTCCTCCGAGGATTGTGTGGCGATTCCGCCAGATCCCACTGCTCGCCTTCCTGAAAAAACCCCCATAACCATAACCCGGGTCTGCACCAGCTTTCGCTAATGCAATTCGCATTAGCATCTTAGATGCTTCACGCATCAAACAGACCCAATTATTATAACCCCAAAATCCCTATAAAGAAAACTTACCTTCATGCATCCCTTCGCATACAATTTTTTCATAAGATTTCTTTGTTTTCCTATTTGGTATTCTGAACCAATTCGGCACCAGACAAATTCCTGTAAACAAAATAATTCGGATTGCAATCAATGTAACCGTCATGACAGGGACCATAAATATCGCGCCGTCTATTTTCCCAGCCGCGTCATATACCATACATACACATTGCCTGGCAACCTTTTTTGTTTGTCTTACCAACAAGCAACCCAAGCAGCTGCATATAATTAGCGCAATAGACGCTGAAACCAAATTCTCCAGCATTTCCTAATGCAAATATGAACCCGGTTTCTATTGCAGCCAGAGATGCCATAAACATCCATATTGCTTTTAGCACCTTTTTCTCCTAACGTCGAAAATAGCGACGAGGCATCGTATAAACATGACCCTCATTAAAGAGCGAACCATTTGGTCGCCTTTTCTTTTGTCCTTGCCGCCTGCCTGTTTCGCTGTTCCACTGCACGTGTGAATAGCATTGATCTCAACGATCCCACACATACCACCATGACCTGTATTACAAGATCTGGTTTCCTATACCACCAAGAGAGACTTTACGTTTCCCTGGTGGTAGGTAAAAAACGATATCCTTATTGGTGAGGATATCGTTTGAGTCTTATTCCATCCTCCGACCACGCTGGTCGCACGGTGAAACTCCCGCTCTCCGCGCCACCAGCGGAGAAGCGTAAACAGTAACACGCGAATATATACCCGGAGTCGTGTGTGTTTTATTTTTCAACTCTAGGAAGTTTTAGTTTATTTTTTTCCACGTAAATTTATCCGTGAATCTATGAAATAACGTAAATTTATTGATCCCAAATTGTTTATTATCGAAAACATATAAGTTTCAAAAAAAATCGGTATGCAATAGTCGCATTGATAAAACAATATCATTAAGTTCATACGAAAGTGTTCAATAGTATTTTTGTGAAAACGAATAAATCATACAAAAATGTAAAAGACAAACAATAAACAATTTATAAATTTCATTTAACTGTCTTGTGGCGGAGTTTTACTTCTTGTGTGTGACAAGTTTTCAATTTGTTAACTGGTGGAACTTTGATTCGGTGAGGATGGGGAGTGAAGTGAACCGTGTGCCCGTGTCCGGCACAATACTTCCTCCCCACAATTGAATTGGGAAAATCCTCTGATTCTACCGCCATACAAAAGCCGTTAACCTTAACACACCCAGTTAACCTTAACACACTTGAAGAGCGGAGAAAACACACCGACATCGTCTTCATCCACCGTCTTCTCTCAGATTTAATCAACTGCCTAAGCCTGCTCTCCTCCATCACATTTTTCACTAACTCCACTAACTAAACTTCCGAGACCCTCGTCTCTTCTATTTGCTTGCCCATCACACTTCTTACGGCTCTATTGAGTCCATTTCGCAAATGTTGTGGTGAGCAAACTTACTCCACCTTCTTTGACCTCAATCTCACGTCTCCCTCTCTCAAACGTCGTCTCTTCTCTTACATGCAATACAAAGGAAAAAGGAAACTTATTACTACATTTGTTAATTTTTTTGCTTAACTTATTTTTTTTATTTTGTCATTATATATTCTTTAAAATCCCGTCGCTGATTTATTTATTTATTTAGCTTTCCATTTTTTTTATTTTTGTACATATAGTATTTTTAAATACGGACGATATGTTTTAAGAATTAAATAATGGGTTTACCAATAGGTATGATATATTTTTAAAACATATTCAAATTGCTAGAAAAGCCACCAGCAGCCATTTGACTACAACTTGGTTTCACTTTAAATTAGAGTTTAATAATTCTATATTACAATAAAAAAGTTTTGTTTTGATCCGAAATATTGTGTATTTTCTTAAATTTGAAAAATACATCGTCCTTGGAAAACGTAACATATCATCCCTAATGGGAAAACTACATTCCCATTTTCTCACTTTCTTCAAGGGTGAAGGTACTAATACTCTGATGAGCCAATGCCCACTAAAAAATTGGCAAGGAAAGTTAATCTCCTTGTGCAGTGGGTAAAACCATTGAGACGCAGTGTTGGTTCGATCGAGGTCAATGTGCCAGAACCACGGGTGAGCAGTGAACGCACCACTTACGGATATATAGTTGTGGCAAGTCTAAAGTTAACTTGTAGTTAAGTTGTACACCTATTTAAGCTTAATTTTATTCTAAAGTCATATCATGCAATATCAATGTATACTGGCACATGATGTCTTCACCCCTTTGAACTTGAAATTGAAGCAATATAATTTTCTGTTCAGGTTAAACCAGTATAATCGTAAAAGACCACCAAATACAAATAACATACAGAATACAAGTGAAACTCATCCAACAACACCGATGGACTGTATACAATTCGACTGCTTAATGAACCCAATGAGGTGCCCCCCGGAGATATTATTCGAAGAAATAAAACAGAACTGGAAAGGAAATTCTGATGATCCCCTCCTAAAATATCATTTAGCACCTATAAAAACGAGTATAAAAACTAGTAAGAAGCACAAATACCAGTACGTTTTGTTGACTTGGATACGCTGCAAATTAACTGCACAAATAATAACTATTAACAAGGTACCCACATATAATGACACATATCCACGTCACCTACAAAACAAAATGTGTTTCAACTTAAGGGAACACTCGATATGAGCGTGATCTTGGCTAGTTCACCTTTGGCATAAAACTGCGAAATAACGACTTAAATAAAATTCCCAAATCGTCGATAATTTTATCTTTTAGATTGTGTTAATGAACAACAAATGTTTCGGCACGATCAAACAACAATAGGCAGCAGTGCCACTTTTCGAGACGACGACCCCCCGATTGAAAATCTGCACACGTGTAAATGAAAAGCAATTCTGATGACCCTCTGGTAAAATACCATTTAGCACATATAAAAAGCAGTAAACAGCACAAATACCAAATAATAACAGCCGACCAAAAACAAACATCACGCACAACCTACAAAACAAAATGTGTGTTTCAATTTAAGGGAACACTCGATATAAGCGTGACCTTGGCGAGCTACCGTCTGGCATGAAATTGCCAAATAATGGCTCAAATAAAATTCCCCAAATGTCAATAATTTTATCTTTTAGATTGTGTTAATGAGCAACAATTTTTTTCTACACGTTCAGACAGCGATGCTTTCCCGACAAAACGGTCAAAAATCTGCACACGTGAATTGAATTGACTAGAAAAAAAAATTCAAAATCAATTACTACAACCCACCTACCGCCGCAAACTGGTTACAGATTTTACTTACTACCAGAGAGGTGAACGTCTTCCTTATGTATGAGTGTTTCCTTAGCAGTAGTGACTCACGTCTCGAGGGCATTTTGGCTATTAAAAAATTGAAAAAAGGAAATATCGAGGCCCCATTGTAATCACTTCATAAGGTAGCTTAAGTTGTTGATTCATTATTTCAATCAATTTTTAAACTAACAAGTTAAAAAAACGAAGAAGAAGACAACAATGGATACCTCTTAAAGGCAACAAATCGTATATACTAGTATAACCTATATTTTCCAAACCACAGAATCTGATTTAAACCACAATCGCCCAGATTTAGAACACATCTCATGTATCAGCTCATTTGTTTGACTCTCTTTACCCTTTGTCAATATCATTCAATTGCAATTACGGAGACAATGTGTTAAGTCATCTGTGAAGCAGTCAACTTTTCTCAATGTCAGTATAGTATTGACGACATTATAAGGATTGGCTCCAAATCTAACAGTGCGCCTGATTGTTTAAAATATCTAAAGATAAATCAAAGAATTTCTGCTTCAGATATAACAATGGCGACAAATTGTTCTTAAAAAATAATCTGGTTTGCTATATCTGGCTGATATCGAGTTGGGTGGATTTCATGTACATAATGGAATCCTTGGGAAATCCATGTTTCACCTCTTCATCCGTATTTTTAGAATTCCTAACATTTAATCCATTTAGTGGCAGCATACCGTAATGGGTATGCGAAGGTGAAAATTGGGTCAGAGGATTAAAAGTCCTTGTTGAAGACCTAAAACTATTCGAAATGTCACAGTGAATGACATCATTTGGAGCGTTGTTTATCATAATTCTTCTTCTAAAAAGTAATCAACTTTGAATACATTAATTTGCATTTAAAAGTATAATCACAAGCCGCGTCCTTCCCCATGATATTTTGACAGAACTTGCTCAACGCCTGTACGGTGGAAACGCTCTCTACATTCACCGATACGCCTCTGAATCCGATGTGTATATATAAATAAAATTTCACTCTCCTCGTTTTGTTTTTTTCACTAGGTATAAAAGGATAAAAGGCTCCTCGATAGTGTAGTGGTTAGTATCCCCGCCTGTCACGCGGGAGACCGGGGTTCGATTCCCCGTCGGGAGCCTCTGGCGCGAGACTAATGACCTTGCCCGGAAAAACAAATTATCATGAAAAATTGAACAAGCCTCAGAACTTGCTAAATAAGCCCCAAATCGGTTCCCGGTTGTAGTGCCGATGATGATGATGATACCGTAATGGGAGTAATTTATATAAAAATTAAAAACCCGCAACTTCCATCTATTTGGGAAGCGGTTAGTAGAATAACACAAATGGAAGAGATTCCGCAGTGGTTTAGCGAGTGAAGAGGAACATCTCTTCAAGAGATTTGGGGGAATGCCATCAGAATTAACGGATTTGTTTGCGTTTAGCTCCTTGAGTGTGCGGGCCACAGTACGCGTTCGGAAGCAAATCTGACTCATGGTGTGCTGCTTATGCTCAAGTTGAGGCAGAACTGATGTGGTATCAGGCAGCGTTGAGTTGGCTGCAAATTGTGCAGCAAGTAGATTCGCCTTCTCTATTGCATTGGGGACTGGTCTGTCATCGAGTATTAGCGAAGGAATGGTTGAGGAGACCGGGTTTTGGTTGTTTTTCACGAATGCCTAGAAGTTTCTACCACCTGGGGGAGAGTGTAGTATTTCCTAAATCGTTTCCGGTTTTCCTCAGTATTGTTTGATTTATACAACCGGAAGCTCAACTCCTACTAACGATTTTTGTTTGCAGGAGATGCTTGGGCAAATTATTGTGTTATCCGCACATCCCGATCTGAGTGTATCAAATGGCACTCCATGTTTGAGACTAAATATCGGTTAGAGCGAGCCTACCCGACGGCCCAGTGCTATGTCCTCCGAAGCAAAATTGAGATGGTGCCTCGCTTATAAAACGAAGGACTCCCACTTGTTTGAGGATCCAGCAATTTGCTAAATATTACATATGATATTTACAAAATATTACATTATAGTACATTACAATGTGAAGCAAATTAATTGGCATCGAATGACTTATTTAAGTTATCCACAAACGCTGTTCCGTTGCACTGCCCTTGGTACGAAGTAGTTACAACTCCACATTCGTTGGATCACGTACACAGAACAGGAGAGAAAATAGATGTCATCAATAGACTTCTCCAGGACGACTTCAATAAAATAAAACGTTTTTGTAATGACTGGAAACTAAAAATTAATTTCCACAAAACCGAGACTATCCTTTTCAGAACACCTCTCTCCAGGGCCTCTCAGGATACAAAGTACAATTGGAAAAACTTCTCTATCGTTGGGATCTCCCACTACAAGTGAAAACTGTAGTCAGATATCTCGGTATTTGGCTTGATCAGTATTTATACTTTGACAAGCATATAGCAGTCACTCTCTCTGCAGCAAGAAACGCATTTGTTGCCACAAAAAGTCTATTCCGAAGCATCATTCTCAATCCAAGAGTTAAAATAATTTCATATTCGGCATTCATCCGACCAGTGTTGGTCTATGGCTGTCCAATATGGTACAATATATCCCCATTCTACATGGAAAAGATTCGCGTGTTCGAGAGACAGTGTTTGCGTTCCTGCCTCGGACTTAATAGAACACCAGAGTCACGATACCAGAAATTTTACCCTAATAAAACCCTGTATGATAAATCAGGACTAACTAGGATAGACAACTTCATTATAAAAATTATTCGTGGCCACATTGCAAGGGCAATGTGCAGTGTAAATAATCTTATCGCGGGAGCATATTATCCGAACGATATGTATCTGGAGAGTACCCTCCAGAACGGGTTCATTCCCCCAGAGGCGTTCCTCTTCTTGGACGGAAAAGGTCTTATCCACGATGAGGGTGGAATACCTATTATATACCACGCTTTCCGTGGTGCTAGGGATAAACGAATTGTCCACAATAGCGATATCTCTAATAGGCCAGACCGACTTCAATTCAGTATGGTGATCAGTGAAAGAGATAAATCAATAAAAGACCGAGCCAACCCCAACTGGTGGTGGCTCCAAAACGAAGAAAGGACTTCACGTCCGCAGATATAATATTCAGCTCTGGCGCAGCTTCCTCCCTTCCTTTTCCTTTGCCCTCCTTCCCGTTAACTTCTGTTATTTTATCTTTTTTGTTTTCATTAAGCACTTATTATTTTGTTTTTAAAATGTTTGCATCCTAAAAAAAAAAAAAAAAAAAAAAAAAAAAAAAAAAAAAAAAAAAAAAAAAAAAAAAAAATTATATATTTTTTTTGTCATAATGCCTGTAAAAAAAGAAGAGGTAGACCTCTAAGATAATAGTTTATTTTTTTTATAATGTAGGTATATTATATTAAGAATAAATAAAAGAAAATGTAAGCTGAAAGGCATAAATTAAGCATATAATACGAGGGTTGCCTCTTATGTTTCGGGATTTGGCAACCCTAGTGTTGCAATCCGACAATTGACAGCTCTGTCGTAAAGTTGGACATTTTTGAGGTTATACGCACTCAGAACGGTTTGGACATACGATCGCTATTTGTGTTGTTTACAGTAACTTAAAAGATTCATCTCGGCCCAAAAATGGAATTAAATCGTCAACATTTTCGTGCGATTATTTTTTACAACTTTCGGCGTGGATTAACTCAGCAACAGTGCATGGATGAACTTAATTCAATTTTTGGCGATGAAGCTCCATCAAGGAGCAGTGTTTATCGATGGTATGGTGAATTCAATCGTGGTCGTAGTTCACTCCAAGATGAATTTCGTGAAGGTCGTCCAAAATCAGTTGTTGTTCCGAAAACCATTGATGCTGTGCGCGAACTGATATTGGAAGATCGTCATGTGACCTATCGTGAGATTGAGACAACCTTAGGCGTTAGTGGGACCAGCATACATTCAATATTGCATAAACATTTGACCGTCAAAAAAATTTGTTCGCGTTGGATCCCACACAATTTGTCAATCGCCCAAAAAAAGGCTCGTGTCAATTGGTCGAAAGAAATGCTCAAAAAATACGGTCGCGGTGCTTCGAAACACGTCTATGACATCGTGACAGGTGATGAATTGTGGATTTACGCGTGTGAGCCCGAAAGTAAACAGCAGTCGACTGTCTGGGTGTTTCAAGATGAGCCAAATCCAACAAAAGTTGTTCGCGCACGAAGCACTTCCAAGTGGAAATGGTCGCCTGTTTTTTCGGAAAAACTGGACATGTCGCAACCGCACCACTAGAACAACGCAGAACAGTCAATTCTGAGTGGTACACAACCATTTGTTTGCCAATTGTCTTCCAAGAAATCAGGAAAACCAACCGCCGAAGACGGATCACTCTTCACCACGACAATGCGAGCTCCCACACATCGGCTGCGACAACTGCATTTTTGAGCACCCAAAACATCGATTTGATGGGTCATCCGCCGTATAGTCCTGACTTGGCACCGAATAACTTCTCTTTATTCCCGTACGTAAAAAACAAACTGAGAGGTCAACGCTTTTCGACACCTGAAGAAGCGGTTGCTGCATTCAGAATGCATGTGTTGGAGATAACTCAATCAGAGTGGCAAAAGTGCTTCGACAATTGGTTCAAACGCATGCAAAAGTGTATAGATCTTCATGGGGAATATTTTGAAAAACAATAAAGTGATTTTCGATGATCAATATTTGTTTTTGTTCTCTAATCCCGAAATATAAAAGGCAACCCTCGTATTGTATAATTTAGAGTGCTTGTGAAGAGCCAGTAAATTACATTATGTAGTAAAATTATTAAGATAGGTTTAGCATTTAGACTAAAATTGTAAAACATAAAAAAAGACTTTGTGAATAAATGCGTCTGCAAACAAACAAACAAGGCATGCATTATAGATATTCCTCTAAAAAGTCAAAGGCATCTATATATATAGTTGCTGCTTACGCTCCTGAATCTGTTCAAGGTACCCAATTTATCTGTGAAATCGATACGCTTTTCCGAAGTCCCAAGTTAGATTCGGAAAACAATAACTTTTTAATGGCGGGTGATTTTGACGCCAAGCACAGTGCCCAGGGCAATCTGACCTCGAACACCAGAGGCAATGCCTTGTTTGTTTGGTGGCAAACAAATGCGATAGAGCATAAACTAGAATTGTACGCTACAAGTACACCGTCATATCCAAGAGGTAACCCCTTCCTGGATTTACTTATCACAGATAATCGAATTCAGTTACCAGATACCGAGGTAACTACTCGAAATTGTCTTCGCACAATTGAGTACGATAGCGATCATTACGGACTTGGAGCCGTCATGCACGTGCCAAACGAGCGCTATCTACTTGAGCAGTACGACCAGATACACAGTTTCGATTACCGAAAAGAACATTGGTCGCGTTTCGATCGCATAGTAAAAAGAGAAATACGCAACATTGGCATAGACCCACCAACTAATCAAAACCTTCGTAATGATGAAATCGATCATTACCTCCTAACTATGAACGATATTGTTACTAACACAATGAATCGTTCCATCCACAAAGTAGCTCATATGGATACAGAAATGCAACTATCGATGCTTTGTATAGGCAAAAGAGCACTCTGCTCTCAAAGCTGAAATTGTGCTATAGGCAGTTCAGTAACCCAAATAGCAATGAATTCAAAACAATCAAGTCCTTGATTAAAAATCTTCAAAAACTGATCCGGGACAATTACCGAGCAGTAATAAATGAGGAGTGGAGCAACAGAATTCGAGCTGTTCAAGCAAACGGACCGAACATGTTTTCACAAATCAAGAAAATATGTCGAAGAAAAGATTACAATGACATTCCCCGTCTCCGAATTCCACGGACTCGCAAGAATTGTCAGATAATGCTGAACGCAAGACTCACCTTAGACTCCAATGATGAAGTAATAGTAGTCGAAGATCCACAAAAGATAGCGAATTCAATTTCAGTCTGTTTCGAAGCAGTGTACAGTGTTAACGAATCAGTTCATACTAATTGAAAGCAATGCCCATCAAAGACATTGCTCGCTGCGCAATCAACTTCACAACTGGCCTTCCGAAAACAGTAGTTTCATCACATTCGGCGGAAATAATAGGGCGAATTCTCCCGTCAGAAATGAAAATACAAATATGTTTGTGCGCAAGGATGAACTTAGAAACATACTTAGATCAATAAAATATAAGAAATCATCTGGAATAGATAGCAGTCCAAATGTGGTTCTAAGGCGCTTGCCTCGCGAAGCAGTGAACATACACACTACTTTGTTTAACAACGCTCTAAACAATGCACACTATCCAACCCATTGGAAGATTGCAGTAATCCACCCTATCCCCAAAAAGGGTAAGGATAAGAGCAATCCAGCCAATCTCCGCTCGATCAGCCTGCTTCCCAACATCAGCAAGGTATTCGAAAAGATTATAATCAAAGCACTGATAGGTTGGTGTGATGAAAACGATATCATCCCCAACAACCAGTTTGGCTTTCGAGCGAGACATGATACAGTTTCAGAAATACAGTGGAACAAGGCAAAGCGACAATGTACAGGCGCCTGTACATCGTATGGTTAGAAGGACTTGTCTATAAGTTAACAAACCTGGGTATGCCGCAATATCTGTTATACATCATTTATGATATGATAATGGACAAACATTTTGTGGTGAAATGCGGGGACATACTCTCCAACAAGACCTTCCAAATTAAAAGTGGCTTACAGCAGGGTGCTGTGAATTCTCCCATTCTATTCAATATCTACACTAGTGATCTAGTGAGTTCTCTCGAAAACGCCATTGCGTACGCCGATGACATAGTGGTGTACAGAACAGGAGGAAAAATAGCCGTCATCAATAGGCACCTTCAAGATGACTTCAACAAAATAAAACAATTTTGCGACGACTGGAAATTAAAGAATAATTTCCAGAAAACCGAGACTATCCTTTTCAGAACGCCCCTATCCAGGGCCTCGAGGGGTACAAAATACAACTGGAAACACTTTTCTATTGTAGGTAACAATAACCTTCCACTGCAAGTGAAAACTGTAGTTAGAAACCTTGGTATCTGGCTAGACCAGTATTTACATTTTGACAAGCACGTAGAAGCGTCCCTCTCCGCAGCTAAAAGCGCATATTCTATGACAAGAAGTCTATTCCGGAGTAGTTTTCTTAACCCCAGAGTCAAAACAATTTCGTACTCGGCATTCATCCGACCAGTTTTGGTTTATGGCTGCCCAGTATGATATAATATATCTCCACTTTATATGGAGAAGTTTCGTGTGTTCGGACGGCAGTGTTTGCGTTCCTGCCTCGGACTTTATGGAACACCAGAGTCGCAATACAAAAAATGCTATCCCAACAAAATCCTGTATAACAAATCAGGCTTAAATAGGATAGGCAATTTCATAATTAAAATTATTCGTGGTCACACAGCAAAGGCAATGTGCAGTGACAATAATCTTATTTCGGGAGCATTCTATCCCAACGAAATGTATCTGGAGAATACGCTCCAGAATGGGTTTATTCCCCCAGAAGCGTTCCCATTCTTGGATCAAAAAGACCTTATCCAAGACGCGCATGGAGTCCCGATTATTTACCACGCTCTCCGTGGTGCCAGGGACAAACGAATTCTCCATGATAGTGATATCTCCAATGCCCCAGACCGCATGCGTTTTAGTACGGCGGTCAGTGAAAGAGATAAATCAGCCAAAGATCGAACATCTCCCAAATGGTGGTGGCTTCTCAACGAGGGTATGCAACGCTCGCCTTCCCCTTGCCCCCCCCCCCCCCCCCCCCCCCCTCCCACTGTCCCCCTTCCCCGATTACGTTTATAACTTATTTTGTAGCTATACTATTTTATTTTTTATTTATCTTTTCGTTTCGTTTTGAAGTTTTTGTTTCTTATAAAAAAAAAAAGCATAATAATAATGTATACATATAGATGTAAACGAGGAGTCCCTCTAATATATGACTTATTTCATATATATATAAGAAAAAACAAAAGAAAGGCATAAATAAAAATCAAGTTTAATGTGTAATTTAGAGAGCTCGCATAGAGCCAGTAAGTTAATTTAAGGACTGTGATTGTAAAAGAGGGTTTAACATTTACCCCTAATATTATACATGTAAAAAGAATTAGGTAAATAAATGTGGTTTAAAAACTAAAAAAAAAAATAAATAAAAAAAAAAAAACCTAAGAGTTAAAAACGCCACATCATCATTGAACGAGTTCTCGATCAGAACAGAGAGCTTCTGTGTTGAATGCTAAAAGGCTTAAATTGTAATACATTCGATTAACGTGTGTCATATGTTTTCACTTTTTAATAATATACTAAAGCTACCTCATGAAAATCGTCGCATTTAACTACTTTACTTATTGACATCATCTGGCTAAATATTGGAACTTTACTATCATTGACACTGTACTATGGATAAATTTCTACAATTGGATTTACACTTCGTTGGGAAATCAAATTTACAACAGGAAATCTATTACGACATGTGAAATAGCGACGATAATTCACGAGGTGTAAGTTCTAGGGCTTTTTATTTCGATTTTACTTCGATACATTCTATAAAACCATCTTAAATAAATAAACAAGGCAGTGTCCATCTTAATGTAATCATCGTATGGGGTGGTACTAATATCTTTGAATCGTTTTACCAACAATGGGTTGCAGTATACATCGAATAACTTCATATTAATTGCTGCTCACATATTCACAATGTTGCCATACTGAGGCTAAACTAAACAAAAAATATACTCTACCCTAACTCTACAGCCTCTTAACGTCATCCATACCCCATACGGACTGTACACTGATAGCCAGTACGTAATGTCTCACCTTCGGTACACAGTGAACTTGAGGTTCGCTATGCTTTTGCCTTAGGCAATATAACTGTGTTCAGGTTAAACCAGTATAATCGTAGAATAGATAACTAAATCGGAATACACTACTACTCCATCCCAACCAACAATACCAGAGAACGGCATCCGATTCGTCCACACATTGGTCTCAATTAATTGCTGCTTGGAGATATTACCCAATAAAATAAAACAAAACTGGGAAAGAACCTTTCAAGATCTGTTCGTAAAATAGCACAAACAAAGGCTCACAAGAAGCGGAAAATTCCATTCCATTCGGCGTGCTGAGAATCACCTGTATAGATAAGGAATGTAGATACTTTAGCTGGCCTCACATCTTTTATAATTAGTAAGACATATCCAAATAATGGATAACCGACACCGCCAAAAGCTTTAAACAATCTTTTGTCAACTAAGTGAGGATTGACGCATATTTGTCATATAATGCTTGAAAAAACAACCTCGTAAATTCTATCTATCGAATTGTGAAAACAACTAAATTATATCAACATGATCAGGCAGCAACGCTCTGCAATCAGATTTACGGAAAGGCAAAACATTTTCAAAAAGTTATAAAAGAATGTTAGTAAAACAAACATACAAATCAACTATTCTAACGAAAAGAATCTTATTTTCCACCGGAATAAAAATCGTTTTTTTAATTTATCATCATCATCATCGGCACTACAGCCGGGATCCGGTCTTGGCCTTATTTAGAAAGTCTCGAGGCTTGCTAAATTTTCCATAATAATTTATTTTTACGGGCAATGCTATTAACCTTGCGCTGTTTATTTTTTAAATTATATTGACACTTTAACTTTATATGTATGTACATAGTGGGACTCTACTGGGACTGCGCTAGGACACCACTCGTTTGACAGCTCAATGGGAGGAACAAAGGCGCCATCGGCAGAATTAAAGCTTCCCTCCATAAAGATACCAACCTTCTCCGGGTCCTATCAGACTTGGCCGGAGTTCAAAGGCTTGTTCGAGAGCCTCATCATTAGGAATACCTCCATCTCCAATGTGCACAGGCTGCATTACCTCAATGCGAACTTGAGTGAAGAAGCGGAGCGTCTGCTAAGAAATACTGCGATAGTCGACGGCAATTTCGAGTCAGCATGGGCAACCCTGGTCAAAAGGTATCAAAACCTGCGGTTGCGCAAAGATAACCAGTTCAGTCTGCTGTGCCATCAGTCTGCACTCATACATGAGTCGGCTGAAGGCATCAAGGAACTGGTAGACACCACCAACGAGGCCAAGCAATCCCTGCAAAATCCTGGAGTCTCGGTTGCCTCATGGGAAAACGTTTTAATATACCACACGGTCCAGAAGCTTCCCCCCAATACGCGCGGTTTATGGGAATCGCACATTGCATCGTACGCAGACTATCCGGCATATGACGTGCTGGAGGATTTCTTGTTGATGAGGGCAAGAGCCTTGGAAGTAATGGGCCCATCCGCAACAGAGTCATCGCAACCAAGACCAAAAAGGCACACCCCAGGCACAGTTCGCGCATTTAATTCAACAATTGGCGAATGTTACATGTGCCAAGGATCGCATCTCATCAGGAACTGTTACAAGTTCAAAGCGTTGAACCCGAACCAAAGACCAGAGGTCGTTCGGAGGAACAAGCTGTGTTTCAACTGCCTGTCAGATGCACATACTGTGCGAAATTGCACTAGCATGATCACGTGTTGGACATGCAAAAGGAAGCATCATTCGTTGCTGCACACAACTGATCACAACGAAAGACATGCTAGTGAATCACGTTCAACGGGGCTAGCCAGTCACCGTCTCAATCCAATTCTTCTTACACTCAACACACACCATCGAACCAGGCTCAGGATTCTATATCCCCTTTCAGGACTGCTTCGGTACATAATACGTACCTAGCCGAAAACCATAAAGTACAAACGGTTTTTCTGACTACTGCGTTAGTTAAGGTCTTCCCAACAGTTGGGCAACCTGTACTGCTGCGAGCACTACTAGATCCTGGAGCTGAGGCTTCGTTTATCTCTAAGTCGGCCGTACAATTACTAAGACTCAAAATGGAAAGGAATCACACTAACATCCGAGGCGTTGGAAAAAACAATACGAGTGTATCCAGGCATGCGGTATCAGTAACGATACATTGAAATGAAAATAAGGATTTTAACATTCAGCTGAGGGCATTGGTCTTACCGAAGCTTACGTATATGCTCCCGACGCAGAATATATCGTGTGACAACTGGAGTCACATCCAAAATACTCAGCTTGCGGACCCATCGTTTAGTAAACCAGGTGAGGTCGACATGCTACTTGGTAGCGATGTGTATCCAGCTATTCTACAAGAAGGGATTATTAAGGGACCACAAGGAACGTCCATGGCCCAGCAGACAGAACTTGGCTGGGTTCTTTCAGGCGGCGTCAATCTCAAGGTCCCACCAACAGTAACATTACTTCATACAACTATTGAGGATCGTAATACGGAAAATCATCATGAAGATGATGTCGTTTCTCAAACAACGACTGCACCTCATGGCCACACTATACGTTCATCAGATAAGGGTTGGATTCAACGACGTCGACGGCGGGATTGCAATTCGAGTGATGGAGACTATAGTTCGAAGTCTAGAGTAACCACTAATACTGGAGTACTAATGTCCATGGCCCAGTATCAAGGGAACAATATAAATAATGCTGGACGTAAAAGAAATTCACGAATTCTAGCAATTCGAACAGCGCAGCGGCTTCGCCTGGTCAGCAAGGCCAACAAGGTTATCCCTATGGGTGCCATCATAGGAAACACCGAAATGGTCATTCTCAACACCATCACTCGACCAATGGATCGAATCCACCATCAGGCAATGCTGGCAACACAAATGTCAGTTCCCACCGAGAAAATCTTGCCGGGATTGAATCAAATCAACCAGAATATTAATCTAAACCTATGGAATAGAACAAATGTTCGTCAAACAGCTGCCGCGGCTGATGCAGCAGATATGGCCTTACAGGCACCTCCTCCACAAGATGTCGGAGATTTGCAAACGTCGATAACCTCAGCTATTACGCCAGCCCAGACTATCCACTTGTCTGACATGGTCTCGCCAGCAGGCTCCCTGCAACACCAAACGGTTCAGTCAGGAACCCCTGAACCGACTAGAATGTCGAAGCCAGTTGATCTACGAAGGGTGAAATCGGGTTCACAACACACCAGCAATGGTAAGCCAGCGAATGTGTTCCACCATCGCAAACAACGACACACGAGAACCCCATACACGACGTTAGATGGCGGAATCCTAAACAGCGTAAAAAAGGAGAGAAACCACTTCCTCCTCCTGTAGCTGTATCAACAATTTATCAAAGTGATGCCCTCAACAATATCAACGACGGCATTACCTCAATTACAACATACGCCAATTCTGTTAATGATTTAACAGTCAGCACATCTTAGTCAACATTAGCTACAACGCTGCACTCAATTGCCAATGGGGCCTTTTGACACACAGACACACACACGAACACTGATAACTGAATACGAATCACTTGAAGGCATAACTATTACTCAATAACAAATTACCTTTAATTTAATCAATATAATCAATAATTGCCACTCCCCTGTCCATCCACAATGGTCGCGCTGATGAACAGCATAATTGACGGGGGGAACCCCTTGATAGTATTTAATGACATTTTTTCTTGACACGCAGAAAGAAGAAGCCTAGGTCAGACATCTCCCTACTAATCTCATCATCGAACCAGAGAAACCAACCGTTTTTAAGTGTCATCGCCGGCCCGGCAAGATGTTGCAGCACTAAGCAGCAACAGACAACAATAACGACCAGATGAATCGGTTTATCAAACGATAAAATTCAAAAATCAGGTCATCTGCAATCAGAACAGTCGAAACTCACCTCGTCGCAGTCATTACCGCCAGAAGGTATGCAACAGAGATCGGTCGCACAGGTTGCCGTTTATGCTAAGGTGTTTCCCTGACCTCCTACGGAGCGGCAATTGACAAAGCACTGGTTCTATAGCACAGTTCATTTGCCCATGAAAAATTCCTGTTCTGTAATACGGTGCTTTTTGGTCAGCGAAATCTGCTGTTCCAACGGAGAAACGAAGAAAATAAACGGTTCGGGACTGCCTATATAAAGGGGCACTACAATATAATTAGTTAATTGGTGCTTTGTGTGTTTTGATGAAATCGGGTTTCTGGACTTAAATTTTTAAACTTTGTTTTTAATTGTGCACCGCAACGAGTAATAAACTTCAAGATTTAATTAGTTACAACCTCGCCATCTTCCTTTATTTTGTGTTCAACTTTATCATTGGTGTTAATCGAAAATTAAGACGAATAGGAATTCCAGTACGCCGAGTGTGACCTTTGCTGTTCCGGAGTACGAGATCTGACGCACTCCCTGCTGTTGTATTTGCTGTTCTCCGTGTATCGGGCCAACATAATGAGCGACCTATGGATATACAGTCCACATCCAGGATTGACGCATATTTGTCGTATAATGCTTAAAAAAAAAACAACCTCGTAAATTCTATCTATCGAATTGTGAAAACAACTAAATTATATCAACATGATCAGGCAGCAACGCTCTGCAATCATATTTACGGAAGGGCAAAGCATTTTCAAAAAGTTATAAAAGAATGTTAGTAGAACAAACATACAAATCAACTATTCTAACGAAAAGAATCTTATTTTCGACCGGAATAAAAATCGTTTTTTTAATTTATCATCATCATCATCGGCACTACAACCGGGATTCGGTCTTGGCTTTATTTAGCAAGTCTCGAGGCTTGTTAAATTTTCCATAATAATTTATTTTTACGGGCAAGGTTATTAGCATTGCGCTGTTTATTTTTTAAATTTATATTGACACTTTAACTTTATATGTATGTACATAGTGGGACTCTACAAGAGAGGACGAAGCCGTTTTATAGCTAGTAATTGACATAGTTGACCTCAAACTCCGGAACTGCCTATGACTTTGAATATTCAAGTTCTACTTGACAGAACTCAATCTCAATTATGTGATTTATCAAAACTATGGATCATCGATGGCCCAGTATATAAGTTTCTGTAATTTCTTATGATCTAGTGCTGAAGTACCAAGTTCAAAAACTAGCTAAAAACAAGGGAATTAAAAATATTTTGAACACTGGATAACATAGAAAAGCCTTTGCTGTGTTTCTTTGATTTATAATACGCCTGTAAAAAATACTTATACGAGGTCTACCGGTATGAAATAAAAAATATTTTACTCGAAGTATTGCCCATTGCTTTCTACACATTTGGACCACCTTCCTGGCAATTTGTGGATACCACGCTAATAAAACCGGTCGTCTTTTGAGGCAAAGCATTCGGAGACCCAATTTTCGACTTCTTCGTAGGAATTGAAATGCTGCTCAACCAATGCGTGTCCCATTGATGAAAACAAATGGTAGTCCGAAGGAGGCAAGTCTGGTGAATACGGCGGGTGGGGTAACACTTCCCAGCCGAGAGCTTTTATTGTTTCTTTGACGGGTTTTGCTGTATGACTCGGAGCATTATCATGCAACAAAATTACCAAATTAACGAATTCGATGCTTTATCCGACTCTATTGATAGGATCTTGATGTCACACTCTGCCGCATACTGAAATCAATATTGTGAGTAATTTCGATGTACATAATTCTCAATGGCTCCACCACTCTAAACACCCAACTCTTTGAGAGTAGTATCATCATCATCGGGATTCGGTTTTGGCCTTATTTAACAAATCTCTCCACCGGTCCCGATTTCGAGCCAATGTCATCCAATTTGGCACTCCGAAGCTCTGGGCGGGCTGGTCTACGCCATCCCTCCATCGCAGACAAGGTCTACCGCGCTGCCTTCTTCCATACATCCTGCCACAAAGGACTTTCCGGGCAGGCTCCTCTTCGTTCATTCACGCTAGGTGTCCCGCCCACCGGAGCCTACCGAGCTTGATTTTTCTTACAACATTAGCTTCAAGGTAGATTGCGTACAACTCATGGTTGTAGCGTCTCCGGAGTCGTTCTCCCTCACATACGGGGCCAACAATCCTCCTTAAGACCTTCCTTTCGAACGCGACTAAAAGTTCAGAGTGCCTTTTATTGAGCACCCAGGTCTCGGATCCATACATGAGTACTGGTAAGACCATGGTCTTGTACAGTAGTACCTTGGATGTTCTGGATAAATTTCGGGATTTAAAGAGCCTTGATAGACCATAGGCTTTGTTGGATTTGATCAGCCGTTCGCGTATTTCTTCTTTCATATTGTTATCGGCTGATACTATTGACCCAAGGTAGTTAAAGGATTGCACTACTTCAAATTCGTGCTCCGCTACTCTGATAGTTTCACCAACGTTAGGTCTTATCTTCGCAGAAGTTGCCACCATGTACTTAGGTTTCCCTGCATTAATGTGCAGTCCCAGTTTTTGTGCCGCCTGCTCGATCTGGGTGAAGGATTCCTGTACAGCCGATTCGGTTCTACCGATGATGTCGATGTCATCTGCGTAGGCAAGTATCTGGCTGGACTTTTTTTTTTATTTTTTTTTATTAGACTTCTCTCGGGAGAGGCGAACCTATAGCGCCGAGTGGGCGCCCCGAGTTGCCATCAAATAACTGTTGCAGTTCTTTTTGAACAGTTGCAGCTTGTAACGTTCCGGGAACACTCGCGTGGAAAGGGAGTCCCACAGCTTCCCCGCTCTGTAGCGGAACGAGATCTGATGTAGGGATGTTCGCGCCGTCGGGAGATGAACCACAAACGGGTGCGATCCGTCGGATTGTCTTGTGGAGCGCATATAAGCTGAATTGCATGGAACAATACCACGAATCTCCGAAGAACAGCACCCGTGATAATATCTGTAAAACAGACAGAGGTCGGCTACGCGCCTTCGATGTGATAGCGACTGTAGTCCCGACGTCAGCGCCGAGTCCCCGATCAGGCGGATCGCTCGTCTTTGTACGCTTTCAAGTAGGTCGAGGGTATGTTTAGGAGCCGAGCTCCAAACATGAGAGCAATATTCGAGCGCGGGTCTAATTTGAGATTTATATAGGAGAAGAAGTTGGACCGGAGTAAAGTATTTCTTGGCTCTAAAAAGATAACTCAGTTTTCTTGAGGCTGATCTGGCGATACCCGATACGTGTTTATGCCATGATACATTCCCACAGACCGTGACGCCGAGCAATTTCAAACTTTCCCCAGCCTCAAGGGCCCGGCCACTCATCATCAGCTGTGGAACCGATGATCCAGTTTTCTTTGTGAATGTTGTATACTGGGTCTTCGTTGCGTTGAAGTCGACAAGATTGGCATTTCCCCACTGCAGGACTTTATCTAGATCCTGGTTCAGAGAGTCAATCTGTCTACATCTCAGCTGGTGCGACGTTGATGCACCAATCGGCCGATCACTCGAAAAGGAGGAAACAATCGTACAATCATCCGCAAAACTGAACACTTTGTTATCCGTTGTCTCCAACAAATCATTTATGTGAAGCAAGAACAAGGTTGGAGCCAACATAGAACCTTGGGGCACCCCGAATTAACAGGATACAGATCCGAACAGTCGCCGTCCACAACAACCCGGATCGATCGTTTCTCGAGGAAGCTCCTCGTCCAGTCGCAAAGCTGTTGGGAAAATCTATATGAACGAAGTTTACTCAGTAATGCCCCGTGCCAGACGCGGTCAAAAGCCTTGGAAATATCCAATGCGACCGCCCTTGACTCACCATGCCGTTCAATCTCAGATGTCCATATATCGGTTATAAGTGTCAAAAGGTCTCCTGTGGACCGCCTGCCACGGAATCCGTATTGACGATCATTCAGAAGTCCGTTGCACTCCAAATACTTAACCAACTCTGTATTGATGACTTTTTCCATTACCTTAGATAAAATAGACAGTAATGCTATCGGACGGTAATTTTGTGGGAGAAACTTTTTTCCCGTCTTTGGGATTGGCTGAACTCGAGCGATTTTCCAGCAGGCAGGAAAGGTCCTCCGTGCATAAGATAAGCGAAAGAGTCTGCCAAGAACCGGCGATAGTTCTGGAGCACAGTTCTTAAGGACTATTGCTGGTATTCCGTCCGGGCCGGTTGCCTTCCTACAATCCAGTTCACGTAGAATGCGTTGAATAGTGCGCGGACGAAATCTCCTATCCCGCATGGAAGACTGTACCGGGGAGATCTCAGGTGGGTCCAAAAGGCCAGGATCGAGGTTTGAATTCGCCGAAAATAAATTTGCGAATACATTAGATTTATCCCTTGAATTCGTGACTAACGTCCCGCTGTCTTGGTGATAATAGTCCCTCTAATTGTAACGCCAGAGTCACGGATTGCTTTCTCCAACGCCAGGAAGAGGAGGCATGCTAGACCGTCCCCTTGTCGGAGTCCATTAAAGATGTTTATTGGTTTGGACAGCAAGCCCGTTATTTTTACTTGATTAGTTACGTTGCTCATGGTCAACCTACAAAGTCGTATCAATTTGTTTGGAATGCCGAAGTCTCTCATGGCATTATATAGTTCCATCCTGGCTATGCTGACGTAGGCGACCTTAAAGTCTATAAATAGATGATATAATGGAATCTTAAATTCCTGACATTTTTCCATCGCCTGCCTAAGGGTGAATATCTGATCAATCGCTGATTTGCCTGGGATGAATATGATGATATTGACCAATGATGGCTTTAGCGTATGGGGCTATCCGATCTTGTAGGATAGTGGAGAATATCTTATAGGCGGAACTCAGCAATGTTATACCACTATAGTCGCTAAACATTGTCATATCTCCCTTCTTATGTATGAGGCAAATTATACCACGACGCCAATCTTCCGGCATCTGCTCTTGCTCCCATACGTGCACCACGATCTTATGAATTGCGTGATGTAATGCTGGCCCTCCTTGTTTGATCAGCTCAGCTGGTATGCCATCAACTCCAGGAGCTTTATTTGATTTAAGCTGTCTAATGGCTTTTAATATTTCCTCAATGCTTGGTGGATGCAGCATTTGGTTTTGATCTTGCATTGGTGGAGCCTCCAATTCTTCTGTGAACTGACCATTTAGCAATTCATTGAAGTGTACTTCCCATCGCTCCAGAATGCCTCCAGGATCGGTGATCAGATTACCCTCTTTATCCTTGCAGTAAGTGCAGCGTGGGGTGTACCGCGTCGTACTGTGGATTATTTGGTAGAACTTCCGCGCCTAGTGCGCACCTCGCACTCTACTTTTCTCTATTTCACAGACAAGGTTTTTCCCAGGCGCTTTTCTTTTGTCTGTGAAGCCTTTTTTCAGATTTTCTGAGCTCTTTGTATTTCTCCTCGCGTACCCGCGTCCTATGAGACTGCTGCATTGCCCGGTATGCAGCATTCTTACGTTCAGTCGCTAGTTTGCACTCATCATCAAACCAGTCGCTCCGATCTCTAAGACTACTGCCTCAGATGGAGTTTGCAGTACTAATGACAGTATTCTAAGGCGTGTCCATTTCTCTTCTACGCCCGGCATTTCGGCCCCAGGACTTACTCTCCCTCCGTCGAGCTCTTCGAGGGCGTCTTAACGCATGACCAACGGTGTTACTGCTATTCTCATTGCGTAAGACAGCCGTGTTGATTCGAACCTGATCCGCGGATGCAATATGTCTCCGTAAGGCAATCCGCGCCCGGAAAACTGTACCAACAAGATAGTGCTTCGAATCGACGTTGGCACCTCGGTACGTCCGTACCGTCATCACACTCGGTGATACCCAGGTGGCTTTGTGGATATCTTTACGCGGAAACCTGGTACTCGCAACGACCAAGTTTTTCGATGCTGCCAGTTCGATGACTCGTAGTCCATTGTCATTAGTGTCCTCGTGCAAACTATGGGAACCTGTGTAGTGCCTGAAAACCGGTTCCCGACCTATTTTTGCATTCAAATCACCTAGAACGATTTTCACATCGTATCTTGGGCAGGCATTGACGGCCCGTTCGACGTTCTCGTAGTATTCTTCTTTTTCCTCGTCAGGGGACTCCTCTGTAGGCCCGTGAAAGTTTATGAGGCTTATGCTCATAAACTTGCCTCGCACGCGAAGAGTGCATAGCCTTTCGTTTATTGCATTAAAGCCGATGATGGCAGGCTTCAGTTTTTGACTGACTAGAAAGCCTACCCCGAGCACATGGTGTTTTACTGTAATAAATGTCATACTCGTTTCTTTGAATAACACCACTCACCGTCCATCTTATTTTTTGTAATGCTGTTATGTCAGCATTATATTCGGACAGGGCATCGGCTAGCTGCTGTGCAGCTCGAGCTCTGTATAGTGAGCGGACGTTCCATGAAAAAATTCTTAAATCGTTTAGCCATTTTCGTTTGCGTGGTCGTCGTCGTGTATCCGGTCCATATCCGAGGCTTGTTAAATTTGCCATAATAATTCATTTTTACGGGCATGGTTATTAGCCTTGCGCCAACCTTTCTCAGGATGTCACTACATGCATTGGTTCACTACTCGGCGGGTGCCAAAGTAGCTATCCAGGGGTGTCACGTGGAGACTACATGTCAACTTGGATTGAACAGGGACAAGGATCGTCCTGGCCTTCGTCGGGTTGAAAGCAATCAGTAACTTTGCCCTGTATGTTCGCTCCCATCCCCCCTTGAGATTAGTATGCCCAGTTTTAATTTAAATTTTTTAACAATTGAACTCGTAAATGAGTCAAGACATAGACGGCCATTTCGCGAACACACTGGCTCTGTTCCTCACCTTCCATTCTAACAAATAAACAATCGAAGTTTCATCTCTCTTGGACACTTCAAGCCACTGCGTTGTATAATCTAAATGTCCTCTAACCATCAGCAGTGTTAACGAAAACGCTCTCCCAAAAGTCTAGTAATCCTACCAAAACATCATATGACATAATCTAAATGACCTTTTCGCAACGTTAAATTCGACGTTATTATTCTTAAATAACGATGTTTCGATTGTGACTAAAGTTAGGTGTCGCTATAATACTTGGTATGAAGACGTTGATTCCACACAAGGACTAAAGAGTTAAGATTTCAGTTGTATACATAAGTCAAACAATACAAGAAAAACCAAAAAAAAAATCAAGAAGCTTAGAAATGACTGCACTGTTCGTATACATAAAAAAATACTACACTTCTCATACAGGTAGTAGACATATATGAAAAGTATGAAACGTTTTTCGTGTCCGCAAATTCGCTCGTAGTTGATCACTTCAGTTCAGTCAGGTTATCAACACAATAGAGAAAGCGAGTCTATTTGCTGGACATTCCGCTAACTTAACGCTGTCTGATACCACAACAGCTCCACCGCAACTTTAGCATAAACAGTGCATCCTAGGTAAGATTTCCCTTTCGAACTCTTACTGTTGTCCGTGTCCTCAAAAGCGTTAACATTAACAAATTCACCGGCCCGGTTGTTCCTCTTCACGCCTCAAACTATTGCATTTCGAAAGCTCTTCCACTTTTCCTATTTATTTGGTGAGTTCCCAAACAAGTGGAAGCCAGTTAATACTAAACCAATTTTTAAAAACCACTTCTCCTCTTCATCCATATCAATACATTTATTCTGTCGAAGAATATCGAGTCACTGATTAAAGTCATGTTGATATTTTGGTTTCCGGGTGGTTTGGGCTTGTTGATTTTCCATAAACAAAAGTCCAAAGTTGGCAGTGATTGAATTTATTGACTTACTATCAAAAGTACAAATTCTTTTGTACATTCGAATAATACTTGTTCTGATAAACAAATTTGTCGCTAAGCAATTTACGGATTGATGCGCGATACTTTATAAAAATTGAGATTACAGCTTGGAGCACGTTTTCCTTTCGCCATTCAATTTCCCGGTCTTTTTGTGACACCGTCAGCAATTTCGAATACTTCGATCAGTGCCAACTTCGACTCTAAGAGCAGAAAGGAAGGTGTGGAGTTGGGACAAGTTCAAGGTTGTGTTGGGTAAGATCAGCTGTTGATTGATCAATTCTCAACAAGTCACTTGTCGATCGGTATGAAACAAACAACCTAAGACTATATTGGCTACCGATACGGGTTTCGTTATAACAGGTCTGAAAGCGATTTCAACAGATTAGACACATGAAATCTTAGTGAAGAACACAGCACCAAAAGAGAAGCGAAAAAAGAAAGATCATCAGGGCCATATACAATAATTTTGGGTGGAGACATCCGCCTATACACGTGATCAAAATCGAATGCGTCGGTGCTCTGCTTCTAAACCATCAGTCCGTTCTATTCCATCCCCTCAAGAATTTTCCTGTAATACTTGACAATCAAACGCACTTCAGTTTACGTTGAAAGTTAACCTCTGACGTACGGATAAACACAGATAATACTTCTTTGGCCGAACATGAATATGGAATGCTTTTCTTGAACTGAACAATAAGTACGTAGAAAACTTCAAGTAATTTCTTTTAATAAGCACACGTGAAAGTGACTATCACTACCACTATAGTCACACTATGAAAAGTAAAGAGAGGAAGGAGTAATTAAGGTATAAAACACAGAAAAAAATAGCAAGAAATTAAGGTCGTACTACGTTAGACGCCTTTTTGCCTCACAATATTAAAATTCGCCGATTCTTATTAATTATAAGGATATTTTACAGAAGATAAAAGATTTCATACCACAACCTTGAACAATTGACACTGATTACCCTCAGTAACTCCAATTAAACAGTATGATCCCACGGTCAAAGATAAAGTCACAAAACCGTCACAATTAAATACGTTTTCTTCTGAACCTTCCTTTCAGAAATGAAATAATTCGGGTTTTTTTTCTTATCCCACAGCCCAACTGTTTGTTTTCTACACAGTTTTCTACGCGGTGCTTGCAGGGCTTTTTGCAATTTCCCTGCAAGGACTCTTTGCCACCATCAGCCAGACGGAGCCCAAATGGAAATTGGATTCATCACTGATCGGCAGCAATCCTGGTCTTGGCTTCCGGCCGCTTAGCAATGTAACTGAACGGGGATCCATAATCCAATTTGACACCCATAAACCCGAGGAATATAAATACTGGAAGAATTTGCTTGATGAATTTTTCCTGCGTAAGTGAAACGTTTTTACCGAAAACCACATTTCTTTTATTAATTATTGATTATGAAACATTATACTTTAGCATACAACACGACACACGGCGGAAACCATAAAATATGTGACTTTACCCAAGTTCCAGATCCAAAAAAAGTCTGCGCCGTCGACTTGACCTCGTTTGGGCCGTGTTCACCACAAAACAACTACGGATACAAGAACGGTCGCCCATGTGTGTTTTTAAAATTGAATAAAATCTATGATTGGGTGCCGGAATACTATGATACAAACGATCTGCCGGAGGAGATGCCATCCGTTTTAGTGGATCACATAAAAGGTGTAAATGAATCTGAGCAGCGCCAAATTTGGGTATCTTGTGAAGGACAATACTCACTTGACAAGGAAAACCTAGGACCAATAAACTACTATCCGAACTGGGGATTCCCCTTCTACTACTATCCCTACCGAAACCAACCAGGCTACCTCAGCCCAGTAGTTGCAGTTCAATTTGAATCACTAAAGATTAATCAGCTCATAAATGTCGAATGTCGTGCCTGGGCGAAGAATATCATTTACAGCGGAAGGATGAGAGAGAGGATGGGTTCAGTGACCTTCCAACTTTTCGTCGATTAGATAAATCCACTAGATAGATGAAATAGTTGATTGTGGAGAAGTCAACACACCCATGCGTAGCTAAACGTCAGCCCATTTAATAGATACTTAATTCGTAATTATTTGAATTCAAAAAATATTAAGAAATCAACGTTCAATGAAATAAATATATGAACAATAGTGCGATTTTATTACAGTAAAACACAATTTTTCTGAAGTATCTTAGTCTTAACAAATTTGAAATACACTAACTTTTACTCAATACATAGGCAAACAATCAAAAATAAATGTATTTGTGGTTTTATTTTTATAAATACTCAGTATTTTATTTCCGATGTAAAACTTTTATTGCCAGAAAGAAAAACAATTATTGTTCGTTCAATTAATAATGCAAAAGAAACTCTTTATAGAAATTGTATGAAATTCACTTAGTTTCGATTAATTGTTTTTCGTAAAAAATTGCTAACTACATAATTATATGTGATTTATAAGGTGCATCGTTTTACACATACCTTGATGTTATTTTTAAGAATCAGATATAGTTAACAATTAGAAAGAACAATTGCATACTCACCTCTGTTGGTGTATTTATACGCAAGCGTACGCATGTTACCAATTGTGTTTTAATGTAAAGGATAAAATGTGTTCATAAAAACACCACATCAATATTCTTGATCCGAAGCGTAAGCAACCGTGTAGTCGTAAGAATCCGTGGAAGTGATTTAAGCCAACTGGGCGAAACTTTGTTTTCTTATTGTATTATATTATGTATTATAAAGTGGCTTACTGAAACAAGAGTAGCAACAACCGAACATGGTGTTTTACTTCCCGAATATTCCTTAATACTTACGGCTAATTTCTAAAGAAGACTATTTTTTTTTACTATTTATTGGCCTGTAGGAACCCGAAAGTTCATGACCTCACCGACTCGACTCAGCCATAATTCCCTGTCCCGTGCGTTCTCGTTCCACGTTCGACCATCTGATTCGATCTCCTCGAGGTCTAACCTAACATTGCCCTCCCATCTCCGTCGCAGCCGCCCTGTCGGCTTTTTTCCCGTTGGCTTACCGTCAAGAATTCCATGCACGGTCCTATCGTTGCCCATTCGCGCCACATGTCCGGCCCATCTTAATCTCCGCGACTTGATTAGTCTTACTATTGTAGGTTTGCGGTATAGCTCTTCCAATTCGTGGTTGTGGAGTTTCCTCCATTGTCCTGCCTCCTCGTCGTATTTGCCGCCATGGATACCTCTTAGGACTTTATTCTCGAATACGTGGAATTTGTTTACTTCCCGTTTTGTGAGAGCCCATGTTTTGCATCCGTATAGAACAATCGGCATGATTATGGTTCTATAGACACGGAGCTTTATATTACGTGATAGCATTCATGGATTTCAGCATTTTACTGACTGCTACCAACTAGCGTTGCCGGAATGTAGTCTTTTGTTAATTTCGTTTGACATTTCTTTACTGGCCGTCAGTTTTGTTCCCAGGTATTTAAATTCTTTGACATTTTCGAATATCTTGCTGTTTATCCCTGATGTTTATGTGTGTTCTCTGAGGTCCGCCTGCTCTGGCCATAATCATACATTTTGTTTTGTCTTCATTTATTTCTAGGCCCACCTCTTCTGCCGCTTGCATGATGATTTCACTGTTTTTAGTTACAGTTTCTAGATTGTCGCCCAAAACGGCGATGTCTTCCGCATATGCGAGCACTTGTGTGACCCCATTCAGGGATGATCCGGCCATGTTGTCGTTTTATACCTTTCTGGTGACATACTCAAGGACAAGGTTAAAGAGACATGGTAAGAGGCCATCGCCCTACTTTAGTTCGTCCCGGATTTCAAATGGTTCTGAGAGATGGTTTACTATTTTAACTCGCCCTTTGTTTTCGTTCATGCAGAATTGAATGAGGATGGCATGTTTTTTCGAGATTCCCAGCTGAACCACAATATGGTAAAGTCTTTCCCTTGCGACTGAGTCGTAGGCTTTTTTGAAGTCAACGAACAGTTAGTGAACCGTCTCTCCGTATTCCAACTTCTTTTCCAGTAGTTGCCTTGTGGGGGTTCTCTATACCACTTGGAGAACCAACCCACAACGCCAACCAATCTTGACCGCTAACAGCGCGTCACCTCACCCCAACTCCCCATTCAAAATCCGCAATAGCATACATCCCAAACTTTGCAATAAACACACTCCAAAACCCGCAACAGAATACAATTCACCAGAATATATTTTAAATCATCCCCGCATACATCTTCCCAAAATTGCTTCGGTCAATTCCTTACCTAAACCATATTCCTTGCTTGCGACCAAGCAATTCTAATTTTCCCCGAAAACCATATTCTGTAATGAACGCATATTCCAATTTACAACGGAATATTAATCATCTCCCTCAATTACATCACCCCACATACATTTTCTCAAAATTGCTTCGGTAAATTCTTTACTTAAGTTATATTCCTTGCGACCAAGCGATCTTAATTTCCCCGAAATTCTTCATCATCATCATCATCGGCACTACAACCGGGAACCGGTCTTGGCCTTATTTAGCAAGTCCTGAGGCTTGTTAAATTTTCCATAATGATTTCTTTTTTCCGGGCAAGGTCATTAGTCTTGCGCCAATTCGAAATTCTTATGCTGTAATAAAACGCATATCCAAACCTACAGCGGAACATTAACCATCACCACCAACTATACCGAGTCGCATACATTTCCCCGAAATTGCTTCGGTTAATATCTTATCTAAATGATATTCCTTGCTCGCACCCAAGCAATTCCCATTTCCCCCGAAACCCATTTCGGTTCATTTCCTCCTTAAACTATACTTCTCGCTTGCAACCAAACCACAGCTAATTTTACACGAAACGATCACAACAATCAAGACCCTTGATCATACTTGGCTATGCCGCCAAAACCAATTTCCCAGTATACACAACCAACGAATCCAATTCAGCTTATACGGCGAGGATTCGCTGGAACTGAATTCCCTATGCGAGCATAGCAATCCCTTTCAAGTTCCTAGTAAGTGGCAGTGAGATTATTTAGCTAAGACTCCACTGCCACGACGCGATGAACTTTTTCTTGCCTTTAACTAGTCAGTCGAGTAATAACCACCCCAAAAGACAGACATCCCTCCATACCCTCCAGTGCGCATCTCTGGATAGTCGGGTCGTCGAGCTCAACGAATTGTCGTCGCAAATTGATGGGCGTGTATTTAAGATAGCGTGTACGAGTGCAGTCTTTACACTATTTACGGGCGTCATTAATTCAAACGGTTGTTCTGTTCCCATGTCACCTGGTTCAGAATCCCTACGCGCGACGTGTGTACGCAATATTTAAACGGCTAGGTGTTTGAATAACTACGCTAACGATTACGAGAGGTTGTGATATTTTATTTTTGCAATAATAATTACGTAAAATTTACAAATTTAACTGAATTAAAATCTGTCCCGAGTGCGGGAAATTCACACACATGTGAGATTGCGACATTTTAGTTTTGGGTTAATAATTACTTGAACTTGAACGGATTTTCCTGCGGGTGAACTTGGTGCCTTTCGCTCTCGGTGGAACAAGTAGGTGGGAATATCGATGAACCCGTGGCCTTGCCGACACACATACCTATCCCCCACAGCCTTATTGTGAACATTTGGTCGCTCGTTGACCGGTTCCTAGGGAATCTACGTACGGTGTGATTCTCACCAGTATGACATTTGTTAGTATTTTGTATGTGGTTGGGAGCAATGTATATATTCCTTTGTAATTTTCGCAATCAGATCTGTCACCTTATTTGAAAATGGAGACGGCTATTGAGGTTTTCCATTCTTCCGGAATAACTTCCTTATCCCATATTGTTTTAATCATTTGGTGGATCTGTGGGACTTTTCAGGGCCCGAAGAGCCACGCATCGCTTGATCCCCACCATTACCAGCAATACAACTTACCTTAAAGACATATCTTTTGATGCATGTAAATTAAAAGTTGAAGTTTCGGCAAGATTTTGCAATCTTGCTAGGGCATTAACCGCCACCCAATTAGCTGGAATCAATTCGGTTATCCCTACGGATAACCGACATAAATACATTTTAGGCAGCTTACCTTTTTTGGCGGCTGTTCCAAGCCTATTCTCCACGGTCATTCCTGAAAGCATAATTCATGGCAAGATGATAATCTTGCCATGACATCAATTCAGCATCACCACGAGCTTCCGCGACCGTGCAATGGATGGCACATATCTACCAACACACGCTGATCTTTCCGTGTGTTATCTTTGTACCCATCCATCGACCTAGCATAATTTCGGGTTGCTTGCAAATCTGCAAGCCAGATTTTCAACGGCATGTCTATGATTTATCTTTCCTACCAGGAGAGAAGACCAAATTAAACATTGACCTTTCAGGCGCGCATATTTGCTTGTATCTCAGCATGACCGATTTTATGATCCGTTGTCGTTTCTCGGAACATGACCACCAATTTTAGTTTACACAAAGTAAACACTCAAGCGGATACTTTCGCCTGACAGTCTCTTCAACGGGATTAACATATCCCTAAGACAACATACATCACCGAAATATGTTTATTTTAAATGATCTGGCAACGGCCATAAGCAATGCTTGATTCATTATTCCAAGATAGATTCCTGCCTTCGGCAAGGGTTTTATTGACTCACGTCAATCAAAGAATTTATCCCTTGCGGATGGCGGCAGTTTATCTTGCCCAAACATGTAGCAGCAGATTCGATCTGCTACATGAGTTTTTCCCTGTTTCCTTTTGTTTTTGACCTTCGCCATTGGCCGCCCTTCGTCGGCGAATCCCTTAGGTTCGTTTTCGTTGGATGTCTGTAAAGAGACATCCAATAGAGAGTCAGATGTCAGTCGTTATAGAGGACAGTCGCGCCCTTTTAATGCTAATTTTTGTCGCTGGCTATGTTTCAATAGTCAGTCAGATTTGTTATCGTCTATCAGGGCACCCACTTCTTAGAGTGGTCGTGCATCAGTTATAAAAATTGAGTCGTGTTATCGGTGGAGTTTGTGTATTTCGAGTCCGCAGTGACATCCGGGTAATTACGTTTTTGATGTTTTCGTGTGCTAAGTGTCATTCGTCAAAGTACTATGGGTCTATTATATTTAGTATTACGCGGCGTGTCGATCAGGGTGCTACAGGGCACAGGTTAACCGCGTAACCCCACTAGTTTCTTCCTAATCTGACTCCTTTTTTTGCTACGAACGCCTTTTTTTTTGCAGCTTAATCGTCAAATAAAACACACACTTAGTTCAGGGCGATTCAGTTCGCAATACCTTAATATTTATTTTTATTAATGAAACCGGTTTACTATTTACAATTTTAGTTTTGGTGTGCGGTACTAGCACTCGTGATGCACGATCGTCAAAATATAGCTTTACATAAAAGTTAATTCTTGTTTAATAATTACTATTCTTGTTTTGTTATACCGCACTAGCACTCTTGATGCACGATCGTCAAAATATAGCTTTACATAAAAGTTAATTCTTGTTTTGGTATACGCACTAGCACTCTTGCTGCACAATCGTCAAAATATACTTTACATAAAAGTTAATTCTTGTTTAATAATTACTATTCTTGTTTTGGTATACGCACTAGCACTCTTGATGCGCAATCGTCAAAATATACTTTACATAGACTAACACCGTACGATTTTTCTCAACGACCATCACCGTATAATTTTTCTCACAAGACTGACTAGTTAATTCATCCTGGTCACTAGGGTTGCCTCATATGCAACCCCTTTTTCTTTCTTTTTCTTGGTTTCATTTCTTTTTTTTTTTTGCACACTCAGCACCAGGACCCAAAACAGACCACCGCCTCGACTACCATGTACGGTGCGCCTTTGGCTTTTTGTCGGGCGAACAAGAAAAAAAGGAAAGGGTGAAACATACACACGGCAATCGCGTCTGCGGCTTACGTGTATATCCCCTAGCATGTAGACATGGGATCATCGCAATTCACATGATTTGCAGGTTTGCATAGGGGTTGAATTGTTTACACGATCACTACTGCTTGAAGCATTATTGTTGATCGTGCAAACTTCGCCAGTGTATCTTCCCTAGGCACGACGGACATTCATACGATCGCGACTACAACCAAGATCGCCGCCGATCGCATATCGCTCGTCGTGCAAAAGGTGCAGGTGGCTATTCCCTGTGTTTGCTTCTCTTGTAGGCAAGCATGGTGTTGCTTGCCTGTAGGTTGGTTTTTTGCTACCGAATTGCCCGCCGTGTTCGCTGATGAAAAAGGGGCAGCTTGCCTGTGCGTGTCGGTGGTAGATCACAGATATTCTTGTCCGAATATCTCGATTGCTCCGTTGGTTGAGGATGCGACCGTTTTTCTCCACCCGAGAAAGGGTGCATGTTGGCGGAAACCAATATTGGAATATTTTCCGTTGACCGTTGGCGCCGGTTGAAATTCCCCGGTGTGTGCCGCATGTTGAGCAAATTTTATCGGATATTCATGTTGTGCTACGCACAAACAAACCATTCATCCTTACAGGAAATTTTACTCTTTTTTCCTATAGAACTTGATGCTCTGCGACGACCAGGCTTTTGTTGTTTCCGCTGGAAATGTGAGGCGGGCGGTGGCGTTGGGGGAAACCGCCACAGCACCCCCCCCCCCCCCCCCCCCCCCAGTGACGTAGTCACGATACCAAGTCAGGGCACTGGCCGCCTCATTGACGAAAGTACGTCCGGACACGGAAGAGAAGCAGAGCGTTACGCGCGATGCAGAACCACCCTACAACGGCGTATTATGCCTTTGTCAATGGAGCCGTTTACGCCGCGGTGATGCCGGCACGGGCAAAGGTGCGCGGTACGGTCCATGTGAGATTTGTTTTTAATGGTGGTGAGCGGTAATTTCCGTTTAAATGGACCCCATGTGGCCCGCCGACATTGGTTCTCCAAGGTGTCTGCGGTGTGGTGTGGTGTGGTGTGGTGTGGTGGAAGTCTCGCTGGAATTGGTACTCCAAAGTGCCAACGTTGTGGGTGGAGGTCTTCGCCAGCCGTATCAGTTCACTCCTTTCTGTCTGAAATCGCGCCCTGCTGATACACTCGAGAGCGGCTTCGCGTAAGGGGGCCGTCGTTTTTATCCGGTATCCCCGCCGATGTCGCCGATGGTGATCCTGTTGCAGGAGTAGGTTCGGGGCTGCTCTCCTCCATGAAACACGGTTTTAATCGCTCCATGCTAACCGTACTAGACCTCCCTCGAATGTCCAACTCGTACACCCGCTCGTTGATTCTGTTTAGAATCTTGAACGGGCCCTCATACGGAGGGTCGAGTGGTCTCTTCACTTTGTCCACCCTAACGAAAACATGCGTGCAACTATGCAACGCGGGGTGGACGAAAACTCTTTTCGCACCGTGTCTGGCCACCGGTTTTGGCCTGATCTTGCGCATTAAATCACGCAAGTAGCCCACGCTTTTTAATGGGTCCGCTGGTGCCTCGCCGTCCACGAACAGTTCGCCGGGCAAAACGAGGCTGGTGCCATATGTCAGTTCGGCAGCGGACGCGCCCAAATCCTCCTTTATACATGTCCTCAAACCAAGGAGGACAGTGGGGAGGGCGTCGAACCACTGCGTGTCGTTGTGACACATTAGGGAGGCTTTTAATGACCTGTGCCAACGCTCTATCATCCCGTTGGATGAAGGGTGGTATGCGGTCGTACGATCCCGCCGACAGCCCAGCAACTCTGTGAGCTGTCTGAAGATCGTAGCCTCGAACTGAGGGCCTCGGTCTGATGTTAGTGTTGCCGGTACGCCAAAACGTGTAACCCATGTTGAATAAAACGCCCTGGCGACGCTTTCGGCTGTAACCACTCGTAACGGTGTCGCTTCCGGCCATCGCGTGAAACGGTCAATCATTGTCAGGATGTAGGAAAAACCTCTCGAGGGCGTCAATGGTCCCACGATATCTATATGAACGTGCGCGAAACGTGCCTCGGGGAGCTTAAACTGGGCCGGCTCCAGTACGTTGTGCCGTCCTACCTTACAACGCTGGCATTTGAGGCACGCGCGAGCCCAACTTGTGAGGTCCTTGTTCATGTGTGGCCATACGAACTTACGTCGAATGGCCGTGGCGGTTGCGCGACCGCTGGGGTGAGCTGGATTGTGGAAGGTTTCGTAAACTCTTCTTCGCAGTTCAGTGGGGATATAGGGTTTGACCGTTCCCGTGGAGACATCGCACCAGATCGCATCCGTCGAGTGCCCCAGTGGCAACTTTCTCAACAGAAGTGCGGTGTCCGCTTTTAACAGGGCCTCAAGCTGGCTGTCTTGCTTCTGGGCTTGGGCCAGGTCAGCGTCCGCGATGGCGGAGCGCAACTGTATTGTGTCCACTCGAGAGAGTGCGTCCGCGATAATATTCTGGTCGCCCGGGAAGTGCCTAATCTCGGTGGCGTATTGGCCAATTAAGTCGAGCTGGCGCTCCTGACGTGGTGATGCGTTTCCGGACCTCTTCCGGAAGGCGTAGCTCAAAGGCTTGTGGTCCGTTCTTATCACCACTGGGCGGCCCTCCACCATGTGACGAAAATACTTAACGGCGCTATATATAGCTAGCAACTCTCTATCGTATGTGCTGTATTTCCGCTCGGTATTACTGAGTTTTCTCGAGAAAAACCCGAGCGGTTCCCAACTTCCGTTACTCTCCTGCTCCAATACCGCTCCTATTGCGGTGTCTGACGCATCGCATTGGATGGCCAACGGAGCACCTTCCACAGGGTAGCGCAGCAGTGCTGCGTTCGCGAGTTGTGTCTTAGCCTGGCGAAATGCGTTCTCTGCAGCTTCCGTCCAGGCGATTGGGCGCTTATCGTTCTTTTTTGCCCCTTTTAAATATTCGTTTAATGGGGCCTGGACATGCGCGGCGTTTCGTAAGGTTGGCCGATAAAAATTGAGCATTCCCAGGAAACGCCGTAACTCGCGGACGTTGGAGGGTCGGGGAAATTGGTTGAGTGCTTCTACCCTGTCTGGCAAAGGCCGTATGCCCTGCTCGTTGATGTTATACCCCAAGTAAGTCACCTGCTCTTTGGCGAAGTGGCATTTGTCAGGGTTTATCACGAGTCCGAATCGACGGAGGCGTTCAAGCACCTGATTCAGGTGCTGGTGGTGCTCCGTACGGTTTCGGGAAGCTATCAGGATATCGTCTATATAAGCGTAGCAACAGTCCAAACCGCGTAGCGCTGTATCTATGTACCTCTGGAAAGTCTGTGCTGCGTTCCTGAGGCCAAAAGTCATTACCTTGAACTCATAGAGCCCGAAGGGTGTAATGACTGCTGTTTTAGGGATGTCCTCGTGTGCCACCGGAATTTGGTGGTAGGCTCTGGTTAGATCCAGGGTCGTGAAAACGGTGCATCCTCGTAGCTTGTACGAAAAATCGTATAGATGGGCTATGGGGTACCTGTCGGGGATTGTGACCGCGTTCAGCAGTCTGTAGTCTCCACATGGGCGCCACTCCCCATTTCGTTTCTTAACTAAGTGCAGCGGGCTAGCCCACGGGCTGACTGAAGGTTGGCAGATTCCCTTTTCGAGCATATAATTAAATTCCTCGCGTGCCGCTCGTAATTTGTCTGGTGCAAGGCGGCGCGGGCGTTGACTGACTGGCGGGCCGCGTGTCTCTATATGATGATAGACCCCTGACTTGATGTGCTTCTGGTTGGGAAGCGGAACTGTTGACTTTTTAAATTCCTCCAATAAGGCCGGGATTGAGTCTAAGCTCGCATCTGTCCCTGCAGGTATCCGTGGGTCTTCCCTAGGCGGCTGCCTGCAGGTATCATTGGCCACCAGTCTGTTGTTTGCGGAATCCACGAGTAAGTTGTGGCGTGCCAACAAGTCCGACCCTATTAACGGTTCGCTGACATCGGCCACCACAAAATGCCAGCCAATGGGGCGCCGCAAACCCAAATTTAGTTTGTAATATATTCGTCCGTACGTGGCTATGGAAGTGTTGTTCGCTGCCAGCAGCCGAAGCCGACCGGGCACTTTATTGTGCGGGGCGTATGACCTGGGCAGGACGGAGACATCGGCGCCTGTGTCAACGGTGAAGCTTATGTTTAACTGCGGGTCTCTTATCGTCAAGCGCCTTATAAAGGGCACGCCGACCGTTCGCGCCTGTATTACGGTCGGCCGTTCTAGTTTAACGCTGGGTTAGGAACAGGAGGTGGTCGCTTCCACCCACACGGCCGTTTACACTTCCGAGCCTTTGCCCCGAAGCCTCGGTGATACACGCACCAAGCGTGTGTCAGGGCTCTGTTTGCATTGTCCCGTCCAGGCGCCGATACCGTTCCGCTTGAGGTCGATGCGCCTCCGGGAGGATCAATCCGTCGGTGTGAAGCCTGTGTTTGAGGTCGTTGGTAGTTTGGTCCGTTAAGCACCGCGCGCGTGGCACTTCGCACCTCCGCGCGTAGCTGGTTAATCTCTCTCTGGAGGCTCGCCTCGAAACGCGACGGTCCCGATTGTCGCGCATTCGCCTGCCATGGTTCACGCGGGGGGGTTGAAGACCGCAACGCATCTTGTGAGGCGGCCGGTAGGGGTGCGGAATCAAAATAGGTACGCGGTGCTGGTTGTGGAACGTATCGCTGCTGGGCAAACGGTGCGCCGCTGTGATTTACCGTTGTCACCTGAAAGGTGGGAGATTCGGCTTGCGGGTCCGCGCTTTCCATAATTGCATCTGCGACTTTCGCCAGCCAACCCAAGCTCTGGTTGGGCTGAGCTATCAAGGCGGCACGTGCATACTGGGGAAGACATCTTAAAAAATGGGGTCTGATGACATCATCTGAGATCCCGGTTCCCGCTATCGCACGTAGATGTGTCAGCAAATGTGCAGGTTTCATCCCAGTGAAATTCGTCTCTGCAGCCAAACGCTGATGTCGTCTGCCCTCGGGTTCGTCCAGGGCGCCTAGGAGGGCCTCTCTCATGCTGCTATATGGGTTTGGGTCTGGTGACCTAATTATATGTGCGACATGAGTCCTCTGTGTGCGATTCAACACTCGGATTACCTCTACTGCACGGAGTTCTTCATCGTGCAGATCGGTAGCCTTAAATATGCGTTCCGCCATGGCGAACCAAAGCTCTGCGTCCTCCTCGTCAAAAGGAGGTAAACGCAAGTCGCGGTGAGTGGGGCGCGGTGGTTGTTCAGCGCTGGATGCGTCCTCGAACGCTGGTGATTCCGCGCGCGGCTGCTGTTGCTCCAGCTGTGCTGTTTTTGCCCTTGTTGACTGGGCCATTTTTTTTTTTAGTACTGGTGACCCGTGTCTGGACGCGGAGAATCGAACGCGCGACGAAGGAACCTCGCTTTGTCGCGCGAATCGGCGGAAAAGGTTGTCGTCGCTACTAGTGTCGAGAGACAAGGGTGGGTGTGTGCGTGTGATGATGGATCACGCGAGTCGAGTCTGGAGGTACCGATGGAGTCAGTTGAGAATGTCGTGTGTTTAGGTGTCACCAATATTGTCTGAATGTATCAGTGTTTGCTGCCCGGAAGGGGCTTATGAGTGTTATTTACTTATTTATAATATTATTATACCAAAGAAAAAAACTTACTTTTTGACTTGAAATGTCCCCTTTTCACTCGTGGGGCGTATATCTGAAATTTCTCTTACTTCTAAGCGCTATTTATTATTTGCATTTTTCTTAAGTATAGTAAAACAAGGATAAACTGTTCTCTTCTTTTTCTTTTTGTGTTAATCAAAAAAATAAAAAATGATATACTCTACATGTAAATACAATGAGATTTGAATTTTTCTACAATAGCCGTGTATTTCTTTGAGTAGAAAAAAGATGTTTATCATAATTCTATTCTTTGCAATATATTTTGTGTGAACTATTGTTATTATTCGGATACTTTTATTCTATTGTTCTAAAAAAAAATTTTGTTTTGGTGGTTCTGATGGAGCTCACCTACTAAAGAAAGTATAAATCTACTAGAAAAGGAAAATATCACAACAAAAAAGGAAAGAAATAAAAAGGAACCTGGAGTCCAACGTTGGGTATCCGAAGATGGTTGCGTCAGTGTCGTCACCCGTTTATTCCTTCGACTGCGTTGCGTTTCGTTGGGGATGGAACCCTTAGTTGTTGTTGTTTCACTTAACGTTCGTCACACGTCAGCGTGTGACCAATTATGGTTGGTGGTTTCTTTTTGGCGACGGAAAACGGAAAATGTCACTATTTCGGCACTTGCGTGTCACGTCACACGTCGCTAGGTCACCAATTATGGGTCTTTTATATTTAGTATTACGCGGCGTGTCGATCAGGGTGCTACAGGGCACAGGTTAACCGCGTAACCCCACTAGTTTCTTCCTAATCTGACTCCTTTTTTTGCTACGAACGCCTTTTTTTTTGCAGCTTAATCGTCAAATAAAACACACACTTAGTTCAGGGCGATTCAGTTCGCAATACCTTAATATTTATTTTTATTAATGAAACCGGTTTACTATTTACAATTTTAGTTTTGGTGTGCGGTACTAGCACTCGTGATGCACGATCGTCAAAATATAGCTTTACATAAAAGTTAATTCTTGTTTAATAATTACTATTCTTGTTTTGTTATACCGCACTAGCACTCTTGATGCACGATCGTCAAAATATAGCTTTACATAAAAGTTAATTCTTGTTTTGGTATACGCACTAGCACTCTTGCTGCACAATCGTCAAAATATACTTTACATAAAAGTTAATTCTTGTTTAATAATTACTATTCTTGTTTTGGTATACGCACTAGCACTCTTGATGCGCAATCGTCAAAATATACTTTACATAGACTAACACCGTACGATTTTTCTCAACGACCATCACCGTATAATTTTTCTCACAAGACTGACTAGTTAATTCATCCTGGTCACTAGGGTTGCCTCATATGCAACCCCTTTTTCTTTCTTTTTCTTGGTTTCATTTCTTTTTTTTTTGCACACTCAGCACCAGGACCCAAAACAGACCACCGCCTCGACTACCATGTACGGTGCGCCTTTGGCTTTTTGTCGGGCGAACAAGAAAAAAAGGAAAGGGTGAAACATACACACGGCAATCGCGTCTGCCGCTTACGTGTATATCCCCTAGCATGTAGACATGGGATCATCGCAATTCACATGATTTGCAGGTTTGCATAGGGGTTGAATTGTTTACACGATCACTACTGCTTGAAGCATTATTGTTGATCGTGCAAACTTCGCCAGTGTATCTTCCCTAGGCACGACGGACATTCATACGATCGCGACTACAACCAAGATCGCCGCCGATCGCATATCGCTCGTCGTGCAAAAGGTGCAGGTGGCTATTCCCTGTGTTTGCTTCTCTTGTAGGCAAGCATGGTGTTGCTTGCCTGTAGGTTGGTTTTTTGCTACCGAATTGCCCGCCGTGTTCGCTGATGAAAAAGGGGCAGCTTGCCTGTGCGTGTCGGTGGTAGATCGCAGATATTCTTGTCCGAATATCTCGATTGCTCCGTTGGTTGAGGATGCGACCGTTTTTCTCCACCCGAGAAAGGGTGCATGTTGGCGGAAACCAATATTGGAATATTTTCCGTTGACCGTTGGCGCCGGTTGAAATTCCCCGGTGTGTGCCGCATGTTGAGCAAATTTTATCGGATATTCATGTTGTGCTACGCACAAACAAACCATTCATCCTTACAGGAAATTTTACTCTTTTTTCCTATAGAACTTGATGCTCTGCGACGACCAGGCTTTTGTTGTTTCCGCTGGAAATGTGAGGCGGGCGGTGGCGTTGGGGGAAACCGCCACAGTACGGTGTGCGTTTATATTAAGCAATCATACGAATTAAATGACTCTTGTGAGTAAGAAAACATATCTTTTGGTGCATGTAAATTAAATATCGGAGTGTACACAGTGTGAAGCATTGAACAATAAAAGTTAACTGTAAACAACATTAAATCGGTAAAACAATCCAGCGAGTTTTATTTATTTTTCTCTTTCGGCGAACTTTGTGGAGTTTTTGGAGAACTATCAGTGGGTGTTAGCTGAATCCGCACCCGTGCTTGGTGCATAGCTAAACACTACCACAGATCTTTCGAGCGGTTGCCTCTTCTCCATGCTTCACAAGCTCTGCCGGTATGCGGTGGACTCCGGGAACATTGTTGTTTTTCAATCGATTTATTGCGTCTACAACTTCGTCGAAAGAGGGCTCTGGGATCGGAGGCTCGGCCGTATGTACGTCTGGTGGGTTTATTTGTGGTTGATGGGTGCGCACATTGAGCAGGTTTTCAAAGTACTGCTTCCATCTTGTCACGATATTGTTTGTTTCTGTCACCAGGCAGCCGTTTGTGTCTCGGATTATTTTGGCTCTCCCTCGGTAGCCATTTCTAATAGAATTTATACCGGCATACACGCCTCTTTGCTCTGGCATTTTTTAGGATTTTTTCGATCCGAGTCTTCTCCCATTCGCGTTTTTTGCGTTTGAAAAGTCTCATTGTCTCTTTCCGAATTGTCGCGTATCTTTCTGCGTTGACTTCATCATATATTTCTAAATGGATCACTCTGAGGCGTTTACGTTGTTCGATCTTCGCCCTGCACTCATCGTCAAACCAATGTTTGGACTTAATTGTTTTCTTAAATCCTAATACCTTTTGGGCTGTTTGTTTGATTGTGTCTCTGATCGATGTCCATTTAGTGCCCAGATTATTGGTTTGCTCTTCCTCACTACTCTAGGATGCTAAGTCTATTCGTTAGTTCGTCTTGATATTCAGCCTTTTTACGTAGGTCTTTTAGTTTATCAATGTCGAACATTTTGCTTGTCTCCCGTGATTCCCCATGTGGATTTGCTGCGAGACGACTCCTCATCAATCTACTAACTCAGAGCACATAACGCATTACATCCACAGATGGACAATACTCCTCAAATTATTTGCCAGCATTGTAAAAAGATATAAATAGTAAGTTTATTACCCAACAGTAACAGAATTATAACTATCCATTTCAGTGTACCATACTTCCCACTCTCGCGCAATTTTACACGATTTTACGATTGAACTTAACGAACTCCAGATATGGCTTCGTTCAGCTCCATCTATATAACGTCTGGATGGCCATTGCTCTTTCTTTTTCCACGTCTCGTCTTTAAACTGTTGAACACTGGTCTTAGTAGAACGCTGTGTAGTATCTTCTACCACTTCCTTCGAAACAGAATCTTTCGAATTCGGGTGAATGGAAAGACATCCCGAACTTTCAACGCCGCCGCAGGAATACCACACGGCTCCATTCTAGGCCCCATCCTATTTAATATCTACACCTTGCTCTCTGGCCGGCAGAGTGAACCAGGCTTGCTATGCGAATGACGTCCTAGTGTACACGTCATCCAAAACCCATAAACTGGCAACAAATCGACTCAACCGTCATCTGAACAAACTGTATCAGTATTACAGTCGATGGAAAATTCGACTTAACCCGTCCAAAGCAGTAGCCACAATTCTAAGTAGTAAGCACTCGTTCCGTTACAGAGCCGGCAACCTGTGGAACTCCTTTCCCGCGTGAGTGTTCCCGGAGCGTTACAACCTGCAGCTGTTCAAGAGGAACTGCAACCATTTTTTGGTGGCATCTCGGGGCGCCCACTCGGCGCTATAAGTTCGCCTCTCCCGAGAGAAGTGTAATAAAAAAAAAAAATTCCAACCTATAATAAAACATATTACATCAGCATCGCACTGTATTTACTCCATATTTTGTTTTGCTTTTTGATTTCGTATCTGGCACCCTGTCCCTTCTTTTCGCCGTCTCAATAGCTTATGGGCCCAGAACCTATAAAATTAAACAAAGAAACGGACATTAACCAAAAGCATTAAGACAAGCACAGGTGGCGACATTGAAGCGGATTCCCGTGGCGTAAGTGGTGAAGAATCGAGACGTTGCAGAAGGAAAACGATGACACACGGAAATTCAAGTAAAACCCATTTTCGTCAAAACCGATGCTTGATATTATGTAAGCGGAGAGAAGAACAATCCCGAACACGCCGAAGAGAGGAGGCAAGATCAAGAGATGGATTGTCTCCGATCGAAAGGTAAAATAGAAGATAAACCTCGCAATAAGCCCAATGGAGATAGAGCAGATAAAGGGCTGCAACACATCTGAGGAAATCTGGGACAGGCTATCCTCTACCTATGAATCAGAAGAACTCGCCAGGAAAGCAACTAATGCCGCTTCGGATGTGTGAAAGCCACGAATCACGCGGACACATACGAAAGTTCTTCGATACCATGGTGACATGGACGTTGACATAAATGCAGATTTTCTTTGTGTCATGGTGCTATACAACCGAGTGCTAATCCCATATCAAGACACAACGGAAAAACTCCACAAGGAGAAAGTGACCGACAACTCACACGCATTCGGGGACACATACATGGTACATTACGGGGTTGAAGCACTCAAGCTTAGTGAGGGCAGAACCCTCATATATTCAGCTTAGTACAAGCGATAAAGCTTAACAACTATCTTAAAACTATATATAAGAATATAAACTGTGGTTAAAAAGTAACAAAAAAGAGGGGGGAGGGGTATGTTTGTCGAGTTGGTTACTGGGTTTATCCATCAATTATCACTCATTCATTCACCTCGCTTAGTATAAGATGTAAGAGTGTAGACGGGGAGTGGGCGCGGTCAGGGGGGAAAAGAGAGGAGATGAAGCAGAGCAATAGAGGTAAAGTTGAAATCGAAGGAGGTAGAGTAGGAGTTTGCCTGCCGCAGCATTCGCGTAATGGGTTCATTAGAGCCGTAAGAAGTATGGTGGGTGAGCTGATAGAAGAGATGAGGGTTTCGCGGGTTACGGGGGCTAGTGTGAAGTGGAATGATGGAGAGCAAACTTGGGCAGTTGATTGTGCCTGAAAGGAGACGGTGGACGAAAAGGATATCGGCACGAGTTCTGCGCTCCTCAAGTGTGTTGAAGTTAATCAGATGGAGCCGGCTTGTGTATGGGAGGAGAATTCGAGGATTCGCCCAGTTCAGTCCGCGGAGGGCAAAACGCAGAAAACGACGTTGCACGCTTTCGATTCTGCGTACATGGGACGAGTAGTGTGAGAACCAGACCTGACTGGCGTATTCAAGAAGGGGGAGGTCGAAGGCTATGTACAGAGAACGGGAAACGTAAGGATTAGAGAATTCTTTAGACCAGCGTTTCACAAACTCAAGGACGGAGTTGGCCTTAAGAATAACATCATCAATATGCGAGATGAAACTAAGCTCCCTGTCAAATAAGATCCCGAAGTCGCGTATCGAGGGTACAGATGATATCTGCTGGTTTAGCATGAAGTAGGGGCGTGCGGGGGGGGGGGGGCAGGGGGCGTTTGCGGGAGAAGGTGATGGAGTGACATTTGACAACGTTGAGTTCAAGGCAGTTATTTCGGCACCAAGTTGAGAAGCTGTCGAGGTCCGTTTGGAGAAGTGAGGAGTCGAGAGGAGAGATGATCGTTTTGTAGAGTTTGTCGTTGTCCACATAGAGGGAGATGGATGAGTATTTAATAATGGAGTCAACATCATTGATGGTAAGGATAAATAGGAGGGGACCTAGGCGGCTGCCTTGCGGAACCCCTGACGTGGGAAGAAACGGATCGGACAGGGAGGATCTGAATTTGACACGGTAGGATCAATCTTTCAGATAAGAAGATAACCGCTTGATCAAAAGGGGTTCGAAGCCTAGGGAGGACAGCTTAAAAAGGATGAGATTATGGGAGATTTTGTCAAAGGCCTTGCTGAAATCGGTGGTGATTACATCGACTTCGTTGCCATTCTCTAAGGCACTAAGGATGAGAACTCGATCAGATTCGTTGTAGTCAACCTGCTTGAAAGGAAACCATGCTGGTTGGGTGGGATGATGGATTTACAACGGAAAGATAATGCGCTGTAAAGAATTCCTTCGAACAGTTTGGAGATATGAGACAGTTTGGCGATGGGACGGTAGTTGCTTATATCGTTTTTATGTCCCTTTTGATGTATGGGGGTGACATAGGAGGATTTCCAAATACTAGGGAAAGAGAAGTGGAACATTTCTTTAAAAATACGGCCTGGAGTTCATCAGGCCCAGGGCTGAACTCTTCTTTGAGTAAGTTTAATTTCTCCTCAACTACGTGACGCTGAATAATTTAAGGGGGGAAGGGGCCGAGGCAAAATTCGGACAAGTCTTTGAAGTGAGACGGATTGGGTGAAGGATTTATTGAAAAACTAACCAAATAGATTGGCAGTAGTTAGGGAGTCGGTTGAAGTAGTCACGCCATAAGAAAGGGAGTTAGGATAGGCGTCGGATTTACGTTTGTAGTTTATGAAGTGGAAAAAGGTTTAGGGTCATTGATCAAATTAGATTGTGTTTTTGTTAGGTAGTTGGTGTAGAGGGAATTGTAAAGCTCGGAATATTTATAAAAAGAACCTAGATAGTTGGAGTAGTTTTGGAAGGAACCCGTTTTGAGGAAAATGCTCCACAAATTACTTCTCTTGTTCCTAAAAGCGCGGAGTGTGCGGTTGTACCATGGCGGCGATGAAACCGATAACCTGTGGCGAGAATAGGGGACATATAAGGCGACGGCATTGTAGATCTCCTTATAGAGAGTGGTAGTAGCTTCTTCTACCCCCTAATGATCAAAGCGAAACGCTGTTTTGCAAAGATGCTCATTTAAAAGGCGGAAGTTAGCTTTGTGGATGTTGTAGGAAAAGCTGTCATGAGGTAGAGAAGGCTGGGTTTCATGATCAAGATATATGGATAATAGCAGCGGGGAGTGGTAATTATCAATGCTGGAGAGGGCGTGTGGGCTAGGGGCAACTGAGGAGTTTTGTGGGTCCGTTGTGAACACTGTCTCCCCATATGATTTGGGACATTGCTTACTTGATGGAGTATTGATGCGGTGAGACCGTTTATAAAAATACGTTCCTTGGAGCTAGTGGGGTTTGAGACGTAGAAGGCTTGTTCGTCAGCCAACGTCCATTGGAGATGGGGGAGGTTAAAATCGCCAAGAACGACTATATCGTCTATTGAGGTGCTTAACTCGGTTAGGTCATCTACCGCTTCTATTGCGAGTTAGTATGACACGCTGGGTCGCGAAGGGGACTTAGGGCGCTTGTCGATTTTTATTGCGACGCAGTTAAGATCCGGAGAAGAAGAGATGGTAATTAAAGACGAAGCGAGTTTGTTATGAGTGGCAAGCAGCACTCGACGGCATGGGGAGTTGGGATCTTCTCGATCAGCGTTATCATCGCCAAAAACATTGTACGGGGGGGGGGGGTGGTCTGAAAGGAGTACTGAAATTGGAATTGGGCTTGGCCACCAATCTACTCTCCGTGAACATAATCACCAATAAGGGTGGAAAGTAATAACCGACAGAAGGTTGGCAAAAATAATCGATCCGAAACACGAAGTTAGAAGCAGTCGGTGACGATGGACTTTACCTCTTGCAGGACAATGATGATAAATGCATGTCTGCGTCAGCACTCCCATCAAACAAACCAATGCAGCAAACACCAATGAAGACATCACGGGGGGAATATTTACTATGCACATTTTTCTATCAGTCTTCACCTGACGTTCGAACGGCAAAGACGTTTTATATGGCGTTCCCCGCCACACATCGAATACACATACAAAAAAACAAAACTGAAAGAAAATAAACGCGTACGTGGGTTCTCTGTCAATAGTGACAATTGAATAGTGTAAAATACATAATAATAATGATGGACGCTACACCAGATAATCAACTAAATATGCTGATAAGTAATGCGGATAACGGCAACATTATAACGTATGAACAGCTAGTAGCAGCATACCAACAACAAGCAGCTGTGCGCCAACAACAACAAGCGATGATAAATGAAATGCTTCACAAAAACAACACAATGGAAAACCAAATGCAATCGCAGGTATGTGCCACTATGCCTTTGCCAACAGAATACCATACAGACGAAGAAGAGCTGGAAAGGGAAGCCTCTGCAGTTTATAAGAAAAGAAAAACTGATAATAGTCATAAACAAAATACAATACCAACTGTAAACAATATGACGTCAGTTCGTGACCCAACAAGCGAGGTTACCAAAGAAAGAAAAACTCCCCTGCCACCACCAATCAATGTGAAGAATATAAGGGATTTTAATGCATTTAGAAATGCCATTTTGTCTATAGTGGAAGACTAAATTCAATTCAAAGCATTATCTAACAATGATTTAAAAATAACATGCGAAACTGAAAATGCATACAGAGCAGTTAAAGACTAATTACAATCCCCTAAGACGGATGTAAGAACCCAAGACTTAAAGTATCATACCTACCAACTAAAAAGATTCGTAATCAGAGGACTTCCAGCTTCAATGTCCATAGATATGATTGCAAATGAATTATGATCAGTAAATCATAAAGTGGTAAATGTCACAAACATCGGAAAAAGCACCACGTCAAATATCGGAGAAAAAATTTTTAAAGTTTTATGTCGATATAGTTCAAATCAAATCAGTTTATGAAATCCAAGAATTATTATAGTGCAAAGTATCGATTGAACCACCCGAAAAGGTCAGATCGATACCCCTATGTAATAATTGCCAACAGCTTGGTCAAAAAAATGTAGAGATAGCGACCTTACCGACAAATAGAACTATCGCGTTTCGTTACCACCAAGCCGATGGCGGGAGACAGAGGAATGAATCAGTTGCATAGCACCATCCATACTGAACAGACGTTTATTATACATAAGACAAATATATATATCTTCGTGTTTTAACCGTTGTTCTTAATTATTGACTTGCCACCCACTTCCAACAAAAAAAATGTCTGCAATTATAATTTAAGATGTGTTAAGTGTGCTGGTTCTCACCACACAACCCAATGCTCGAAACAACGCAACAACGTAGTAACGTGTGCACTTTGCCACGAGAATGGTCATCAAGCTAACTACAAGGGATGTTCAATGTATCAAAAAAAAAATTAAAAGCTCAGCATCGAAAGAAAACTACAGTCACTCAAAGACTACAATCAAAAAATACAGAGCTAGCAGGGCCAACCACAACTGGTACTAGCAACACACAAATGAACAATAAACCAATGAGAAAGCAGATAATAAAGGCAGACATTAACCTGTCAATAACGAGCCTACCAACATGGATATGATGAAGATGCTCAGTGTATTCCAGGACTACATCAAAAAAAGCATCAACCAGCTAACAGAAAGGGTAGGTAAACTTGAAAATTTTCAAAAACTACCGACCAAGAAATCCAAGAAATAAATACAATGAGTAATCGGCTCCTACGAATAATCACTTGGAACGCGAATGGGCTCAACCAAAGGGCTCAAAAACTAGAAATATTTATAAGAGAGCACAACATATAAAATGCGTTGATATCTGAAACACACCATTATCATATGAGCTTCATAAAAATCAGGGGTTATATGCCCTAGTGGACTACGCACTCCAGCGACCGTGCCCGTAGAGGTACAGCTCTAATAATAAAACAAAAATACATCACTTCCAACAAGAAGAAATAATAGAAACTTTTATTCAAGCCTCCATTGTTACTATTAACTTTAATGGAGCTGATTTAAATGTAGATCTGTATATTGCCCACCTAGACACATAATCTCAAAACAACAATTCACGGATATCTTCAAGAAGCTCGGACCAAGGTTTATAATTGGTGGAGATTTTAATGTCAAGCACACTGCTTGGGGGTCAAGGTTGATTACTCCGAGCAAGGGAAAAGAATTGCTTACAGCCATCAAAAAAGCAAAGTGTGAATTTCATTCTTGTTCACTAATATACTAGCCTACTGATACCAACAAAACTCCTGACCTGATTTCTTTATTTCGAAAGAAGTGGCATCGAATTATATTGAAACGGATAGTTTAGTTGATTTAAGGTTTGACCACACTCCAGTACTACTAAGATTGAATGCAGCTGTTCCCAGAAAGAACAGAAAACTAAATCTTACAAACAAATATACGGATTGGGAAAAATTCCGAACAGAGCTTGACAATCAGATTGAATTAAACGTTAAACTTCAAGATTGTGAAGAATTGGAACAACTAGTACAACAATTTATCGAAACACCACAAAGCGCAGCCGCAACAGCAACTCGGGTGCCAAGTGATAAACCAGAACCAGCAACCACCTACCCTATTGAGATTAGGGATCTAATCAAAGACAAGGGCTAAGCTAGACGAACCTGGCACAGATCCAGACACCCTAACGATAAAAAAATATTTAACAAGGCGATCTAGTTAACAAATTAATTAAAGAACATAAACAGAGTTGTATAGATGAGTATCTAAGTGAACTAAGTCCGTCAGCCGATACGGATTACTCTCTCTGGAAGGCAACACGTAAATTTAAACGTCCCCTTATCCAAGTGCCACCTATAAAAGATACGCAGAGACAGTGGGTACGCACAACTGAAAATAAAGTTGAAATATTTGCACAACATCTGGCTACAGTGTTCAAACCACACAACATCCACACTAGTATTGATCCTTCACCCGGGTATCAAACTGAGCAAACAATCAAACCAGTGACCCCAATGGAGATTGGCCAAGAAATCGACAACAGTTTGAACCACAAAAAAGCACCAGGTATCGATGAAATATCACCTGGCGTCTACAAGGAATTACCTGGAAAAGCTGTCATTATGCTAACATATTTGTTTAATGCTTGCTTTCTACTAAGATACATTCCGAATTCATTCAAAACAGTCCAGATAATAGTGCTTAAGAAACCAGATAAACCAGCGGAAAGAAGTACCCTTTTATAGACCCATATTGCTATTACTATCCATTTCAACAATGTTTGAGAAAGTACTCCTCAAACGACTCAAGCCACTCATCAATATTCCAGACTTTCAATTTGGCTTTAGGAATAAACACTCAACTATTGAACAAGTTCACTGTGTGACCACAATAATTGAAAAGACTTCGAAGAAAAGTAATATTGCCCTGCTGTCTTTCTTGATGTCTCGCAAGTATTCGACAGATTATAGCATGAAGCTCTTATATATAAAATGAGTAAACTGTTTCCAGTCCACATCTCGAATCTACTCGAATCGTACTTGTCTTATAGAACGTTCAAAGTAACACACGTAGAAGCTCACTCTAGCTTCTATTCAATAGAAGCGGGCGTACCACAAGGAAGTGTCCTGGGACCTTTCCTCTACTTAGTATACACGGCAGATAACCCAACAACCAAGAACACATTCATAGGCACCTTTGCAGATGATACAGTTATAATATCAGCTGACGATAATCAGAAAACAAAAAAGTAACACGAACGAGCTCACTCTAGCTTATACCCAGTAGAAGCTGGCGTACCACAGGGAAGTGTCCTGGGACCTTTTCTCTACTTACTATACACTGCAGGCATACCAACAACCAAGAACACATTCATATGCACCTTTGCAGATGATACAGTTATAATATCAGTGATGGTAATAAAAAAAAAAGCTACTCAACAATTGCAACAGGCACTCAACGAAATTAGCCAATGGACCACTGATTGGAAAATTAAACCTAACGAGATGAAATCTATTCACGTAAAATTTACATTTACATGTCTACATATCTCAACAGAATTCCAGTTCCAAAAGCAAATTCAGCGAAACATCTCGGTATACATTTGGATACCAGACTAAACTGGAGACATCATGTGAAAAAAAGCTGAACAAATAAAGCTGAAAGTTAATCGGTAATCACTCTAAACTCAATCTCTACTGTAAAAGATTGATCTATCAATCTATAGGGTGGGCCATAAATTTTTGCAAATGGAACACTTGATTTCTTAAAAAACGTTAGAAGGGTGGGGGGGGGGGGGGCGGGGCGAGTAGCGCGGAATTGTCGTCGCTTCATGCAATTTTAGTTATGATGGAATGTTTCACGGGACAACAGCGTGCTTGTTGTGTAAAACTATTTTACAAAAACAACGATTCCTACGTTACTGTACGACGCCAATTAGACGGGGATTACGCCGTGTAAGTGAGTGTCCAAGTGTTAATTTTATCAAAGCCTGGGTCAAAAAGTTCGAGCAAACGGGATCGACAACGAATATTAAACAAACATGGCGGCCACGTTCAAGAAGAAGCGATGAGAACATTCGGAAGGTTGAAATTTCCGTAAGGAATGATCTAAAATCGGCATGTGCCAGCGAGTTTTCCAAAGTTTGCGTAGTCGATTGCAGGTGTGCCAACTACGAGGCGGGGCACATCTCGACGATCTCATTTAAAAAAATGAAATAATATAAACGTTTATAACGTTAAATAAATGATCAATAAAATAACATTTGTAGTTTTATTTCTATCCATGTTTCAAATGTGCAAAAATGTATGGCCCGCCACATATCATCAACCAATCTGGATATATGGATTCCAATTATGGGGCTGTACAAAGCAGTCCAATAGAGATATAATTCAACGAAGCCTGAACAAATTCCTTCCCATTTTCACCAGTGCCTAATGACAAATCAGGAAATACATGATGACCTAGAGCCCAATTCGGCACCTTCGGTTGCCAGGCAAATCCCAATCTTACCATATGCATTTTCTCTACATGAGTTCCTGTAAACGAAACAATTTGGTTCACACATAATGTAACCATCATTACTAGGCAGAATAAACATTGAGTCGCCTATTCCTAGCCGCACCATGTGTACAATAAATTCTCTTACATACACATTGGCTGACGACCTTTTCACCCAACGATAAACAATCTAATGCAGCTGCATACAATTAGCGCAATAGACGCTTAAACGAATTTTCTCAGCACGCACCATATGCAAACAAAAGAACGCTGTTCTTCAGCAGGCATTCCGGCGATACGACAAACAATTCAAATTGTTTCAAGTATCCCAAATGCGTCTAGCAACTAATGAGTTGCAACTTGTTTACTCAGTTGAACCCTCAGCTCATAAATTCCTTTATGTCTTTTAATTTCTGGATCCGCTTCTCATGACCTCGCGGCATGAGCAAACAGAAATCCATTAACACTCAATGAGATACGGCTTGTTTACTTAGCCGACAGTGATGCCCATTATTCCTTTTGATTTTTCAGCTTGTTCTCATGGCCTTGTCCCATGAAAAACCAATGTGCACACATACATGTGTACAACTACGATCTACTCTATGAGATCCGGTTACCTACCCCAAAGAGAGACTTCACGTTTCTCTTGTAATAGGAAATGCATCTGTGGGGGTAGAAGCATGGATGCCGACGTACGACGTATTCCTTTAATTCCCCCAACGATGATCCGCAGAAAGAGACCCGAGAAGAATGTAAAATAAATGAAAACGCACAGGGGGTTCTTTTATAGATAATGTTTTGTTATTATATTTTAACCGGAATATCCTTTAATTAGATTTGGGTGGTGATATCTGTCTATTTTTGTTACAAGTGAATTTATTTTTATAGTGCACAATTTAATAGGAAGCTTTAGTGATCACTTAATTACTTTATGACGAAAATACCGGACGGAACTAATTCCTAGCAGAGACTCGTGCGGCAGCGTGTCTGACCGCGATGGAGATTGAATAGCGACTCGTGTGAATTGGGGTTGAAATTCATATTTCATTCACACAGGACAACCAAAAAAGCCCACGCCTCTGCTCTCTCAACCTCACGCCCGTCAAAGTGTGAGCAACTTTTGTTAATAGGGTAATTGACGGACATGAAGAATGAGAGAACAGAAAATAATCTCGTGGTAGCCTTGGTTGTGTGTGTTGGTATCAGATGCAGCTACTAACACGACCTACTGACCCAGTGGTACGGCTATGGTGTAGTTAAAGCGCATTGGACCGTGGAAAGGAATACGAATGAGAGGGAACCCTAGCGGATGTTACTCCCCTGCAAAGAGAGATCATTGATCCCAAGCGAATGGGTGATCTGAGGGAAAGTCGATAGGACGCCGCTGATGTTTGGGAAATAATTCGCGTGAGAACCAGACTCTAAGACGCTGAAATTACCCCAGCTATTTTGCTATGATGCAACAGCGTCGTTCTTTTAGACTTGTTGTTGCTAACCGACATTATGAGATTTCCGATGGGAAACTCATGGTTAGCAAGACTGGAGTTGCCGTATGACATTTATGTAGCTAAACTCAACTATGCATTATCTGCAAAGGATGATGAGTTTAGCTATACGTCCGTTTGAAATGTTTTACAGGGGAATACATATAAAGGAAATTGGTAAGTATGACGCGCTGAAAGCGGTCGAAATTAGGTGGAAAAGTTGGTTGGAATTGTGGGTTGTTTCTCATGTAGAATAGAGAAACCCCCCACACATCCCTTAATCAAGAGAACATGCACCACTGGCCGAAGTTCCTTTCCTAGCGAATTCACATCGCTGAGTCTTTTTTCAAACACCAAAGAGGTCGGTCGCCGCGCGCGCGGTGCGGTGCGATAATCGAGTGTTATAAGTCGAGTCGAATTGTGTGAGCCTGCTACGTTACCATAAGTTAAAATTGAAAGTTTCTACCATGTTTTAGTATAAACATACATATTTTCCCTTTGACTTGCCTAATTATTCCTTCAGTGAAAGTTTGCATCATGTACTAAAATAAATATAAATCTGTTTTTACACAAAATAAAACAAATCATAATGAACAAAATCGTGCGTTTTATTGTTCCTGTGCTGCACCTCGATAGGGTGTTAACCCCGATAAACAATACCATCATCATCATCATCGGTACTACAACCGGGAGCCGGTCTTGGCCTTATTTAGCAAGTCCTGAGGCTTGTTAAATTTTCCATAATGATTTGTTTTTTCCGGACAAGGTCATTAGTCTTGTACCAGAGGCTCCCCGACGGGGAATCGAACCCCGGTCTCCCGCGTGACGGGCACAATGAATAATACCACCTGTGTGTTATTCTGTGCTGTGGCCGATGGGAAACGAAGTCCAATCTTTCCTTATTCCTCCTGGTGACCTGATTTTTCGTGCTGCGACGGAACAATCTTCAATTAAAGACAATGAACGCCCTAGTGGGTTGGCGGTAGATCTCTCGCCCATGCAGGCGTCACGACTACCCCACATAGTATTAAATTAAATTGTTAAGATTGCACTATTCATATCCAATAAAAGATGTTATTAAAAAAAAAAAAAAAACCTTTTTCTATTACGAGTACCTGGCTGACTTTCAAACAGACAACTTGTCTCACAGTTTTGCTCGTGGTATTTATCTTAATCAACCGTTATTTTCACAATAATTTTCACAATTTAATTATCATTATCTTGTTTTCTTTGCCTCGTTTTCCGCATACAAAAATTTGAACAACTGTTATAACCGTTAAGTTATGGCCCCTGGGCCACGTGTGTTAAATAAAATCAAGCGCAAACGGTTGCGTTACGAACCCGTTATTGGAGGCCAAACTCCTCCCGATAAACTTTCAAAAGTGAACAATACAGTTCTAGAAAAATCTAAAATGTGTTCAAACACTAACTTTTTTCAACCACTTCAAAGTCTGATGGAAGACTCTCCTGAAATGGATCCGACCAATGACGAACAGTGCGCAGAACTTCCTAAAGAAACCGTTCCGCCAATTGTGGTATTAAAAACAACTAGTGCTCAAGTGCGTGATATTTTGAGCAACATTAAGATAGACAAATACTTAATCAAAAACATTTCGCTTGGGCAAAAAATATGTGCCCCAACAATGGACATATATAATAAAATCAGAACCGAATTCTTACGGTTAAAATGTGAGTTTTTCACCCACTCGCGTAAGGAAAATCGTCCATTAAAGGTAGTGTTATCCGGACTAGACTTAATTAGCAACGATGTAGTGAAAAATGAACTAATTGCACTCGGGATGCCTAGATGTTAAAACCATCACATTAAATCCGTCAACAAAAGCCCTGTACAAACACTACTTGTACATCGTCTATATTCAACGCGGTACTGTTAAATTAAACGAACTAAAACGGAACTACTCAACCTTGTTCAAAACCATCGTTCGCTGGGACTTTAAAAAACATAATCCAGGTAAGGTCACACAATGTCACAATTGTCAGCTTTATGGTCACGGCTCGATGCATTGTCATATAAATAGCTCCTGTGCAATCTGTTCGGGAAACCATAAAACATCCGACTGCAAAACGAATGAGGTCATCAAGTGTGCAAATTGTAGTGGGCCACATAAATCCACCGATCCAGAATGCATAAGCCGAAAGCAGTACATAGATATTCGCCGCAAATTATCCCCACGCGGACGTAATACAGAAAATACAACCTTCCTACAGCCTCCGAGTGACAGACAGCAGCCAGTGCCCGACCGATTATCCATTGAAAATTTTCCTCCACTACCCCGATCTGTGCGTCAACCTTCACTTCCTTCGTCCACCTGGGCTTCTGGCCTCCATCAAACCCAGCAACCTTCCAACAGTGATACGACACACACGAAGAAAAATCGGTCAGAAACTTTAACTAATGATAACTTGTTCTCATTTAGCGAGATAAACTCTCTTCTTAATGAAGTTGTAACCAAGCTTAGTGCTTGTCAAACTAAAGCTGATCAATTTAACGTCATTACTTCATTAGCTATTAAGTACATATACTCGGGAAAAACATGTTAAGAAACTCTCTTAACATCATAACTTGGAATGCGAGAAGCATCAAAAACAATAAGCATGAATTTTTTAGTTTCTTGATAAATTTTAATATTGACATTGCACTTGTTTCAGAAACCTGGCTCAAACAAGACATTTCTTTCTCACATCAAAATTACATATGTTATCGCCTAGACAGGGTACATGCTAGTGGTGGGGGTGTCGCCATTGTTGTGAAAAAATGTATAGAACATTCCTTGCGTCCTTCATTGCACCTTAAGTTAATTGAGGAAATTAGTATAGATGTAACATTAAGTGACAACTCCAAGGTGAGTCTTTTTTCGGTCTATTTCCCTGGAGGAAATAGAAACATTGAAAAATCTACTTACTTTAAGCGGGATCTGGAAAAATTGTATAGAGTCAACACTCGAAACAAGGTAATTACGAGTATTGGTGGTGATCTAAACTGCAGACATCAGTCGTGGAATTGTCTTAGGGCAAACAGCTGGGGTAACATTTTACTAGATGTTGCAGAATCCAGCCCAAGTTTTTCCATACTTTATCCACTTCTCCCCACCTATATCCCAGCGAGTGCTAACAAGAACCCCTCAACTCTTGATCTATATATCACTAATATTCCAAATTACTGCACAGTACCATTAACTCTAAATGTGTTAAGTTCAGACCACCTTCCGATCAGCCTTACAGTGAATCATACAGTAGTTGTAAATCGTACCAGTTTATACCACAACTATTCTGCCGCCAACTAGAATTGTTATAAATCATATATAAACACGAACTTACTTCTAGGTGATACCAGCTTAATTCTATAACCTGCAGCGAGCACATTGAAATCCTATGCAACAATTTTGTTTCTGTTATCAATAGAGCGGCCGATCTTGCGATACCTAAATGTTCCACTGCTCCAGTTGATAAGGCACCGCTCCCTGAAAATATCTTACATCTCACTAGGGTACGAAACTCTGAAAGAAGAAAATGGCTGCGTTATAGAACCGATTGTTTTCTAGTTAATGTTAAAGTCTTAAATAATATCATTAAAAACGAAATCTCAACATATAGGAACAAGTGTTGGAATAAACACCTTTCCTCTCTTGACAAAGCAAGCAAACCGTTCTGGAAAATATCAAAAATTATGAAAAAGAGAGGGTCAAGTATTCCTCCGTTTAAAGTTCACGACAAGTTGTTTGTTTCTTCAGTGGAGAAATCGAACCTACTTGCTAACACGTTTAGTAAGAACCACTCCATATCTATGCATCTAAGCGACGCGTATACTGAAGCTGAAGTTGCTAACACTATCCATGTACTTTCTCAAACACCAGCTGAAAGTACTTACGCAACTAATATCAGCAAAGTTAAGGAATTGATAAAAAAATCGAAATCAAAAAAGGCTGCGGGTCTCGATAATATTGTGACGCATATAACAATCAGTACTAGAATATTCTAGAGAGTCCGAAACAGAGTACTAGAATATTCTATAAAGTAATGGAAAACTGGAGACCGTGGACAGTAGAACATTCAAGACTATGGAACGGACGGAAACGAAACGCCGAATCAGAATAAGCAAACGGTATAAATACGTCGCACACAGACTATGGAGATGAGTAAGAAGTAGAAGGTCAAGCAAGCGATAAGTAATGAGTAAGAAGTAATAAGTGTGGAAGCGATAAGTACGGAAGCGATAAATGAAGAAATCGTTAAGTGTACGGTAAAAAGTAACGGTTGTTATTAACGGACTAATAAAGTGTCACATTAATTCCAAATCGATTCAACGGCTCTTATTTATTCAAAATAATTAATCCAGCGAACCCTAAGCTCGCTACAATATTAACAACAAATTAATCAAAGCACTTCCACCTGCTGCAAGTAACTATTTAACGTTCATTTTCAACGCTTGTCTTAAGAATTGTTATTTTCCGGACTGTTGGAAAACAGCAAAAGTAATACCTATCCCGAAACCCGGCAAACCGAACAACAGCCCCGAAAGCTACAGACCTATTAGTCTACTTAGCTGTCTAAGTAAGCTCTTAGAAAAAATCATTAAGGAAAGGATTGATCGTTTTGTGGAAGACAATAACATCTTACCAAACTTTCAGTTCGGTTTCCGTAGTGGTCACAGCACAATCCACCAAGTCTTGCGCATTAAAAACCACATAGCTGGTAAATTCATCGACAAGGAGTCAACGGGACTGGTTCTTCTAGACATCGAAAAAGTTTTTGATACGGTATGGCACGATGCCTTGATTTATAAGCTACTAAAACTTAAGCTGCCAATACCGCTTATCAAAATTATCCAGAGCTTTCTTCGTTCGAGAAAATATGTTGTGAGTTTAGGAACCGACATATCCTCTACTCACCAAATCCACCATGGTGTACCCCAAGGCTCGGTCCTTGGTCCTGTGGTGTTTCGGTGCTCTAAATAAACAACGGCTGGATTCTTAAGGCTAGTTTCTTTATTGAACCAAGGAACTTACGGTATAATAGCTAATATTTAAAAACTAAGTACAATAGGTATTTAATATGTATTTAATAAATTGAATTTAAGTACTATACGTATTTAGTATGTAGTTAGTATATTGAATTTAAGTACAATATGTATTTAATAGGTATTTTATAAATTGAATTTAAGTACAATATGTATTTAATATGTGTTTAATAAATTGAATTCAAGTACAATATGTATTTAATATGTATTTAATAAATTGAATTCAAATACAATGTGTATTTAATATGTATTTAATAAATTGAATTTAAGTACAATATGTATTTAATATGTGTTTAATAAATTGAATTCAAATACAATGTGTATTTAATATGTATTTAATAAATTGAATTCGAGTACAATATGTATTTAATAGGTATTTAATAAATTGAATTTAAGTACACTATGTATTAAATATGTAGTTAGTATATTGCATTTAAGTACAATATGTATTTCTTTAACTGGAAACAAATGTTTTCCGCAATCGCGAGTGCGCTGTGTTGCAATATAATATTTTAAATGCTATTAGCGCGCGTTGTACTGATCTACACTGGTCTATCGCCTTTGGCAGAATGTCCTGGAGATCGTGCGACCAGCGTGGTCGGCGGATGTAATACGACTCATTTCATGGTTGTCTCGTACCACACAACAGCACATCAACATCCATTGGTGTTGGTCACCACATCGTACCCCTGCCTGTGTGCACTTTATTCATTATGTGCACAGTGGTGGGCGCTATTGTGTGTGGTTCGATCATTGTACGTAATTATATGGAGGGTCGCTCGTATTGCTCATACGTGCGACCTGATGCAGCTACACGGGCATGCGTTGTATCTCTCGTATTTGTATTGGTTGAGATGTGTCCTTTTAAGGGCATGCGTTGTAGGTTTCATCTGTTTGCGCGCCTGCTTGGTAATTCTGGGAATTAGTCGCAGGCTTGCGCAACCGCATAATGTTTTGGATGGTTGTTCTGCTATATCAGATCGTTGGATGGTGTTTTTACCAGATCGATGTGCAGATGTCCCATACTAGCTTATGCCATGAAGTTTCATACCATTGCAACTACGTTGCGCTTGGTCTTCATGTCATGATTTCAGATATTTCAAGCATTTCTACTTTTGGGAAGATGCCTGTTATTGCTGATACACTTTTGTATCAGCGGACATTGTGGTTATTAGACATGCTAATGCAGGTAAGTACACGATTTATTGGCGCCGAAGGCTTATAAAAAAGGGTTACCTGGTGGTAGGTAGGCAGGTGAGTAGTGGCGTTCGCAAGAGATGCCACAGCCCCCCCCCCCCCCCCCCCTTACTTACTTTAATGTGAATGGTTAGCCGGTGCTATATCCGTGTCAGTTCCGATTTTTCGATGCCCGGAAGGGGCTTACTACGCGAATTTGTTGCTGTGTACGTTTGTACAACTCAATTAAAAAAAAAAATTTTGAATTCGCTTACTACTTAATGCTACTCTTAACATCAAATAGAAGAAAAAGAAAAATATTGTGTTTTTGCTGGCTCTGAAGGAGCTCGGCGTATAAATAGATAATGGAAGAGGAAAAAAAAATAAGTACACGATTTATTGGCGCCGAAGGCTTATAAAAAAGGGTTACCTGGTGGTAGGTAGGCAGGTGAGTAGTGGCGTTCGCAAGAGCCCCCACAGTCCCATATTATTTACTTTGTTTGTCGCAGATTTACCATGTCTAGGTGAAAACATTCAGGTAGCTATGTTTGCCGATGATACGGCCATTTTCTCTTCGGGTGCCTTTTTCACTAATGTCTACAACTCTTTGCAAGCAACTCTTGACAAGCTAGCAGTATATTACAGGAAATGGAAAATAAAAATAAATGGTAATAAAACACAAGCTGTCTGGTTTTCGAGATGTAGGAAACACTGCTACCTACCAAATGGCACTAAACTCAGTATGTGTGCAGTTGATATTGATTGGTCCGAAGACTGTAGATATCTAGGTATTATTCTAGATAAAAAATTTATCTTTCAAAAACACATCACTACCACAATTGACAAAATAAACAAAGTCGTAAGAGTTATGTATCCATTAGTGTGTAGAAAGTCAAAGCTTAGCATCGAAAATAAAATTATAATATTTAAAACCATTTTTCAAGCGATACTCCTGTATGGTGTAACTGTGCTCGCACACACAAAATAAAATTGCAAAGGTGTCAAAATAAAATATTGAAAATGTTGCTGAATTTGCCATGGCATTATTCGACACATGAACTACATGAAAACGCCAACGTTAAACCGGTAGAGTTCCTTATTGACAAAATCAATCGAAACTTCTTCGTCAATTGTCCTTTTTCTGACAATGTTCTCGTTTCCCATCTTGCGTTATCCTAAACCACTACATATGTACTCTGTCTATGAAAATTATATCGAGGTCATTAGTATATAAAATAACCGGAAGCTCCTGCAATATTAGTTTTAAGATTCCAGTAAGGGTTTTTTATTGTAGTTTTCCGTTAATTTATTATTTGTTATTCATTAAAATTGTGCTATTGTCGTTATATAGATTTAAGATTATAGTTGTAAAGGAATTGCTATCCTAAATCTCTTAAGTACTAGTTGTAAAATATACCATAAATGTAATTATCTACTAAATAAAAATTGAATTGAATTGAATTTTTCTATTACAGATAAACCATTTTGAATAGATTCAGCAGTTTTTCCTTTCATCGGTCCCTTTGCGTAAATACTGGCATAAATTAGGAAAAGTAACAGTAGATAAATAAATAAAAAACATACATAATAACAAAAAGATCGTAATATGAAAAATAAAAGAACCCAATAAAAATATCAAACGAAAACAGAAACTAATTGGGAGGTTGAAACAAAAAAAAAATACAAAAATATTTCAAGCATGGTGTTGCTTAACTTAAAAATCAGGTTCACCCTGTGAAACGACTTTATTTAACTCGCCTAAAACTATGCCAGATAATACATTTCTTTGTTTAATGTGTATTTGGTGTTTACGTTGCTGTACTATGGTGATTCCTTGGGCATGTCACAATTGAATATCCTGCTTTTGTTTATGTATTTATTTTTATTTTTTTAAAGCATTGCATTGTTTTTTTATTAAAACTGTTCTACATATTAGCACCTGTAATGCCCTCCAAATGACTCTTTCCCGAAATATAGTCTCCCTCAATCCATAATATCAAGACCCATGTTTAATTGGAAATCAATACATATTGCTGTGCAAATGAATGTCTAATATAATGTATCGGGTTTTCCAATAGGGACTTGACAACTTTTTTTTTTTTTAAATAAAACGCAAACCATTTGATATATTTCAAAAACATTATTATCGGCTTGAAGTACAATCAAAACATTTATGAATGGAACTCGACTTCGTTCATATGACCAGCGCGGGCACGTTTGCAGCGATCGATTCGTTGGACCCAATTTTCGATGACTCGACCACACATTTCGGCCGAAACGGCCACTATTTCGGCTCTGAGCTCTTCCAACGTCGTCGGCTTGTTGGCATAGTCCAATGACTTGACGTAGCCCCAAAGAAAATAGTCTACAGGCGTTAAATCGTACGAACGAGGCGGCCAACCGACTGGCCCATTTATTGAGATAACACGCTAATCAAACTTACTCTTCAATAAACCGATCGTATCGTGTCCTGTCTGGCTTGTGGCACCGTCCTGTTGAAACCACATGTCGCCCCAGTCCATATCTTCCAATTCGGGCCAAAAATAATCGGTAATCATGGCGCGATAACGATGGCCATTCACAGTAACGTGACGACCGTTATCGTCAACGAAAAAATATGGTCCAATGACGCCACCGGCATGCAAACCGCACCAAACAGTTATTTTTTGTGGATGAAGTGGTGATTCATGAAGCACATGTGGATTTTCACGCGACCAATAACGCAGGTTTTGCTTATTGACGAACCCATTGAGCCAAAAATGAGCTTCGTCACTGAAGATGATTTTGCGATGAAATTCAACATCTTGGCGCATCTTTTCCAGAGCCCAATCGGAGAACGTACGTCGCTTCAAATGGTCCATCGGCTTCAATTCTTGAGTCAGCTTGATCTTGTATGGGTGTAAACCAAGATCCTTACGCAAAATTCGCCATAAAGTGGTCTGGGCGATGCCCAATTCTCGAGAAAGCCATGGAATTGACTGACTTGGATCGTTTGCTACGGACGCCTGAACGGCAGCGATATTTTCGACATTTCGACCAACCCGTTGTCTCACTGGCACGGCAACATCACACAACGAATATGTAGACTCAAATTTTTGCACTAAGCTTGTTATTGCCTGTCTACTAGGGCGAGAATTACGACCGAAAATTGAAGTTAACGCTCTTAAAGTTGCGGTTACCGACTCCAAATTTCGGTATTAAATTTTTATAATTTGCAGACATTGTTCGTTCGTGTACCACGAGGAAAATGTTGAGTTTACTGAATAAGTTGACAGTGACAGTTCGATGATTAGTGGAAAGGTGCGTTCACAAATTAAATTCAAAGTTGTCAAGTCCATATTGGAAGACCCGATATATATTCACTCATCCCTGAAAATGTCAAGACCGTTAAATGAGCATCTTCGGATAAATTTCATGACTGCCCTTCATTTCCCAGATTGTGTTCCATCCGATGGGCATAACAAGTCTTGTCGGCTCTTTTAGGAACTTCACGGAATTTTTTTTTAAAAACAGTATAATATATAATGTTACTTTGAGTGAGCCCACCACACCAACTGATCATATATCATCAGCAAATGAGTGAATTGGGTTGTGGGCAATGGACAAGAGGTCATTTGTAAATATTGGGAAGAGAGTGGGCGAAAGTACCGAACCTATGGGAACACCTACATTAATTTGATGGGAGGCAGAATTGACACCATCAAGAACTACTTGGATTGAAGGGCCAGAAAGATAATCTCTTATCCATTGGATCAGGGAATTATCCACTCCATGGAATGCATTTTGGCAAAAGGGATGGAGGCCTTTTGAAATAATCAATGCGGCAACCTTGCTTTCGCTAAAGTAGTGGATGGAATGACTCCACTTTTTGCTAAGGTACGCCATCAAATCTCCTAAGGCCCGGTTGCAACGAAAGCCGTTTTGGCGGTCATTGAGGAGGTCATTTGATTCCAGATATTTCGAAAGCTGGTGATTAATGTGTGATTCTAGTACCTTAGAGAGAATATAAGTTAGTGATATGAGTCGATAAGAATAGAAGGACCATTTCGTTGTCCTTTTTGGGAATTGGCTGAATGTTCGCTGACTTCCATCTATTTGGGAAGTGGCCAGTAAAATAAGACAAATGGAAGAGTTTCCGCAGTGGTTTGGCGAGTGAAGAGGAACATCTCTTCAAGAGATTCGGGGGTATGCCATCAGAATCAACGGATTTGTTTGCGTTTAGCTCCGTGAGTGCGCAGGCTACATACGTATTCAAAAATGGATTTGGCTAATGGTGTACTGCTTATTCTCAAATTGAGGCAGAACTGATGGGGTATCAGGCAACGTTGAGTTGGCTGCAAAATGTGCAGCAGGTAGATTCACTTTCTGTATAGCATTGGTAACTGGTCTGCCATCGACTATAAGCAAAGGAATGGTTGAGGAGACCGAGTTTTGGATGATCTTCACGAATGTACAGAAGTTCTGTGGGGGTTATATGTGGCACGGGAACAGGTTCACACATACTCCACCCTCAAAATCACGAAAGCTGTGCGCCATGGAAGAATGAAAAATAAAAACGCTGATGATGTCTAGTTGCTTAAGCGCCCCTTTTATTTTCATGTATTTTTCAAATCAAAATAACACTGGCTTTGTCTAGTTGCTTACTTGTTCTTTTAACGTTTACGTACTTTCCAAATCAAAATATCACGGGTATTGTCTAGTTGCTTAATTGTTCTTTTAATGTTTACGTTTATTGTCACAATCGATTTGCTTTTTGATCGCGTTAGCCCACTAAAAGAATTCAGCGCAAATGACGCGGTGGTATAAATCGGTGGAAGACACTATTTTCCGAACGGACGTGAATTTCCAAGTACGAACTTCGCCTGACTCTCGCAACACTCGACCTCGTCTTGATTCCTCGGTGGTTGGTATTAGACTCGGTAACGGAAGAGCGGTGTGCACTCGGTGACGGTTGGGACTCGACTGACTAAAAAGGAGCAAGAATCTAGCCATGGTGTCGTGGCAGTGGAGTCATCGCTGAGTAAACTCACTGCCACTTACTAGGAATGTGAAGAAGGGTTGCTATGCGTACATAGAGAATTGTTACGGGGAATTTTCTGCCGTACAGGCTGAATTAGATTCCTCTGTTGCTGTGTATGCGGAGAAATCGGTTTCGGGGGCATAACCAAGTATGGGCATGAGTTGTCGGTTAGACAAAGGAACATTGGTCTTGGTCGTTACGATGGTTGTTTCGTGGAAGTGCAACGCATCGTGCTGGTGACTTACCAGTAAGGAGAATTGGTATTGTTTCAATTGGTTTGGGTAGGATGGGAGCCGAAATGGTTTTCGGGGAAACTGATGCTGCTTGGTCGCAAGCGAGAAGTATAGTTTAAGTAGGAAATTAACCGACGTGGTTTTTGGGAAAAATGCGTGCGGTTTGATGTAGATGAGGAACCTGATTTAAAATGTATTCTGTTGTGGGATTCGGGGTATATTCTGTTGTATGTTTTACAAATGCATTCTATTAGGGATTGGGAAATATATGCTATTGCAGGTTGGGGAATGAATTCTTTGTAAGTTGGAGGATGTATGCGATTGCACATTTGGGAACGGATGCTGTTGCATATTGGGAAGTGTGTTCTTTGCAGGTTTGCGAATGTGTGCTATTGCAGGTTTGGGTTGTGGTGAGGCGCTGTTAGCGGTCGAAGTTAGGTAGGAATTGTGGGTTGGTTCTCCGTGTGATATAGAGAACCCCCACAGTTTCTATTACCTGCGGGAGAATGCAGTAGTTTTTGTCTCACTCTCTGGTCATGCAAGAACTTTGCGCGTTGAATATGCGCATTGCAGCCATTTCTAGCTTTCCTCAATCTTTACTGGTTTTCTTCAGTATTGTTTGATTTATGCAACCGGAAGCTCGACTCCTAGTAGCGATTTGTGTTTGCTGGAGATGCTTAGGGCAAATTGTTGTGTTACCTGCACATCCCGAACAGTGTGTGTCAAATGGCGCTCCGTATTGGAGACTAACTATCGGTTGGGACAAACCTACCCGTGGTTCCAGTGCTATGTGCAAAGTTGAGCTGGTTTCCCGCTTTTAAAAACCAAACGTAAACGGAAACCAGAGTTATTCCCATTTGTTTGACGATCCAGCAATTTGCAAAATATTACATATTGTGACGAATTACACTCGAATAATCGTGAATAGCATGCCCGGCGTCTCTCAGTTAGTTCGAACGATACACATCGGCTCAGTAAGCAAAACTGATAGCGTAATATTAAGTGTCAAATAATAAGTGAAAATAAAATAAACCTATTCAGGAAAGGAGAACAAACTTGGAGTTTTATTGGATTATTCACAATGCAGAGATCGAACCTAGGAAGTCGATAAACGTAAAATCAAAATTACGTAACAATATGATATTTACAATTTATTGCCTAATTTAAGTTATCCACAAACGCTGTTCCGTTTCACTGCCGTGTCGGCGCTGTAGGTTCTCCTCTCCCGAGAGAAATATAAAAAAAACTGCTCTTGGCCCGATGTAGCTACGACTCCACATTCGTTAGATCACGTACTCAATTCCGAGTCCGTCTTCAACAACGGAACCAGAGGACAGGCCGATGGACAAGTACAAAGTACTAGTACTAATGAGGTGGTAGTTAAATTTCCTAAACGGCTCTTCTTTATACAGACATGGTACTTCGATGTTATTCATCACAGCAATATGTTTTAATCCAAATAAATGCCGGTCGAGTCCTCGGTCCATCTCTGGTCAACTACGAGGGTTGCCTCTTATGTTTCGGGATTTGGCAACCCTAGTGTTGCAATCCGGCAATTGACAGCTCTGTCGTAAAGTTGGACATTTTTGAGGTTATACGCACTCAGAACGTTTTGACATACGAGCGCTATTTGTGTTGTTTACAGTAACTTAAAAGATTCATCTCAGCCCAAAAATGGAATTAAATCGTCAACATTTTCGTGCGATTATTTTTTACAACTTTCGGCGTGGATTAACTCAGCAACAGTGCATGGATGAACTTAATTCAATTTTTGGCGATGAAGCTCCATCAAGGACCAGTGTTTATCGATGGTATGGTGAATTCAATCGTGGTCGTAGTTCACTCCAACATGAATTTCGTGAAGGTCGTCCAAAATCAGTTGTTGTTCCGAAAACCATTGATGCTGTGCGCGAACTGATATTGGAAGATCGTCATTTGACCTATCGTGAGATTGAGACAACCTTAGGCGTTAGTGGGACCAGCATACATTCAATATTGCATAAACATTTGACTGTCAAAAAAATTTGTTCGCGTTGGATCCCACACAATTTGTCAATCGCCCAAGAAAAGGCTCGTGTCAATTGTTCGAAAGAAATGCTCAAAAAATACGGTCGCGGTGCTTCGAAACACGTCTATGACATCGTGACAGGTGATGAATCGTGGATTTACGCGTATGAGCCCGAAAGTAAACAGCAGTCGACTGTCTGGGTGTTTCAAGATGAGCCAAATCCAACAAAAGTTGTTCGCGCACGAAGCACTTCCAAGCAAATGGTCGCCTGTTTTTTCGGAAAAACTGGACATGTCGCAACCGTACCACTAGAGCCACGCAGAACAGTCAATTCTGAGTGGTACACAACCATTTGTTTGCCAGTTATCTTCCAAGAAATCAGGAACGCCAACCGCCGAAGACGGATCACTCTTCACCACGACAATGCGAGCTCTCACACATCGGCTGCGACAACTGCATTTTTGAGCACCCAAAACATCGATTTGATGGGTCATCCGCCGTATAGTCCTGACTTGGCACCGAATGACTTCTTTTTATTCCCGTACGTAAAAAACAAACTGAGAGGTCAACGTTTTTCGACACCTGAAGAAGCGGTTGCTGCATTCAGAATGCATGTGTTGGAGATACCTCAATCAGAGTGGCAAAAGTGCTTCGACAATTGGTTCAAACGCATGCAAAAGTGTATAGATCTTCATGGGGAATATTTTGAAAAACAATAAAGTGATTTTCGATGATCAATATTTGTTTTTGTTCTCTAATCCCGAAATATAAATGGTAACCCTCGTATAAAATTTCAATATGTTCCAGGGAATTTGCCAATCACACACCAGATATTAGCAAGGACTCGATGAACGTCTTTTGTTGCCATTATGCACGGACGCATCGTTTTTGTGCAGCCTTGTAGGAAGGCAGCAGTCTTGCATGACAACTGGAAGGCTAATTGCATCATTGAGCATGCTGAGGTTTTTACTGGTGTAATAATACCCTAAAATATACAATGACTATATTGTCTCCAGGTGCTTCTTGTATGCTTTCGCAACATCTGCAGCGATTTGGCTGTCATGCCGTAAATTAATTGATGAAACTATTATCACTATAGTTCTTGTGCAAGGGACGGTGCATGGATGCATATGCGACATCTCGTTTATTTATTTAATAATTCCATATATAAGCGAAGTACAGCGACACTATCGGCCCAAGAGTGCTAGAAATTCACAGATACCGTCGGCGATGGCAAATAAAAGCGAGAACTACTTGTCAAATGACGGTGATTACTTTCGTCAAACGCAACGTCCTGGTCATCCATACAGACGCAGAACAATACAGAATCTATAAGATCCATGAGCTCCTCATTTCCGATATACACAAGGTACTGTGGAATTCGAGCCCACGTTTCACGAGTTGTGGCGATCGTTATGCTCAATAAAATCTCTTCCACGATCTCACCCAGCCAACCCATTGTAACATTCACTAGTTCAATGTCTCCGTTGACATCCAATCAATTTTTCCAACCACTCGCTGAATAGTCGCTTATACTGAGTCGGATTGAGGGGAGGGCTGAGAGTGGTGTGGGGGTTCTCTACACCACGTGGAGAAACAACCCACAATTCTAACCAACCTTGACCGCTAACAGCGCGTCACCTTAACCCAACTCCCCATGCAAAATCCCCAATAGCATACATTCCAAACCTTGCAATACAACACATCCCAAGACTCCCAACAGAATACAATTCAACAGAATACATTCTAATCATTCCCGCATACATTTTCCCAAAATTGCTTCGGTCAATTCTTTACTTAATTCATATTCCCTCCTTGCGACCAAGCAATCTCAATTTCCCCGAAATTCCTACGTTGTAATAAAATGCATATTCAAACCGCATACATTTCCCCGAAATTACTTCGGTTAATATCGTATCTAAATGATATTCCTTGCTTGCACCCAAGCAATTCCAATTTCCCCCGAAAACTCATGCCCATACTTGCTCGTGTTCCCAGAACCAATTTCTCGGTACACATATCAACCGAGGAATCTAGCCCAGCCAGTACGGTAGGAATTCCCGGAAACAAACTCCCCATGCAAGCATAGCAACTCTTCTCGAAATTCCTAGCAAATAGCGGTGACTTTATTTCTGCTATGACTCAACCGCCACGACGCGATGAATGGATTCTTTCCATTCATTAGTCAGTCGATATCCAACCACCGTTGTGTGCACACGCACCAAGTCGAATTTCAACCGCTCCAGGAATCAAGTCGAGGTCTTCAGGTCGTCAGAGTCGGGAGAGTACACTAAGTTACGTGTCAGATCCGCGCGGTAATACGTCTCTTGTGAGAACTCGACACTCGAGAATTCGCGTTCTTTCGGAAAGTAGCGTTTTTCCGCCCGCTATTGTCCGCCGGGTCATCTTGCAAAACCTGATCAAAACGCAGATCGGTCGCGTCATTGGCAAAGTAATATTCGTTGTAACCAAACCCCAGAGTTATAAAAAGGGGAAATTGTCCTCTGCGTTTGTGTAGCGTTTGCCCCTTTTACGATTGTGTAGTGTCATTGTTGTACTGAGATTTCCTCTTATAGTGTAAAAGTCGATTGTTAAAAATAAGTAACGAAACTTGAACATAAAAGAACGCTTAGACAACATTTATACGGAGAAATAGAAGAGAGCATCCGAATAACATGTAAACAGAAACAATTCAAAAAACATTTTCATCATCATTATTTGTGTAAAACAGCGCTTAAAATAAATTCTATGTGAAACCATACATTTGCACGTTGTCTTCTTATTTGGTGGTGAACGATAGCAGACAGTGGGACCTTAGTGAACCAGTGCCATGCGTAGGCACATCTACTTGAAACCCCCACAGTGGTACGCCACATACGCTATTATCGTGGGAGCCAGACTAGTGGCCCACCGGAACTTATCGTTATATATTCTCTTCGGATTTAAATGAACCACCTGGAGGTTGGAGCCAAAATAGAACCTTGGGGCACCGCTGAATCAACAGGATACAGATCCGAACACTCGCCGTCAACAACAACCCGGATCGATCGATTCTCAAGGAAGCTCTTCGTCCAGTCGCAAAGTTGTTGGGAAAGTCCATATGAACAAAGTTTTCTAAGCAATGTCCCGTGCCAGACGCGGTCAAAAGCCTTGGAGATATCCAATGCGACCGCCCTTGACTCACCATGCCGTTCAATCGCAGATGTCCATATATCGGTTATAAGTGCCAAAAGGTCTCCCGTGGACCGCCTGCCACGGAATCCGTACTGGCGATCATTCAGAAGTCCGTTGCACTCCAAATACTTAACTAACCCTGTATTAATGACCTTTTCCATTACCTTAGATAAAATAGACAGTAATGATATCGGACGGTAATTTGGTGGGAGACACTTTTTTCCCGTCTTTGGGATTGGCTGAACTCGAACGATTTTCCAGCAGGCAGGAAAGGTCATCCGTGCATAAGATAAGCGGATGAGTCTGCCAAGAACCGGCGATAGTTCTGGAGCACAGTTCTTAAGGACTATTGCTGGTATTCCGTTCGGGCCGGTTGCCTTTCTACAATCCAGTTCACGTAGAATGCGTTGAATAATGCGCGGACGAAATATCACATCCCGCATGGAAGACCGTACCGGCGCGATCACAGGTGACTCCAAAAGGTCGGGATCGAGGTTTGAATTCGCGGAAAATACATTCGCGAACACATTAGCTTTATCCTTTGAATTCGTAACCAACGTCCCACTATCTGTCACCAACGGAGGGAAAGAGGAGGATGCGAAGTTACTGCTGACAGCTTTTGCCATTGACCAGAAGGAGCGCGAACCAGTTGGGCACCGAAAGAGCTTATTGATCGCCCTACTGTTATGAGCTTTCTTCGCGGTATCAATCGCCTGGTTGGACACGTTTCTGATTCTAACAAAATTCGTTCTGTTAACATCGGTGGGATTTGAGCGCCATTGCTTAAAAGCTCTATTTTTTTGCCGCTGTAATCAGTTCGCATTGTTTATTAAACCAAGGTTTATCAGACGAACTTCGTTTGATGGAATGTGGAATATACACCTCCATCCCCAGAAGAATAATCTCTGATACCGACTCCGCGCAAGCGTTACCATCGGAGTCTCTGAAGCACGCGTCCGACCATGAAAAGGATGCGAAAAAATCTCGCAAATCGTCCCAGTTAGCAGCCCCATACTTCCATACATGCGAAGCTGCCTAGGCTGGTTATTCGCTTGACATGCAAGCGGTTGCGCGACAGATACCAGTGGCGCAGAAACCTCTACGGTATAAATACTCGGTTCGGGTGTCAAAAACAGATCCAGGGAGTTCGCATAATCGCCCCGGGCATCCGGCACTCGCGTCGGCTCCTCCACGAGTTGCGTCAAGTTGTGGCTTACAGCAAACATGTCCGCCAGCCTCCCAGCCTCGTCGGTTCTGTTAGAATGTAACAACCAGTCGGAATTGTGCACATTAAAATCGCCAAGGACAACAATTTCAGAAGCTGGGTGGTTGATCTGTATCCAGTCGACGGTATTTGAAAGATTTTCGAAAAATGTCGCCGGTCGACCATCATTCGGGAAGCGGTAAAGACAACAAAGAAATTTAACGGAATTCCTCAGCACGACCCTCAACCATACGATGTCCAAATTATTGGGTTCCAACGCCTCCATCCTCTGGCAAGCCAGATCAGAAGATGCAGACTCCGCCCTTAAAACGGAATCTCTAATTTAAGTCGTATCCTGAGCAACAAAGATATGTTAAGTTAGTTGACGAATCGACCTGGGTCTCAGTTAGGGCAAGGATATCAGGTTTCGTTGTTTGCAAATATTGGTGGACGGTGTTTACATTCGTATCGGTGAAACCGATGCCCCTGATGTTACAAAATGCCGTCACCAGTCGAGCGCGGACAGAGCCTCGAGAGCGAGTCCGATTATGCGATGACGAACCTCTCAAAGTTCCATTATTTATCATGATATCTGCATGATGTTCCCCCTGACATAGTCCCCGGCGGATATCCGAATGGGGGACTAGTTTACCTCCGGAATTCTTTATATCAGAAGGCACCATCACTTATCTCCGTGTCAGTCCGGGCCATCAGCCGCACATCTGAAACACCGTCGAAGATTTCTCTCGGCGATATTGCGGAATGTACAGCTGACGGGGTGGTATCTCACCTTGGGACCGACTACCACCTAACCCACCTTTTCTCGAACCGGTCCATCAGCCAAGCTCCGATAGATGGCCATGGATTTCTCCCGACCATTTCACGGAGCCTAAAGCTTGATGGGGTGGTATTTCACCGGGCGCACAGGGCGTTGGGACCCAGGCTACCACTCGGCCTTTAGTCGCCTCTTACGACAAGCCGGCCTAGCTGTGAGTATATTCTAACGCCCTACTCACAGGGCTCGTTTTCCAAAGTTCAGTGATCAACCATCATACCATCTACTCAGTGGTATATTAGTAAACCTGTGCCCGTGTCGGCACACCAACTAATATCTCTACATGTCCTCCTGTTGAGGAATAAACTTAGTGGAGCTAGTGAAGGTGAAATATTAATCCTGACATAGGTGTGCCTGGATAGGAAAATATTTATTACATTATAGACACACAAATGATATTTATCTTGAAAAAAGTGCGGTTACAATGGTGGCTTGGAAAGAAAGAAGAAAACGTCCAGTGAAAAGATCAAGGACGTGACACCGCTGACGCCATCTATGATAGATAATAAATTTGCGCGTAAGAGAATGCACAGTAGGTACCAAAAAATTCATTGGATCCCAGCGTTGATTTGTGATTTTATAAGTCTAGCTGATCAAGTGTGATTGGAGAGGGATCCAGTATTCACCAAAAGGAGATAAAATAATAACGATTACTAAGTATAGTCATTATTACAGTACTGAACCTATTCAGTGCCAACTTTACTCACACAACTTCGCTCAATGGAGCTTTTTATATAGTTGTATAAATCTGATAAGTTGTGGGAAACTTGTTCAAGAGGTTCCGACGCTATTATTCTATAATTAGATGGTTATACTTTTGTAGTTGCCTAGCAATCACATCTTTGCACATCAAACATAAGAAGAAGAACTCGATTGGTGGTTGGAAAAGCATTTCAAACAGGCGTCTCACGTTGATTCATACTCAACACAACAGTCGTCATTTAATTCCCTGCTAATGGAATTCAATAAAACCAAATCCGTCAGCGAGGCAGCCAGACAAGAATAGTTATTTCGAAAACTCGGAAACTAGTTGGATTTGAATTTGTCATAACTTTACGTATGAGAAGTTCATGAGTCAGTCCCTGACCACAAATCGAAAATTAACCTGGTATAGGCCGAAAAAAAGTTGAAACTACACATCTGATATCGCCATGAAGGTCTGTGGGGGTTTAAATATATGTGACGGCAAGGACGCGGGTTCATCGATATCCCCACCTACTTGTTTCACCGAGAGCTAAAGGCACCGAGTTGCCCCGCAGGCTTTAAAAAAGTAAAAAAAGTCAAGCACTGGTATGTGGTTTGGATTAAAGTTTATTTATTTATTGTGGTGTAGCTTTACAAAATCCATTCAAGTTCGTAAATTTTACGTAATTATTAATTCAAAACTAAAATGTCACAATCTCACATGTGAATTCCTCGCACTCGGGACAATTCTTAATCCCGTTAAATTCGTAAGTTTTAAGCAATTATTAATTCAAAAATAAAATGTCACAACCTCACGTAACCGTTAGCGTAGTTAATCAAACACCTAGCCGTTTAAATATTGCGTACACACGTCGCGCGTAGGGATTCTGAACCAGGTGACATGGGAACAGCAGAACCGTTTGAATTAATGACGCCGGTAAATAGTGTAAAGTGGCGCAAGACTAATGACCTTGCCCGGAACAAACAAATCATTATGGAAAATTTAACAAGCCTCAGGACTTGCTAAATAAGGCCAAGACCAGTTCCCGGTTGTAGTACCGATGATGATGATGATGAAATAGTGTAAAGACTGCACTCGTACACGCTATCTTAAAGACACGCCCATCAATTTGCGACGACAATTCGTTGAGCTCGACGACCCGACTACTCGGGGATGCGCACTGGAGGGTGTGGAGGGACGTCTGTCCTTGGGGGTGGTTATTACTCGACTGACTAGTTAAAGGCAAGAACAAGTTCATCGCGTCGTGGCAGTGGAGTCATAGCTAAATAATCTCACTGCCACTTACTAGGAACTTGAAAGGGATTGCTATGCTCGCATGGGGAATTCAGTTCCAGCGAATCCTTGCCGTATAAGCTGAATTGGATTCGTTGGTTGTGTATACTGGGAAATTGGTTTTGGCGACATAGCCAAGTATGGTGAAGGGTCTTGATCGTTGTGGTCGTTTCGTGGAAAATTAGCTGTCGCTTGGTTGCAAGCGAAAAGTATAGTTTAATAATAAGGAGGAAATGAACCGAAATGGGTTTCGGGGGAAATTGGAATTGCTTGGGTGCGAGCAAGGAATATTATTTAGATAAGGTATTCATCATCATCATCGACACTACAACCGGGAGCCGGTCTTGGCCTTATTTAGCAAGTCCTGAGGCTTGTTAAATTTTCCATAATGATTTTTTTTTTCGGGCAAGGTTATTAGTCCTGCGCCAGAGGCTCCCTGACGGGGAATCGAACCCCGGTCTCCCGCGTGACAGGCGGGTATACTAACCACTATACTATCGAGGAGCCTTAGATAAGGTATTAACCGAAGCAATTTTGGGGAAATGTATGCGGCTCGGTATAGTTGGTGGTGATGGTTAATGTTCCGTTGTAGGTTTGGATATGCGTTTTATTACAGCATATGAATTTCGGGGAAATTGAGATTACTTGGTCGCAAGGAAGGAATATAACTTAAGTAAAGAGTTGAACGAAGCAATTTTGGGAAAATGTATGTGGGGTGATGTAATTGAGGGAGATGCTTAATATTCCGTTGTAAATTGGAATATACATTTATTTCAGCTTGGGAAATGGGTTCCTGGTAAATTGGGGGATGTATGCAATTGGGGATTGGGGACGGATGCTGTTGCATATTGGGATGGGTGCGCTTGCAGGTTTTGCATGGGGAGTTGGGTTGAGGTGACGCGCTGTTAGCGGACAAGATTGGTTGGCATTGTGGGTTAGTTCTCCATGTGGTATAGAGAACCCCTACAGGTCGCCTTTCCAATTCAATAAGATATGAGATATCGAATCCTTAAATCCGCTTCCTTAATATCACGTTTGTCATATATACCATAATATCGAATTTATTATCTGCAACTTGCAAAAACATAAACAAACAAGAGTTGTAACAATAATAATGGTAATAAATTTATATTTAAGAAAACACTAACATTCAGCACTCCACTTGTGTTTTTATCACAATGCCATTTAAAGGTTTTTAAATTTGTTTCATCATTTTATGCCGTAAGCTTAGATCGTAATATCGCAATATTGCTTTCGTAAGTAAGTACACTTAATTTAATAGAATTAAATTTACTTTCATTCTGATCGACATCGACAGAAATATCAATCTTGAAATGAATAGAATATTTGTTTATCGCTACGGTAACTTCTAGACTATCACAATTTTCAGGAAAAAGAGATGAACCAAGAATTTCGGCAAAGATTAGAAGCAAGATAATTAGATCCCTTTTTAAAGATTGAATATTAGAACGTGAAACCAAGATATTCAGATAAGAATGTTGCTTTGTTCACTTACATATGTGTATAAGTAAAGTACCCTAATAAAGAGTATCCACGTAACGTGGGAGTAGTTTACGACAACAAAACTAAAGCTACTTAGATCACTAGAAGAAGGCCTTCACGATTCCTTTGCACCCCACAGGTCGGTTTCATAATACATTCGGTTGATATTATCACGGATGATGCTCATTTTATCTGCAACGATTAAAATAGTTTAAAAAACTCTGATTTCGTTCGGTTTCGCCTAAGAAGTTATTACCGGCCGGTAACCGCGTGGCTGCACCTTGCTTTCGAAGAAACTCAAGGCACAAATCTTTATTAATACCAAGTGAGTGCATGTTACAGGTAAACGTTCTGCAAACAACTTCTGTTATTAACCATTTGAAAGAAAACTTATTGATTGATATACTATACCCCAATTGTTGGAATGCAATGTACTCTCTGTCTTTGACGTTCTCGGATTGTTTGTTTGGCACTTTCGGGCTATAGCTATGACGGGAACACGAACTCAACGACTCCGACTTGTCCTCCTCACCATCGCTTTGCGTACGAGATAAAGCATCAAGTTTCGCTGCTCGTCTTTTCTCCCTTTTCTCCTTAACATCCAGATGAAGGTGCCTGTGTTGATTCTGCATAGCATCAAAAAACGCCTCGTTCCAAAACCGCAACGTATGCCATATGGGCTGCTGCCGAAGGTACGTAAATAGGTATTCTCGGTAAGGCTCACAACCAGGTACTTCAACTACGAATAAAAGAGCACACAAATTTAATATCATAAAGTGATTGCTGTAGAACATACTTTCATGGTAGAACATAAAACACAGATTCATTATACTAGCTGCTGGAATATAATCTTCACTCTCAGTGCATTCGAATAAAATTATAGCAAAGTTTTGTACTAACGAATAGAAGGTTATTTCGTCAACCCGTTTCGACTTTAGCTTTTGTGCCAACATATATCTACAGAACCATATTCGTCCCGATTCTTGTCTAGCAACCTGGCCAAATTCCGACTTAAGTTCTAGACCAATTGATGTCGGATTGGTAAAGAGAATCTCGCTGAAACGCTTCATAAAGTCCTTGGCGGGGTCGTCACATCGATGCTCATCCAAACTTATCGACGACGCCCACGAGGGCACCGAGTTCTGGGACTCGGACCGGATATAATTCTTCCAATCCGTTGATTCTAGACTGGGACTGGCTAATACAGGGTCGTAAATACTTGTGAGTGTGCTGCTGTTCGACGTTTTACTCGGAATGTTCTTCAACGCATTGCCAACAAGTTTTGTTACACCATCACTAGGCTCTAGGTCAGGGGGTACTGGAGGTGGCTCGACGTCAATTACCGGCGGTGTACTTAGCAATTCATTGATTTTCTTTAAATCATTTTCTATGTCAATGTCATTGGGGGTAGACTTCGAGTTGACTGAGTTGCAGCATGAATTACGTATACCACCTGTTGAGCTGCGACTGCTTGAACTTGAAGAAGAAGAGGATTTCGACGCACCAGTACCTGATGTTGACTTGAACTTGTCTAGTGGCACCTCTGAAAAAGGTAATTGTCATATTATTAGTGAAAAATAATTTAAAAAAAGCTCACTTGGCGCCCAGTTAGGGTGGCGAAACCGACCAGATATGATTTCTTCGTGAGCTCGACGAGCTTTAACCCTCCTGGACTCGAAATCGATTTTAGAATAATCAATTTTCTCATCGTCTGGTTAATTGAACACACACGCTTATCTTAGTTTCTGTATCTTTTCACACTATTTCTAAATTTACTCACATTGTGGAACCTCCTCCTCGTCGTCGTCGCAATAGTCTGAATCGCTTGAACTTATACTGAGTGTGAACTGAAAAACAGTTTTAAAAAACGGAAACGTAGTTTAACGAACAACTCCAAGGGGATGAGATATCAAGCACAATTTTGTAAAGTGCATTCTTTTGAAACATGCATCTTCAAGGACAGGAGTACCAATACATATGAATTCGATTTTTGATCAAATATATACAGAGTAATGCGTTTTACACCTCTCAAACTTACTCGGTTTGAAATTCCATTTAAAATTTCGTTGCTATTACCTAGGACGGTAAGAAACTTAGTTTTAAGGATTCCAGGTGTCCGTCCCATCAAACTCTTTATCTTTGATCCCTCACCCATTCGAGGGGTAGATGGGGAATTGTTCAAGTCCACCATCCTCACTCGCTGTTATTTAGCTCCACTATTCTCGTATGTTTATTACTCCTGCATTGCCACGAAATTAATTTTCACTGTCAAATTTTTACTGCAACACTTTAGTTTCCTGCTCCCACACAACTCGAATCGTTTACTACATTCTACTGCTGGATGCTACTGTATTATTCCTCTTTACACACCGCAGAGTTATTGATTTTTGTGTTTTGGAATTATCGGTTCGATAAATTTCCAGGGCCAAGGACTCTTCAAATGTTTTTCATTCACCGAGTTTTTTCAGAAAATTTGCACTTAGGAAAAGGCACTGATTACGAAAATAAATATATTAATTCTCCAATTCTTTACTACTGTATACGTTGGGTTAAGGTAACTATCTACGAGCTGAAAATCGCACGAGTTTACACAAAACACTCCTAAGCTTTTTGGTGCAGATGTTTGGGCTTTGACTATCGATATCAGCTCACGTGCTTTCCTAGTGGTGAGAAGCTCATAACGCTTGATTCTATGAAAGCCAACTTTTACGACTGAAGCAGTCGAGTTGGAAAACGTTCAGATTTAAATACATGTTTCGAAAAAAGTTACTTTGCAAACATTGACATCAGTCAAACGAAGATGCGAACAACCAATGGTTCATTTCTACCAGGAACTCAATTTATTGTTTCAAGACACTGACCTCCAACGACAAATGTGATGTGGTATTTAGATACAAGAGCAGCTTTTTTATCCAACTTACGAGGTGTAGGGTGTATATGATCAGTAGAATACTAATTGTTCGAAAACTGGAAAGTATTTTCTCACTAAGAACTCACCTGACACTAAACAACGCCGTTATGTTGGGTAGTCGAAATGTCCTGAACTTACCCATGGTAGAAGCTGTAACATAGAGTCGACTCCTGCCACACTCTCCAGGTGTGCAGAAACACCGATGTTGACTTTTAACGTGAACTAATGAGAGTTCTCAGATTGACGGTTGCTACGAAAGCCGTGTTAGCGGTCATTGAGGAGATCATTTGATTCCAGATATTTCGAAAGTTAACGGTTAATGAGTCATTCCATTACCTTCACAAGAATAGAAGCGAGTGCTATGGGTCAAAAAGAAGACCGGGACCATTTGTCATCCTTTTTGGGAATTGGCTGATTGTTCGCTGACTTCCATCTATTTAGAAAGTGGCCAGTAGAATAACACAAATAAAAGAGTTTCCGCAGTGGTTTGGCGAGTGGAGAGGAACGTCTCTTCAGCAGATCCGGGGGATCAGAATCAGAATCAGTGGATTTGTTTGCGTTTAGCTTCTTAAGTTCGCAGGCTACATCATCATCATCATCGTCATCGGCACTACAACTGGGATCCGGTCTTGTCCTTATTTACCAAGTCTCTCCACCGGTATCCGATCCATATCCGAGACTTGTTAAATTTTGCCATAATAACTCGTTTTTCTGGGCAAGGTTATTAGCCCTGCAACAACCTTTCTCGGGATGTCGCTGGATGCATTGTTTCACTACTTGAAGGATGCCAAAGTAGCTATCCAGGGGTGTCACGTGGAGACTGCATGTGAACTTGGATTGAACAGGGACAAGGATCGGCCTGGCCTTCGCCGGGTTGAAAGCAGAGACCTTGCCCTGGATGTTTCCTTGAACGACATGCATGTTGTTTTTCGTGATATCAAAACGAATGATCCTTAAAAAAAAATGCTTTGTGGGATTTCCAGTCTTTATATATTTTTAAAAAATAATAATTAATTGAATCAAATTAATTGTAATATTAATTAATTAGTTATATAAAATATATTAGTATTGAAATTAATAAACATAAGTTAATTGTTAATATTTAATTGGTCACAACTTACATACGTACGAGGGTGGCCTGAAAAGTTTCCGACCTAACAAAGATACAAGACATTTTTTCTTAAAATTTACTATTATTTTTCTACACACTCCCCTTGTAACTCTACGCAGTTCTCCCAGCAAGGCTCCCATCTCTCTAACCCGTCCAAATAGTAGTCAGCGTTTTTCTCTGCAAAATAACTGTTCACGAAAGTGACTGAAAGGGAACTAAAAGAAGTCGCTTCGGGCTAGATCTGGTGAGTAAGGCGGATGGTCAAGCAATTCAAACCGTAATTCGTGGATTTTCGCCATGGCAGTCGCAAAGGTGTGAGACGGCGCTTTATCTTGGCGAAACAAGATTTTCTTTTTCTGCAAATGTAGCCGTTTTCTCGCAATTTCTGCCTTCAGTTGGTCAAGTAATGATGCGTAGTATGCTCCTATAATGGTTTTTCCTTTTTGAAGATAGTCGCCATCACTTTCCCAGCCGAAAAAAACAGTTTTTGCTTTCTTTAGAGCCGATTCCCCCTTTGCAGTCCACTGTTTTGACCTTATTTTTGTTTGGGGCGTATAATGGTGTACCCAAGTTTCATCGACAGTCATTAATCGGCGCCAAAACTCAGATTTATTGAGCCTAAAAGCACCAACAGAGCATTGGAAGTGTTCATTCGAACACGTTGTTGGTCTAACGTCAGCTCTCTCATACCTATATCTTGATTTAATATGTGACAAACACGTTCTTTGGACATTTTCATAGCCTCTGCTATCTCTCTCACTTTAATTCGGCGGTCGTCTAGCAGCATTTGGTGAACTTTAGCAATGTTATCGTCAGTTGTTGCAGTTTTTTGACCGCCCCGAACGCTCATCGTCTCCCAAGCTCTCATGGGCACGTTTAAATTCAGCTGCCCAAAATGTCACTGTGGTAAATGGTGGTGCAAAGTCCCCATACACAGAGTACAACTCATCTTTAATTTGCGTATGCGTTTTTCCTTTTAAAAACAAAAGTTTAATGACAGCTCGATACTCAATTTTGTCCATTTTCACAAAAACACTCACATCGACTCACAGGTAAACGACAGTAAAATAATAACTATGCATCCAAAATGGCTGAAATTTTGGTGAGTAACTGTCAAATGATGCACAACTACCTTCGTTAGCTTTTATTGACGAGTGCTGCTATCTTCAGTTTTCAGACCACCCTCGTAGAATTTGTTTTGGGCAGATTTTCCACATACATATATTACCATTAATCGTGGTCTTGTTGCCATTGCAATGTCCTATTTGATACCATTTATGTGTTTGCTCTATGAACTTTTAGGTATATCAGCTTCTTGCGATTTTCCCTAAAAACCTAATATTCACAAGCAAGTTCTTCAGATAGACAAAACAAACAATCTTTTCTTGATATATTTTCGCTTGTATTTATTCAAAACTAAATCCAGAATATTGAGAAAAACCTGACCCCCTTTGTAGATCTGCTTTGACACGATATTCTCGTCCCATTCGGTTAGTCGCATCTATGCCAAATTTAGATTTGTTTTCACAAGACGTAGTTTTGAGGGAATTTTTTGTTAGTCTAGTCAATTTTCCAAGGGCCTCTCTGTTGTGATCGTCCACCTTGGAACGTCGGCATTCCCGGAGTGATAGCGTCACCGCTTGCCAAAACAACCTTCACGGACCTTCTCAAAAAGGATGTCGTTCGGCCTTACGCCAACCAGTGGGCTAGCCCGTTACACAAGCTCCGGACTCAAGATGGCTCCTGATGCGTAACAGGCGCTCCCAGGATTTGCTCCCAGAGAATCGCATGCCAGTCACCGAGAAGAACATCGAAAAGAGAGCCGTCGTGACACTCTTCAGACGCTTCGAGTCTGTGGGTACATGCTTAGATCTAAGGAACGCAGCGTGAACAAAGCAGCATACTCTCAACAATGTACTCCGCAAGTTGCCGTTCATCAGAGGGTACATCGACGATATCCTCGTCGTGTCGTACGGACACGACCAACACATGAAACCTCTGCAACAAGTATTGAACCTGAAAAACTGAAACTGAAAGAAGCCAGGCCGCGCAGAAAAAATCATCATCAGCCAATCCCAGGTTTCTAACCGTCACCGGCCAAGATGGATACCATTGTGGGGGTTCTTCTAACCTACCCAAAGAACCACCCATTTACCTTAATCAACTCCCCATTCTCCACCCAATAGGGATTATTAGCTTACCTGCAATCGGGCAGCGTTAAGCTACCTTTCAATCACCACCATTTCCTGAAAAAAAAAAACAACCCATGGCAAGATCATCATCAAGTAAAGTAACATTGCCGTACCTCACTAGCGTAATCGGTTTCTTTGGTCTGCATCCATGACCATTACGATTCATTAAAAAATCCGGCACGTCCTCTTGCCGGCATCCAAGCTTATCATTTACACAGCAATTCCACTGTGTTTGCTCTTCTCCGGCAACCGTTGGTCCCACGTCAAGCCATGACAAATCACTTGCTTATACAGCTGCAGCCAATTATCCCTGATCAGTTGCATGAGCGATAAACTGGCATCGAATCGGACGCGACCATAGCTTGTTGTCCCTAAACAATCTAGCAACGGTCGCGTCCCATGTTCGTTCGCTAATAACATATATCCATTTTAGCGCTTGCCTGTGGAATTGTATTTACAATATACCCAAATCAATTTCTGCCTCCGGCAATATCCTCTATCGTGTACGATAGCAATGTTTTCAGCCTCAGCGCACGTTCATTTATTTGAACACCTGCATGATTGATTTCTCTTCTTTCCACCCAACGCATGTTTCGCTTGTCTTTTCTTCCAAGGTAAAGACATTCAAACAATCTGAACGATGTCTTTGGGAACCGTTCAATGAGACGCGGATCGGTTTCTCATTGGCCGCGGTGTTGAAAGAAAGATCGATTTTCCCTCACTCACGGGGTGGGTTCTGCATCGAGCAGCTCTCGAGGAGTCACTTTTCCATCGCCGCGGTGTGCACGCGTTTACAGAGTTCGCGTCGTGAACTTGCCCAGTTTTCTCGACCAATAGTACAGAACCAGCTAACCCAACGCAATAAAAAAAGTCGTTCTGCATTTTAGTGTCAACGGTAATGAACGTAGCGCGAGTAAAATGATAATCATTGTTTAGTTTTGTTTCGTCGAATCCTATAACCAGGAGTATTAACGTTGTGCCGAAGCAACTTCAGGACAATCGAAGTGTTGGTTTGAAATACTCCACCAGTGCTGAAACAATAAGTGACGCCGATTTAGTTAATACGTGTGAGACATTAGTTGCATTTTAATCGTCCTTAGGAGAACTCAGTCAAACCATTTGCCTTGTATGTTAAAACGCAATAAAACGAATACATCAATTAAAGAAAAACTAACCAGTGTGTTTTTATTGATCCTCCTCTTCTGTGTGATAATTAGTGCCGAGGTAAGTGTTGGGGGAATTGAGTGAACCGTGTGCCCGTTCATTGGCATATAACCAACCCCCCACATCATCACAAAATTTCCCAAAACCGACGACCTAAACAGAGCTCCGGCGTTTCCTCTGCGTCGTCAACTAGAACCGGAGGTGCATCCCGTACGCCGTCAACCGCCCCTCCAGGACCTTCCCAAGGGACACTTTGAGGTGAGCGCCCGAAGTAAACCAGGCCTTCCAACTATACAACCATGTCATCGGCGACACGATTTGCAGCTCCTTCTTCCTCCCGGACGTGAAACAAGCGCTTAGGACGTATGTATCCGACATCGCGATAGGGGTAGCGCCAATCCGACCACACCTGATCTTTGACGAATATTTAACACAGTTGCCTTTTGTCAGCAGAAAGATCGCTAGTTTTGCAAACTGAGTGGCACACACTACTCATGTCTTCCTTGTTTCTTGAGGGCCTAGGTCATCCCGTCCATGGCCTGTCCATTGCAGAATCAGTCTCCTCAATCGTTTGCACCCATGTTTAGATAAGTGGAGTATTCGACGCTTGTGAAACGTGACGAATTGGTACAAATTTAGCAGGTATGTTAACTCTGGCACACCATGCTCCTTTAAATGCTCCTGAGTGGCTGAATATCCAACGAGGAGGCTAACTATTGGAATATACCAATGTGGGGATTCTCTATACTGCATGGAGAACCAACCCACAATTTCAACCAATTTTGACCGCTAACAGCGCGTCACCATAACCCAAACCGGCAATAGCACACACCTCCCAATATGCAACAGCAGCCGCCCCCAAATCTGCAATCGCATACACCCCCAAACTTACCAAGAATCCATTGCCCAAGCTGTAATAAAATGCATATTCAAACCTACAACGGAATATTAATCATCTCCCTTAACTACATCAAACTGCATACATTTTTCCAAAAACCGCTTTGGTTAATTTCCTATTTAAATTATATTTCTTGCTTGCAACCAAGCAGTTATAATGTCCTCCGAAAATCATTCCGGCTCACTTCCTGCTTAAACTATTTCCTCGCTTGTAACCAAGCAACATTTAGTTTCCCCGAAAATCATGTCGCCTCCCATCCTACCCAATACCAATTCTCCTTACTGGTAAGCCACCAGCACGATGCGTTGCATTTCCGCGAAACAACCATCGCAACGACCAAGACATTCCCTTGTCTAACCGACAACTCATGCCCATACTTGGTCGTGTTCCCAAAACCGATTTCTCGGTACACATAGCAACCGAGGAATCCAGCTCAGCCTTGTACGGCAGTAATTCGCTGGAACTAAATTCCCTATGCACGCATAGCAACCCCTTTCAAGTTCCTGGGAAGCGGCAGTGAGTTTATTCAGCCATGACTCCACCGCCACGACACGATGAATGGATTCTTGCCCATTTTCACCAAGTCGAGTTACAACCACCGCCGAGCGCACATCGCTCCCTCGTTACATAAGTCGAATCCCAGTCACCACTGCGGACGGTCACGCCGCGCGACGAGTCGAGAGTCTAGTTCTTCTTTGCCTGGGTCTAGGGGCGATACTCATTATCACAAGGAACTTTGTGCGCGGGAATGTGCCTTTTTCTAACATAGAGCCAGTATTGTGTCAGCGAAACGGGAGAATTGTTAATGTTGTGACGAAGTGACGCGCTTTGTTCGGGACTCAAGTGCCTAAAAACTAAGTGAAAGGTAGAAGATAAATAAAATAAACGACGACGATGCACGGCTGAACGGTTTAAAAAGGAAAAAGAAATAACACACAAAACAAGTAAACGTGAACTATTTGATACGTTTAGTACTGTTTGTAGCTCCCAATTAGAAAAATACAATAGGCACAAAGAAAACAGAAACTGATTTGTATATGTTAAGAGATTGACAGTGAAACGGCAAATAGCAAAAACTCAGTGTAAAAATTGATCAAATAAAGGAAGCTTTATATAACAGAACTTCCCCCAGTAGCTTTTATTTATCGCTCTTTCTTGCCGCTCGGATTTCGGAGGCCGATTGCTGTGAAGGACTCGTTGGTGGGTGATAGGAACCCGTGCCGTACGTCGGCACCCCTCCCCCAACACCCACACCTCTCCCAGTAATTGTTTTCGTACAAGGAGCAAAACGACCCAAACGCCTTTTGGAACAATATGTTTATACGATTTCCTCCAACTTACGGAATACTTAAAATTAATTGAAACATGCACAACTCTTGAATTGTAAGACCCTATGTGCAAGGTTAAAGATTTTTAAACCACAGCCCACATCGACCCAGGCCAGCTAAAATGAATACGAATTCCGTAACATGCTATAATTCTACAAAAATAATCACACTGAACTAAGAACTCGATCTATTGCTTAACTCCATATAGTTCAATGGCACATCTAAGAGTGGGATCTGCGCATCGTTTGGTGTGAGGTGAATCAGTCAACACTTACTCAACTATCCCCCTTCTATAGGCCGAAAAATTAAATGCTACACTTGATGCCCTTGTGGCTGGGAACTAACCGTTGTATTCCCGAGAGAAAATTACTTTGCACTGAATACTTTCAAAAACACACATCTTGGTAAAAAACAAGATTAAAAACATCATGGAGTTGTTCACCACTGATCCCTGGTTCTAGCATATATAGATAACAACAAGCAGGATAAATAAATCAACCCATACTATATACAATAACAAAAAGACACAAGCAAAGCCTCCCAAAAATATTCTCGAAAAATTCGCACACTGGAAATTTTGTCTCCCTTGTCGGAAACAACTTGATTCACATCAACATGTTTAGTTTATTTCAGTACTCGGCGGGTATTGAACGTCTAGTGGCCACTGGGTAGCTAAAAATGTGAGGACGGATGTATTCTGAATTTCCACATCGCGAAGAGTGCTGCTTTCTCGGTGTTTTCTCTTCAACATTTTTCATATCTAATATTTTAAACAAGTCGCCAAATTGCCTTTCATAAGCACTGGCGAAGTTTCTAAATACGTCAAGTGTCAAAAACCAAATACTAAAAGTTTATATAAAAAGAAAAGAAAAAAACCAAAACCAATACAAGAAGAATAATACTATCGGAACGGAAGTGTTAACAGAATTCGAAATCGAAAAAAAAACGTTACATAATATATAACAATATATATAATTAAATGAATGAATTTCTTAGACAAAGATCTAAAATTTAAACGCAAAATATTCGCCAAATAAGTACATACTCTATATTTTGTTGTTGCACCAGTTCCGCAGTGAGATATTTATAAATAGTTGTAGTTCGAAAATATTTTAATAAGTATACCCTGGGCTAAAAAGAACCTGCAACGCGAAGTTGAAGAGTCTTACCCGAATGTACCAAAAATGAATGTAAGTCGAACAACTTTTCCCTAATTCCTCTCCCTTTAAATAAGCATGTAAAATTAAGCCCCTCTTTGTTTTAAATGTGGGCATCTTCACCGACGGAAACACTAAGTATCTAATGCGTTTATTTATAGATTACCCATATTTTTTCTAAGTGACTTTATGCATTCCGGCAAAGTAAAAACAAAAACAACATTTTTTATCAGAAATAGAACTCTGATCTGTTTCAACATATTTGAATTGACATTTTACTTCCTTCCTTAACTAAATAAAATAAAACAATGCCAAAATGATTGATACATGCAATACATTGCTATATGTTGGGTTAGTTGTAACATTTCGTGTAGTTTTAAGTGGACAAGTATGAAATTAAAAAGAAAATTAACAAGACACTCATTTTACCAATGTATTTTTCTTAAGTTTACATTAGGAAAATAGTTTTAGTGTTTTTTAAATTATAGGTAACAAAAGTTATAACTAACATTAGTAGAAATATATTTTTTCCAATGGTAGGTGTTGAAAAAATTAAATATTAGAATTCTAAAACATAAAAATATTATAGAAGTAGTAACTGCACTTTGTTATAATTTGAAACTTAGTTTTACGCTCCATTATCGTCTAATTTAGAATCATCATGAAAAAACAAACACTTTACCGCGAAAGCTGAAAGCAGAATTTGCAATGCCGAAATGGGTGGTAAGTGAACACAAATATCATTTGCACATCATTTCAAATCCAGTTCGAATATTGTAGAGCGAAACTAATGATCGTGTTGGTCCAAAACCCCCGGCACCGCCGCCCAACAACATAAGTAATGGTGTACGACCACCAGCCCTGCCACCAAAGAAAAATCTGCTCGAGCCGGACTATGAAATCATCGAGTTTTCTGGTCAGCAATATTCAAATGAGCCGACAATAGCGATGCGTCCCAAAACTCCTGGTATTTAAATAGAAATTACCGGCTGGAATTGCATTTTCACAGAATAGATATTTTCAGACGCTAGACGCTCCGAATCTGCCATGAAATGCACTCTGTGCGGCTCTAATAATCCCTGGGTAACATGCGATGAATGTGCTCAGCAAATATTTTGTGCTTCATGTGATGACATGTTCCACAAGCATCCAAAACGTAAAGCTCACTTGAGAAAGGTAACTGCAGTATTGTCCTTAATTCGGTTTTTGTGTTCAACGCATTCAATAAACTATTTCTTATATCAAAAATGCTTTTCTATCACAGGCAATCGAGTCCCCGAAATCGCAGAGTAATGCTCCGATACTACCGCCAAAATCCGTCTTACCGCCACCCATAGCACCGCCGCGTCGCAATAAGAAAGGAATGCCATCGCCAATGTTTCTACGGCGGGATCAGGTACGGTTCTGCAACATCTCATAGTTTTAAATGAATATTATTATTCACAATAAATACAAACCTTGTGTCCATTTTCTGGTCGTATTTTTAAAAGCGATTCTTATAATGTTATTACAAAACGAATTCCTCTTCACATGAGAGATGCTTACAGTGTATATACATATCATACATACATTCATGGTTGAGTTACAACATTTCGTTTTTGTTAAGTTTAGCTATTCACAAAAAAAATAATAAAACCATAAAATTATCGATAGAATATCGAATACAAATGAAATTTACTGGTTTTATCAGCAAATTGTTAAACAGGTTGCACTGAAAAGAACCAATCAATCTTAGGTATTAGGTTTAACAGCTTCACCAACTACAGTCCAGCAGCAACACCAACAACAGCAGCTGCAAGGCTGGCAAGATCGCCTGAGTTCCCTAAAAAGAGGGGTGAGCCTGAGCAATCGGCCATTGCCTGAAACACCGAGAACCCCGAGTGATGGCATACCATCGAGATCCACAACACCAAATAGCAAATCAGTGTTTGACTCAATTCAAAGACCGCCGTCGATGACCTTGGAGAAAATTAAAAATAAAGCTAGTGCAACGCTCGATCGGATGGCGATCTTGCAGCAGCGTTACCGGCAACATAAGGAAGGCAAGGCCAAGAATCAAGTGCAAAATAGTGAAGATCAAGTAAATGAAAATGTCTAACTGGGTGCACCTTTTTTAAAAACGAATTCTGTTGATGATTTTGTAGAATCTGACGCATGATCGGTGGTCGAATGTTTCATCGCCGTCGCAACTGCGATCCGGAAGCATGTCATCCGGCATAAATTCTTTTGATTATCCAGAGGAACCGTCTCATTTTCATCCCTCTATGGGGATGAGAAGTGCCTATACTGGACAGAGAAATATGAGCTCTTCTGTACTCAATCTTAATCAAGTCGGTCAGAGGGGGCCTAATAGACAAATGCCCATGTGGCTGCCAAATAACCCAATGCATCAGGTAAATACATCACAAATATCAGGTAATCTGATCTAACCATTTCGTTTCAGGCCCAATCAATGGCGCAACTTAATTGTGCCAACTGCAGTAATCAGTGGGCACCGTGGATGCCACCACAACATCAAGAAGATTGGCCAGGAGCTTCCAATGCCAACCTGAACAGATCGAATATGAGTTTGAATGTCGCCCATGGCTACTATCCGAATTCTCACCCTCATCAACACATGATGCAACCTCCACCGGTATTTATGAACATGTCCGGGATGCAGCCTTATCCTGCAATGTCTGCCATGAACATCCCAGGTAGTTATTAATTTCAATATGATCCTACTTTAGGCTAAAATTTTCTGTTCTAAGTCGATTTGAGTGAAATCGTCTTGTGCAGCTCTTAATGTCGTTGCTTAAACTAGAATTTAGGTTGGCTCATGTACTTAAACCGGTATTTAGGTGATTTTAACCCCTTATTTCTAAACTTAAACGTTAGATCACTTTCTCCAGCACCAGGTTGAAGAGGAGGCAGACCACTCTGATACCTTTTCGAAGTCCATTAAATATGTTCAAAGATTTGGACAGTCTTCTGACCCCTGGTAACATTGCAAGTAATCGACCTACAAAGCCATATAAGTTTATTTATGACGTCAAATTTTCTCATCATCATCATCGGCACTACAACCGGGAGCCGGTCTTGGCCTTATTTAGCAAGTCCTGAGGCTTGTTAAATTTTCCATGATGATTTGTTATTTCCGGGCAAAGTCATTAGTCTTGCGCCAGAGGCACCCCGACGGGGAATTGAACCCCTGTCTCCCGCGTGACGGGTATACTAACCACTATACTATCGAGGAGCCACAAATTTTCTCATGGCTTTGTGTAAATGATTGGTCTTTGGCTATGCGCCTTAAAATCTACGACGTTATAAAAGTTTTGTAACTTTATAAATTTAAGTGTAAAGATCCGATTTGATCGGAATGAAAACCATATATGAACTATATTCCTATTATTACTACTACTATTACTATTTAGTGGCCTGTAGGAACCCCGAAGCTCATAAGCTCGCCGACTCGACTCCGCCATCGTTTCCTGTCCTCTGCACTCTCCTTCCACGATTGACCAGCCGATCCGATCTCCTTAAAGTCAAACCTAATATTGTCCTCACATCTCTGTCGCACGGTCCTATCGTTGCCCATTGGCGCCACATGTCCGGTCCATCTTAATCTTCGTGACTTGAATACTCTTGTGGGGAGGAAGTATTGTGCCAAACACGGACACTCCGTTCATCTTCCTCCTCCATCATAATGTTGCTCCAAGAAATTGTTCGCCGAGTAAAAGAACGACAGGATAAAAGTGCACCACGGATACCAGGATAGCGCTTCAATGTATTTCGTAGTTCTGTGCTTACTGCAACTATCCAAAGAGGAAAATAAAACATTTGTTTTGATTTATTGATCAGCCGATTTTAATTAATTTTTGCTCGAGTTTGTTTTCACATTCGCGATTTACAGTACGTTTAGTTGACTATAAGTTACATTGTTAGTTCACGATTAAAACGAACTCGTTACCCACAAAGCCTTTATTCATAACACCAAACTAAGCCTCCTCGTTATGAGATACACTCGATCGACTCGCGGTTGGCTTTCGCGTCCCCGTGTGCACCGGGGAGCTGGAGCGCCACGACCATGGTGGTCGGCGGATGTAATTGGACTCCCCGAGGATAGAACTCTGACTTGAATTCCACCCTCGGTTAGGGTTAATGAACGGAAGGGAGAGAGAACATTTTTCTCTTAAGGGTGTGGCCACCAAGGAGATGCGATCTCTTGGTGCAGTGGTTTATTTTTTTTTTTTTTTTTTTTTGATGCGTCAACGGATGTGGAATCTTCATAGATACTACTAGTATGCACGATTCGTGTACCTGGAACGCCGGTTCCAAGTCGCACGGCTGCGTACTAAACCACACCCTCGCTCCCGTCAACCGCTCTCCCCACGGGACTGCCGTTAGGTATTACTTCGCGTGGCTGGTTAGCTTTATGCTTTTTTAAGCTGCTCTCTCCATGTCGGGTATTTGTGCTTGCCTTACTTTCTCGATTCTTCTAAGTTCGAGCTGCACTTTGGTCACATATGCGCCTATTTCCATCCAGTTATCCTCGGAGCATAGCATCTGCTCTATGAGATCTTGCGGGCCTGGGAGATTGGGTCTTCCTTCGTTGAAGCGTGTACAGTGGAACACCACATGCTCCGTATGTTCCCCTTGGTTTGGACACGCTGGGCACAACGGTGAGCTGCTGTGTCCAAAACGGTGCAGATATTTGCGATATCCACCATGGCCGGTCAGGAACTGAGTAAGATGGTAGTTGCAGGCACCGTGGTCTCTCTTCATCCAGGTGGCGATAGATGGGATTAATTTGTACGTCCATCTGCCTTTCGTAGTGTTGTCCCACCGAGTTTACCATATGGTTAATGAGGTTGCTTTCTCTTCCTCCTTGATCTCCTTGATTGCTGTTGGTTCCAGTTGCCTTGGCGTTCTCCTGTTGTATATTCTTAACATCTCGTCCGCAAGGATATCAATTGGAACCATTTCGGCTACGACAAAAGCAGCTTCGTCCGAGATGTTTCGGAAACCGCTGATGGTTCTTAAGGCACAGAGTCTATAGACTGACGTCGGCTTTCTCCTCGCTTCCTTCGTCGTCAGTATACTGGCCCAAACAGGGGCGGCGTATAGTAGAACCGAGGTCACTACTCTAGACATCAAGATTCTTCGTGGATATCCAGGTCCTCCAATGTTTGGTAGTATTCGAGCAAGTGCTGCTTGCAGCATTGACGCTTTTTTGCTAGAATGCTTGACATGCTCTTTGAATTGTAGTCTGTTGTCGATCATAAGTCCTAGATATTTTATTGTGTCTTTCGATCTAATGATTTGATCTCCGACCCTTATATTCATATATTCCTCCTTTTTTTGGCTAGTTATTAAAACCGCCTCTGTTTTGTGGTCTGCTAGCTCGAGACCAGCCATTCTTTGACTTTCACCACTGCCTCGTTAGTAGCTGCCTCTATCTCATGAATATGTTTTGCCACTGTCACAAGGGCAATGTCGTCCGCAAAACCTATCAACTGGACCTGTTGTGGCAACACCAATCGCAAAACGCCATCGTACATGATGTTCCATAAGAGGGGTCCCAGAACTGATCCTTGTGGAACTCCCGCTGAGACGTTGTGGTATTTTACACCATCGTCTGTTGCATACCTCAGCTTCCTGTTAGTGAGGTAGCTGGAAATTATTCTCTGGAGGTAGCGTGGCGTGCCCATTCTGTGAAGCGCTCTATTTATGACTGGCCATTTTGCCGAGTTAAAGGCATTCTTTATGTCCAGTGTTACAACTGCACAGTATTCCTTTGTGCCCCAGCGCCATCTCTCTCCACTTATTGCTTCCGTCGCAATGTCAACTACTCTCTTTATGGCATCGACGGTGGAGCGCGATTTTCTAAACCCGTATTGTTGGTTCGATAAGGCTGCTTTTTCTTCTGCTACGGTTAGCAGTCTTTCGTATATCACTCTTTCCAATATCTTTCCCATAGTGTCTTGAAGGCATATTGGGCGATATGATGAGGGTTCTCCAGGTGGTTTTTTACTTTTTGGTAGGAGCACCAAGTGTTGCAGTTTCCAAGTTTCTGGAAAGACACCTTCCTCTAGACACGTTTGCATGGTGGTTATAAACATGTCCGGTCGACTTTCAGCTGCCGCTTTCACCGCCTTGTTTGGAATTCCGTCAGGACCCGGCGCTTTGCCGTCCTGTATCCTCCTGCATGCTGACTGTAGCTCGTCTGCCGTGATTCTCGGAGTGTCCTCCACCACTGTCTCGCTTATTAAGTCGTAATGTGGGGATGTGCCTTGTGGGAATAGTTGGTTTACTATTGACCTCAGCATTTTTGGACGTGATATCTGCGGGGACCTGGAACCCTTCAGCTTACTCATTACCATCTTGTATGCCGTACCCCATGGATTTATATCGGCTCCTTCGCATAGGCTTTTGAAGGACCTCGTTTTGCTGTCCTTGGTCGCCTTTTATAGATGGCGCCGTGCTGACCGGAACTCGTCCAAGTGCTCTTGGAAGTTGGCTGTCCTCCTAGACCGCTGCACTTTGCGGCGGGCTTGTAGACAGCGAGTCCTGAGTGCCTTTATTTCCTCATTCCACCAATAACAAGGTGTAATAAATTCTCCGTTAGATCGCCTGGGCATAGCTGCATCGCACGCTGTCTTGACAGCACAGATGAGTTGGTGTGACTGGGCTTCGGCTGTCAAAAAATGTGTCTTTCCATTTCGGGCCACCTACTTAGAGACTCCTTCTACGTTTGTTATGTTGTATATTGACTATAATGGCCTGATGGTCGCTGTGCGTGTATTCCTCGCTGACCCGCCCCTTTAACTTACGTAGGAGGGAGTTGCTCGCAAAAGTGATGTCGATTACCGATCCTCTTCCTCCATTACGGTATGTATTTACCCGCCCGTTGTTTGCAATGCCGATGTCCAGAGATGCAAAGGTTTCCAACAGCATACTAGTGTTTGTTGATCGGCTGCCCATGTGTTGAAGTCGCCGGCTATAATCACTTTAGGCCTTCCTTGGGCATCTGTCACCAAATTGTCCAACATGGCCTGGTATTGGCTAAGGGACCAACTCGGCCTGGCATAACAGCTGTAAAAATGTATGCCATTAATTTTTGGCCTCACAATGCCCTCGGCTTGTTTGTAGACGTCTTGAAACGCATGTCTTCCACCTAACCATATAGCTGCGGTATTTGTTTTGTCGCTCACCCATATGTTATTGCTGAGAGCCTGGTACGGTTTGCTGATGAGAATGACGTCACCTCTCTCCTCCCTATCTGTTTGTTTCAGGATGTCCTGAGCTGCCTCACAGTGATTGAGATTAATTTGGATAATCTTCATATTTGTTTTCCTGTGATTGCTCTCCTAAATACAATGCATTTACTGCTGCCAGCTATATGCTTCGCCTCGTCTGCGTGGTCCTTTTTACAGAACATGCATAGGGGATCCCTCCTACAGTCTCTTGCTATGTGACCCTCAGTTCCACATCTTCTGCATAGCTTGGACCGGTCTTTATCGCATTTGCATTGTTTGGCAATGTGTCCGAACTCAAGGCATTTGTAGCACTGTCTGTTCCCTAATGCGACAGATAACCCATCCAACTTTAATTTTTCGCGCTCCCAGCAATTTCTTTGCATTTTCTGTTGGAAGACTTATTGTCGCTGTTTCAGTTCCTCCGTACGCTTTGCGCAATGCTACTATGTCGGCCATTGGTATCTCTAGGCCAAATTGAGCTCTCACGGCTGCACAGATTTCCTCTTTAGATGTGATTTCGTCGACGTCTTTCACCTCGATAGTTGTACGGTGAGTGAGCGTTCTAACGCTGCCCTGGTCTCCTAACGCCTCACTGGGTGCGTTTTTGTATTCAGCAGTTCTCTCGCACGATCCACCGAGCTGAAGAAGCAGATCTCCTTTTTGGGTCTTCCTGATCTTCGATATCGCTTTCCCAATGTCTCCCAGCTTGGGATCCGCCGATTTGGTGCACTGGTGTGTATGTGTGTTCGTACACATCACCGTGTTAATCGATGCATTTCAGCAAGGATGAACAAAACCTACAGCTAGGGAAAAAGAACAAAGGAGAAGCGACCTAATGTATCGGTCTGTGATTAGGGTCAGCTAAATAAATAAGCTGATACTCATTAAATGGGAATTGCATTTGGGATACCACAAACGATATGGATTGTTTATGGTATCGCCAGAAAACCTTTGAAGGACAGCGTTCTTTTGTTTGCACATGTTGCGAGTTAGGAAATTAGTCTCAACATCTATGGTGCTGATTACATGCAGCTGTGTTAGACTGTTTATCGTTGGTTAAAGTGGTCGCCAGCCAATCTATATGCAGATAGTTTTTATTGTACACATGTTGAGGCTGGGATAACCCAACTCAGGGGTAAGATTCCCTGATTATGCGGTTGTATTATATGTGAACCGATGAATTTTCTTTCAAGGAATTTGTGATAAGTTAGGAAGGAATTTTTATAGGGAATTTGTATGCGAAGAGATGCATGAAAGGTAAGAATTCTCTTCTAGGGGCTTTCAGCTAAATAAGTTGCTCTATTTAATGCGTAAAACATTTAAGTTGCTAATGTGATTGCATTAGCGAACTTAAGGAAGTTGGGTAGCAGTTATGGGGGTTTTTCAGGTAAGTGGGCCGTGGGGTTTGGCGGAAGGGCCACAGTACCCCCCCCCCCTCCCACCCAGTTACGTAGTCACGTAAAAGAAATGTGGGGCTGAAGGGATGCTCGAATGGGTGGTGCGGTGCTGGGAGGAAGGCTGCACGCTTGGGATTCAAGGTGGCCCTGCGTACCTCAGGAGGCGCTGCAATTTGTTAAAGGAACTGTCGTAATGACAAGCTCCCGGTTATAGTTTGGGCCTGTGTCGATAAATATGGTGGACCCGGATGTTACCGCTTGTGCCGTCAAGGGCAAGGGTGTGCGGCGTGGTCCATTGGCCTGTTGTGGGTCACTTGGACCAACAGGGTTATCGGCCGAGTAGGTCGGAACCTATCGGAGATCTGCTCGCGTCCGCAGTGACGAAGTAGCGCGTGCGGGAAGATCCCATAGGGGCTCGCAGATATCGTACGACGAAGTGTTAGGAGTCGGGACCTATTGGGGATCGCTGGCAGCGTACGACGAAGTGCCAGGAGATGAGACCTATTGTGACTCACTGACATCGTGCAACGAAGTGTCAGTGAAAAAACTTAGGAAACCGAGTCCCGCTGGGACTGGTAAAGGGGCGGGCACTCAGTTGCGCGGCTTACCGATCGAGGGAGGACCCGCATATCGGCACCGGTGTCAACTACAACGCTCGATATACGGCAGCTACGACCTCGACCGAACGGCAGGTTGTGAGGGGGTGCCGGCCAGTCGCGCTTGGTTAAATTTGGGCGACTTAGCTTAGGGGCTCCTAGTGGGTGGTTCTTTGTATCCAACCACAGCGCACCCTAGGGAAATAGAAGCGCGCTTCGAAGGATGGTTGTTACACCTGGGATATGGGGCGGCTTAGTGGGGCGTGTTTTGCACATGGTTGCCGCTTCGCTTGAGCCGTGGTGGCTAATAACTGGGATACCTGCATGAGGTGTTCCAGGATGAGGTTAGGTAGAGACACCTGTGTAAGGTGTTCTAGGGTAGGGTCTCAGGCCGGTGGTATTGGTTTGCTTTACCAACCGGTATCGCTGACGTGCTTGGGAGACGTGCAGGGACCTAAGAAGGGAGGTCCTAAAGTATATATAAGGAGGTGAATTGGTTAGAGCAGGGACGAGCATTGGCGATCGGGGTCGCTTGAAGTTGTATAATGGGCATTGATGCGTCAAAATGTTAAGAAGGGCCGAGATTGGGTTGTGGCGTGTGGAGTCTAGTCGAGTCGGCAAGGGATTAAATGGAGTCGAACGGGCTGAATAGGGCTGCGTGAAGTCGAGTGGAGGCGCAGAGGTGAAAAATGCCGAAAAGAATCGAGTGGAGTTAAAAGGAGTCGCAATGAAGTTGGGTGAAATGGAAGAGTGTCTAGTGAAGTCGGGTGTGTGATGGCACTGTGCGCCAATATCTTGGGAAGAGGCGGACAGGTTGAATGTAGTCGAAATGGAGTCTAAAAAGGGTTGCGTAATGTCGAGTCGAAAAGAAGTCGAGAGAAGTTGAGCAATGTGCGTGCGGGAAAGGGTTGTGCGCTGCTTAATACCCTGAAGGGGCTTACAATATTTGTTATATTTATTTCAATAAACTATCAAATTTGCAGCAACCTTTTTTATACAATTGAATATGATTCTGTGTTCTCTGAGATTAATTTATGAACCTTTTTTCGACCTGCGTTTAGGTATATATATTTCTCTGCGTTCTGTGTTTTTATTGATTAAGTAATACATGCAATTAATTAGGAACATTGATAAGTTGATCGCCTGAGAATTGATGGCGATATATTCTTTTATGTATACAGATATATTCCTTTTAATGCAATGCAAGCAAACCAAGACGTGGTTAATTATATTCCTACTTTCTCCCTTTCATCTTGTAAGATTGTGTGGTTCATTTTGCACATGCAAGTGGGCCGTGGGGTTTGGCGGAACGACCACACTCTCACTATTGTAGGTTTGTGGTATAGCTCTTCCAATTCGCGGATGTGGAGTTTTCCTGCATTGTCCTGCCTCCTCGTCATATTTACCGCCAAAGATACCCCTTAAAACTTTATTCTCGAATACGCGGAATTTGTTTTCTTCCCGTTTTGTGAGAGCCCATGTTTCGCATTCGTATAGAACAATCGGCATGATTATGGTTCTATAGACACGGAGCTCTATATTGCGTGATACCAGTTTGGATTTCGGCAGTTTACTGACTGCATGCCAACTAGCGTGCCGGAATGTAGTCTTTTGTTAATTTCCTTCTACATTTCGTTTCAAATATCTTGTCTCTAACGTTTCTGCGTTGCCTGCTCTCGCCGTAATCATGTATTTTGTTTTGTCTTCATTTATTTCTAGGCCCACCTCTTCTGCTGCTTGCATGATGATTTCACAGTTTTTACTTACAGTTTCTAGATTATCACCCAAAACGACGATGTCATCCGCATATGCGAGCACTTGTGTGACCCCGTTCAGTGATGATTCGTCCATGTTGTCGTCTAGTACCTTTCTGATGACATACTCGAGGACAACGTTAAAGAGACATGGTGAGAGGCCATCCCCTGTTTTAGTCCGTCCCGGATTTCAAATGGTTCTGAGAGATGGTTTTCTATTCTAGGTCGCCCTTTATTTTCGCTCATGCAAATTTGAATGAGGGCGGCATATATTTTTGGGATTTCCAGCTCAACTACAATATGGTAGAGTCTTTGTCTTGCGACTGAGTCGTAGGCTTTTTTCAAATCAACGAAAAGCTGGTGAACCGTCTCTCCGTATTCCCACTTCTTTTCCAGCAGTTGTCTTATTATGAACATTTGGTCGCTTGTTGACCGGTTTCTACGGATTCCGCATTGGTAGTCTCCCAGTATTTCTTCTGCGTACGGTGTGATTCTTGCCAGTATGACATTTATTAGTATTTTGTATGTGGTTGGGAGCAATGATATTTCTGTCGTTTTCGCAGTCTGATCTGTCACCTTTTTTGAAAATGGGGACGACTATTGAGGTTTTCAATTCTTCCGGAATGACTTCCTTATTCGATATTGTTTTAATCAGTTGGTGGATCTTTCGAGCGGTTGCCTCTCCTCCATGCTTCAGAAGCTCTGCCGGTATGCAGTCGACTCCGGGAACCTTGTTGTTTTTCAATCGGTTTATTGCGTCTACAACTTCGTCGAGAGAGGGCTCTGGGATCTGAGGCTCAGCTGTATGTACGCCTGGTGCAGTTATTTGTGGTTGATGGATGCGCACATTGAGCAGGTTTTCAAAGTACTGCTTCCATCTTGTCACGATATTTTTTGTTTCTGTGTCCAGACAACCGTTTGCGTCTCGAATTATTTTGGCTCTCCCTCGGTACCCGTTTCTAATTGAATTTATGCCAAAATATATACCTCTGATGTTCTTTGCTCTGGCATTTTCTAGGATTTTTTCGATCCGAGTCTTCTCCCATTAGCGTTTTTTGCGTTTGAAAAGCCTTATTGTCTCTTTCCAAATGGTCGCGTATATTTCTGCGTTGATTTCATCATATCTTTCTAAGTGGATCACTCTGAGAGATTTACTTCGTTCGATCTTCGCCCTACACTCATCTTCAAACCAAAGTTTGGACTTAATTGGTTTCTTAAATCCTAATACCTCTTGGGCTGTTAGTTTGATTGCATCTCTGATCGATGCCCAATTAGTGTCCACACTATTGGCTTCCTCTTCCTCACTACTCCCATTCTCAAGGATGCTAAATCTATTCGTTAGTTCATCTTGATATTCAGCCCTTTTGCGCAGGTCTTTTAGTTTATCAATGTCGAACTGTTTGCTCATCTTCCGTGATTGCCCATGCGGGTTTGCTGCCAACCGACTCCTCTAGATGATCTTACGTCAAGGATGTTCGGATGGCGTCTTTTGTCTATGAGAAAGTGGTCTATTTGGTTACGCATTACGCCGTCGGGTGATATCCATGTGGCTTTATGAATTTGCTTGTGCTTGCAGATCGTACTTTTCACTACTAGATCTTTTGACGCTACGAACGTGATAATTCGAATTCCATTATCATTTGAAACGTCATGTAGGCGAGATCCCATCAAATGCTTCCTCTAGGGTCTCGTAGAACGCGGTCTTCGTTTCTTCGTCGGTAGAATTTGTTGGGGCGTTTACATTTATAAGTACATAATTGTACCATGTATTTTTAGCACCGACATTCGGTCAGTAATAAATTTACATCTTTTACATGGGGCGTAATCTTCTTGCTTATGATGAAGCCGGTTCCTAGGTCATGTGCGTCGGTGTATCTACATGCCAGTGTAAACCCGTTGATTTCGATTACTTCATGTGGGAGTCGGACTTCCTGAAGCGCGACGATGACCATTTTGTATTGTGTCACGTTTTCTACGGTCGTCTGTATCGCGCCTGCCAGCCGGCCAAACGATTCTGCAACTTTGCCTTTAAGATGTCTCTGAACCTTCCGAATTGAACACTTAGTATAAAGTCCAACTAATACAACGCTCTGGTTTTCCTTTATTGGAGGGTCTTAATTTTAATAGAATTCTTCAATGCAAATCACTTGTAATCAATTGTTTCCCTTTACCTTGTCAAGTGTAAAAAAATGGGTGGCGAGAGGCCGACTTTAGCGAGACAAGGACAGATTCGTCCTTCATCTTGTCCATCTTACGATAACCAGAATCGCCCACATCCGTGAGGATGTTAGGCTCGGTCTCGAGATATCTGAAAAAGAAAAGGGGGGGGGGGGTGATGGTATCTAAGGATAGTTCAGCTGTTCTCTAACTACTTGGATGGAGAGATGGTAGGAAAGAAATCATACAAGACCGGTAGGTCTTGAGTGCGGTAGAAACCACGTCTTTTACGTCTGATGATCTGCGCTTTGGTCGAAGTGTGTGTATGTTTGTGCCGCCTTGTATTGTGCGTCTGTGTGTGTGTGGTTTGTTAGCAGTAGACCCTATGGGATGGGTCCAGGAATCCTCTATTATAGAGGGGAATGTTGTTGGGAATGGTATTTTTCTCAGTTTTGTACTGAAGAAGTAATTGTGGTGGTCTGCTCCGAAGGGATCGACAAAGAGAGAAGGGTCAAAAACGCAAGACTCCCGTACAAATAAGTTCTCGCTGTTCTGAATGCTTTCGAGTTACTTGTATACTAATTGCAGCAAGTACTCGTCCATAGGGGTAATGGAGGCGCCTTCGTATAGGTGAGATTTGGGTTATTGGCGACCGTCGGGCCTTCTAGAGTGGTTGATATATCTTCTGAGGAGTTTCCTTTTGAAAACTCGATCCAAGCCTTTGTTGACCACGAATATGAAGCTCAAGTTCAACCTCGTCTACTGGTGCCAAATCTGCGACGCGAGTCCTTGGTCAGCAAATGATGTCGATAATAACGAGGGCGTTGTAGTCCAGCCAAGATACTCCAGATGAGGTATATCCCAGAAAACAACTTGTCGTTAGATTAAAATTCTTTGGGTTTTAATCCAGAAACGATTTACCTGGTCAAGTGAGTCAGATGCAAATCTTGGCAACTGTCCTTTTTCAATGCAAGAAGAAAAACGCAATGTAATTTTTCCAAATGATAGAGCTTTTATTGATGATAATGAACCAACTTTTCTTTCTTCACACAAGTGTTTTAACCGTAAATTATTGCAGACAAGTATTTTAACTAGCGCATCAAAATATCCGCAATCCATATACCGCTCTGACGATGTTTACTGCTGCACCGGTTCCAGTTTGCCAATAGCACTGATTCCATATGAATGTTGTAAGGGGTTGCCTTGTTGTTTGACGGGCATACTTGTCGCAAAAATGGATGAGAATATAAATAGTAAATTGCGCTATAAACAGCAATTAAAAATCCTTGAATTTGCAAGTAACACAGGCGATCGAGAGAAAAAATTGACAAGTACGAGTCCGTTGTTGATGCACTGTCATCGAGTTACTGGCAGGTGTGGTGAATATGGTTGTCGGGGAGAGTACTATACGATGAACGTACTAGATTCTCCCCGCTGCATATAATTGCGAATCCGCAACACTTTCCATTTGGGCCGAAGTTATGCAGGACCATATGGGAAAGGCGTAAGCTCCTCGATAGTATAATGGTTAGTATAGTTAATGACCTTGCCCGGAAAAACAAATCTTTATGGAAAATTTACTAAGCCTCAGGACTTGCTAAATAAGGCCAAGACCGGTTCCCGGTTGTGGTGCCGGTGATGATGATGATGATGATGGGAAAGGCGCTCGATATTCCAGATCCGATTAGCTGCTCATATCAGGGAAGCTTAACGTTGGTGTTAACTTTGTTTTTCCACTTTAAAAAGTTGTGCAGCTGCTTAAACCGACCGAGACCCCTTTGAACAATGTGGGTCACATGTTTGATGAAATTCATTTTTGGGGTATAAATGACACCAAGGTATTTCATCCTGCCGTGTGGTCTAATCATTGTTTTGGAATATTCTTTGAATATCGAGAAGTAGGGTGGGAGTGTTTACTAGTCAGAATTATAGCTACTGCTTTGGATAGATTAAATCGAATTTTCCATCGACTGTAATATTGATACAATTCGTCAAGGTGACGGTTGAGTCGATTTGTTGCGAGTTTGGGGCTTTTGGATGACTTTTTTGTTTTATCTTCACGTTAATAACAATTCAATTACATATTTTACTCAAGACTAAATGTTAAATTCTATTTGACAAATATCATTCTTACATTAACTTCCTGGCTCTTCGCAAACACTCTAAATTATACATTATCGACCTTTTGTGTTTCTTATGTCTTTCGGCGTACAGTGAACTTGGCGATATTCGACATATGATTCCCACTGACTTTGACCCCGAACAAATTTATTTTCTTTGACTTCGATGACCAGATCGTCCATAAAAAAATGTGGCACTGGCTATCCGTTTTTTTTTTTTTTTGTAAACGTTGTAAATTGTGTTTTTGTATGATTCAACCTTGCCCGTAAAAATAAATTATTATGGAAAATTTAACAAGACTCGAGATTTGCTAAATAAGGCCAAGACCCGTTCCCGGTTGTAGTACCGATGATGATGATGTACACTAGGACGTCATCTAGATAGCATATCTGGTTTACTCTCCCGTCCGCTCCTGCTGCTCTGCCGATGTGACCGTCTTATAAGCCCACAGCCGTCGTCTTAGTCGCTCGTTTCCTGGGTGCTGTTAGTGTTCCTTAGTGGCTTCTTGGAATCGGTGTGCCGCTTATCGTTGTTTTTCAGGAACTTGTGTGCTAGCGCTTGCCTTGCCCCTCCTGGGAATTCGTGTCGACGTGATGAATCGCCAACAACGCCCTTCTTTTGCTTTTTGTTTTAATTACATCATATAGTGCACACCACTTTAATTGTGTACATATTGTAGCGAGCTTAGGGTTCGCTAGATTAATTATTTTAAAATAAATAAGAGCCGTTAAATCGATTTTGAATTAATATAACACTTTATTATTCCGTAATACAACTGTTACTTATACCGTACACTTAACGATTTCTTTACTTATCGCTTCCGTACTTATCGCGTCTTTTACTGCTTACTTCTCACTCGAGACTTATCGCTTGCTTCACTGTCTTACTTATAACTCAACTCCCGATCTGCGTGCGACGTATTTATACCGTTTTTCCTCATTCTGATTTGGTGTATCGTTTCCCTCCGTTCCATAGTCTTGAATGTTCTATTCCAGTTTTCCAGTACTTCCTAAAATGATCTAGTACTTTGTTTCGGACTTTCTCGAAGATTCCAGTACTGATTGTCATATGCGTCACAATATTTTCACTATTAGTCTATCTATATTTTTTTCTTAAATCATCGCCAAGTCTCAAATACTTGTTATATGTACAGTTTATTAAAAGGTTTAAGGCAATGCAGATTGGTCTTCAAACTCCAACCGCACGCAATATTAGTAAGCACCCCCGACTCGACGACTTGATTAATTTGACCAAAACCGAAACAAGAGCTATTGCACGAACTTTAAACAACGAGAGAGTTAATCGCTCATTCGCGTTATTTTATATAGGGCGCCAAATACCCCCACTAAGCAGTTTTCCGATTCATAGAATGTGGCTTCGGCTCCCACTGGCCGGAACCCCCTTCAATGAATTTTCAGGTGCAGAAAAACTAAAACGGAAAGGTATTGCACTTTAAATTTGGGTGCACACAAAATAAATAATTAAAATTGTGTTGACGTACTAACGGATGATCATCCTGTTTCTTGCTGGGGTTGATTGGGGTTGATGATGTTTCTTGGTTCCTGGCCAGGCGAAAAACTGCTTCCTATGTTCCGGAATTAGTTGACACTCTCCCACTTTGATGTATCTCACATTCGTAAGCACAATAGCGCACGTACTGTAAAAATGGGCTTTTGACTGGAACCCTCGTTGAGTCCTTGTGATTTAACGGCGTAATCAGATGCGGCATACAGATGACGAAAGCGTAGGTGACTTGGGCGACTATTTGGAAAAATATGTAATGCGAAACGAAATGCAAGGTCAAGTGCACGATGGATATATGCTTTGGCATGGACTTATCGTATGCGATATGATTTGATTGGAATGAATGATGAATGACTGCGAATTATTGCATTATATGCAGAATAGATGTAATCATGATTTTAAGATGATGGTATCTTAATTATGTTATGTGTGTTGGGAGGGGGTGTAAAGTGAGGTGTAACATTCCTCCCCCCTTGAAAGAAAGAAAATCATCGGTACGAGTGATTTTCTGTGGCATAAGAGTGGGTTGCAGTTGTGAGTTGAGTTTGGTGTTTACCTATTCAAGTTTCTCTTCTATGAGTGGTGTGTTTTTACATATACAAGTTTCTCTTCTATGAGTGGTGTGTATTTACATAAGTGTTTTCTATGGTTTCTAACATGTATTAGTGCATTATGTTGTAGTTTGCTCATAGAGTTTTCTTTTGTGTTTTGGTGTAAGTTTACTTTTAACAATTTGTTTTGTCTCTCTGTAACATTGCAATAGTTATATATATATATATATTTTTTTTTTGTGTTAACTCATTATTTTATCTGGATTAGTCTTAGATATTACAACAGTTTTTTCTTAATTTTCTGTATGTATATGTATATATATATCATTTGTTTTCTTTTGGATATTGGGGTTTACATAATAGTTTTGTGTACTTGCTAACGGTAAATAAGAATCATAGATTAATGGGTTCGCTTTAACAGTAGAGGAAATTGCTTGTACCTTATTTGGTTTAGTGGTTTGGCTTAAGAGTATATGAGATTATTAATAGTTTTACTTCCTATTTAGTTTGCTTTTAGCAGAAATCATATATGTAGTAGTAATTTAAATTTTTTATGTTTGTGCTTTATTGCTATACTTTGGTGTAACTAACAACTTATATTTTTGTGTAACTAATTGTTTGTATTTGAATTTGTATCAGTAATATTTTTTTTCTAGTATGATTAATGATTTTCGTAATTTGAATAGCGTTTATAATAGTAGAACTTATTTGTAGCGATTGTTTGTTCAACCCGGTTTATTTATTAATTTTAACATTAGTGGTAATGATGAATGAAAGTATTTATATTCGCATTTTTTATTTTCTTTATAATTTGTAATCAATTATATTTACTATCTGTATATATATATATTTAATTTTAATTTAATTTTATCAGTAGAGAAAAACTTTTGTACGACAGTGGTTGGCTTATTTGCAATTTTAATAGTACATGAAATTATTTATCTAATGGTTTTATTTTTTCTAATTAGTTTACTTTTAATAGTAATCATATATGTATTAAGAGATTTCTTTACTTTTGTTTTCGGCAGTAAAGGATTTGTTTGTACATAGTAATTTGGTTTATTTTCCATCTGTATGGTAATGGTAATAATATGTAGGAAAGTAAGTAATATGTTTAATTTGTACATCTTATTTTTATTTCCGTACCTGGCCATATTGTGCATGAATTTGAGAAGTGGTACCTACTGGAGATAGCGAATGTGTTGGGCTAGGTAATAGGTGTGTATTGAAACTAGCTAATCTTGGAATATGGTTTTAACCTACCATTTCGAACTATTATCAGTTTTTGGCCTACTTCGATGGCTGTCTTGTTTGGCCTTGTTACTGCCGTAACGAAAAACAGGCCTTTCCACATGGGTGTTTGGTTGGACTTTTGCAACAATTTTTTGTTGCCTTCGTTTTCCGATAAGGTAGCGTACGAGTTTAGTGAATTTGTATTTTTTGTGTTTCTTCTTTTGGGATTGGATGTAAAGGTGTTGCCTTTATCTTGCTTGTTAATATTTTCGGATATTGTGGGTTTCTTCCACAATTTTTTATTATGAGGGTAGCTAGCGTTTGAGCTTTCTGTTTTTGAACATGTCTTATATGTCCTTTTTGTGTTTCTCTGTTTTAATGTAAAGGTGTTGCCTTTATCTTGAGTTTGTTTATTTTTGATTATTGTGGGTTTTTTCCACAATTTTTTGTTTTGAGAGGAGCTAGCGTATGAGCTGTCTGTTTCTGAACATGTCTTATATGTCCTTTTTATGTTTCTCCATGTAAAGGTGTTGCCTTTATCTTGGGTTTGTTTCAGTTTGATTTTTGTGGGTTTTTTCCACAATTTTTTGTTTTGAGAGGAGCTAGCGTATGAGCTGTCTGTTTCTGAACATGTCTTATATGTCCTTTTTATGTTTCTCCATGTAAAGGTGTTGCCTTTATCTTGGGTTTGTTTATTTTTGATTTTTGTGGGTTTTTGCCACAATTTTTTATTTTGTGAGGAGCTAGGGCACTTGCCACTTGACTTTGGGTTCCTCTTAGAATTTAGTGTAAAGGTGTTGCCTTTATTTATGGCTCGCTTGCCATTTGGGTTTCTTTCAGCTCCGTTGTCCACTACTAGAGTTGTGTTTCTTTCAACACTAACGTCTATCGGTAGCTGAACAGTTGGGATGCTGGTTATTGGTGGGTGTGGGAACCCAGTGTGGTAGCTTCTTGTTGCTACTGGATGTTCTATCCCATTTCCTAGTATTGGGGGTAGTTTGTTTTGAGTTTGTGACTGATGACCGGGCTCTGGGTTGCGTCCCTGTTGGTCAGTAGAGTCGCAAATCTGGCGTATGCGCAAGATTCTTTTATTGGTTGTACTTACTGGTAGTGAAATGTCCGGTAGGAAGGCTCCATCGCGTGATTTCTGGTTCAGACAGAGCGTTTCCTCTTTTGGTTCCACTGGAACAGCTTTGGTCCGGTGAGATCGTACAGGCACGTGAACTTCTTCTACCAGTTGATTGTTTGCCACCATCGCTGAGGTTTCGCAGCCAGTTTCTCGAGTAAGAGAACTCTTGGAGAGGTTACAGGCGGTATATCTGACCTCTTTGGGTCCCGCTGTGACTGTAACTTGTCTCACATCGGCTGTCCGTTTGTGATTTGGGCTTTTGGTTTTAGATTCCATGGGAATGCTAAATTCTTCTGGGTTTCGTTCCGTGCGAGGGAAGGTTAGCTGTTGGTTACTTAGGTTTGCTTGTTGAAAATTTTCCGCCGTCACTGGGGTTTCGCAACCAGATTCTTTTTTGGAAGAATCCTTGGGGGTGTTACAGGCGGTATGACCGACCGCTTGGTCTATAACTTGCCCTACATCGGCTGCCCTTTTGTGGCGTGGATATTCGATCTTGGAGTTTAGTGGAATATTAAACTCTTCAAGGTTTCGTTTGGTACGTGGGAACCTAGGTTGCTGTTTTGGACCATTAATACAACAGCTTTCAGAAAGGGGATCGTTCCCTAGTAGAGCATGGTCGCTTAGACCCGTATCAATTGTGGGTACGATCGTCAGTGGTGGCTGGGGGTATCCTAAGTTGTGGATATTTTGTAATTCTGATGGGCCGGACGTGTCTCTTGTATTCCGGGATTCCCATTTTGCCTTTTGGCGGCAGTCCGTAACGTGATGGCCTTGCCGACCACAAAAATCGCAGGCTATTCTTATGCTATAAACCTTAGGCGAGTTTTCAACGTAAGTGCTGTTAGGAGAATTCAAGGGGGTGGCCCTGTGTTGATTTGGTTCTCTTGAATGGTTTGTATTAGTGTTTGAATTAATGATATTTGTGTAGTCTTCTGACTTCTGGTAGTTTGTAATGTCGTGACTATAAGGCGTATGGGGCGGAGTGTTTCTCCGTGTGAGGCAGTCACTATATGTATGCCCCTGTTTGTGGCAGTAATTGCATATGATTTTGGCGGTAATTAAACGCAAATGTTTTGTACAAGGCTCGTTTTGCCTTTGTTTTGCAGTGTCATTTTTTCTGCATTGTTGAAGGAAATCTGCATAGTGGAGACCCGAGGTAAGTGGAGTATTTGGGTTGAGAGGTACGGCTCGTGTGTTTAATTGATTCAGGGAATTAGAGACGTGAAGGGGTTGAGTAGAATCTGGTATGACGCTATATTGTTGGGTGAGAAACGCGGCCTGTTGTAGCTTTTCCATATCTAAAGCTTTTTGAATTAATTCGTCTACCGTTCCATCCCCCAGGGTCAGTAAATATTGGCAGAGGTGTGAGTTGTTGACGCCACTTTTTAGTGCGTTTTTGGCGAAGTCCTCCAACTGTATCTTCACACCGGAGGCTGCTGTCACACCGTATTTTTGGTCCGCGGCTTCCTTGCAAACCATCAGCATCTGCTTTATCCTTGCGGTAAAAGTGATGAGGGCTTCCAAGGGTAGCTGTCGGATCGTAATCAGCTTATTCACTAACTCCTGGTATGTTTCCCGAGGTAAGTAGGTATTTTTGAGGAGTCTTTCGGCTTCCTCGAAGGTGTGGGGAGGGTTTGAGGCAATTAATACGTATGCCTCACCTCGTAGACGCGTGGGGAATATTGTTAAAAACGCGGAGTGCTCTTCTGCAGGTAGGCATCCGATTACCTTCCTGCAGCATCCTAAAAATACTTGTAACTCATTGTCAACCAGGGGACTGTGCCCGCCCGAGAAGACTGGTACAAGCTGGGAAGTAAGTTTTGAGATTTTAATGTAGTCGATGGACATGATTTCGAGAGTGACGCGACTAACTAAATTTTTGTTGGATAGAGTTTTGGTGGCAGACGAGGTCGTAATAATACTTAAGAAAGGGGGAACTTATTAAATTCTAAAATATTTGCTATCCCGTAAGTTATTTGTTTCTGTAGGGGTGGAAATTGTTCCCTAGGATTACTAAGTGCACAATATGGTCAACGACAGTGTATTTTAAGGGTTTGTTTGTGTAAAAATATATAGGAACTAAATCGTATATAAAAAAAAATTGTTTGCTTACTCGGTTCTATTGACTGCTGCTACTGTTACTACTGGTGTCGTGCTGTGCTGCTGTTTCCTACTGGTATGGTGCTTGATAGCCGTTGTCACTGGGGGTTTCTGCTGTCTTTGGTGTTGTGTTATTTGGTGCTGCCAGGTAAGCTTCACGCCCTACAGTTGAACATTATGACCTGGTCTTCCATTAATTTTTATTGATGATTTGATTTTTGATTGTTGTGGTTACAGGTATCTTTTTGACGATTGATGTAGTCACATTGGCTGCTGCTGAGTTGGATTGATATTTCTCTCCTTTTTTTTTGTATTGCTTTTGTTTGTGTGTGTGTTTTTTTTTTTGTGTTTTGTTGTGGGCTTTGGGCTGCATCTTCCAAGATGCCTCGCATGTATTTGCCAGTAATTGGTTGGCATGTAGTTGTCGTCCGCGCCGCGGGAATTGGGGCCTCTGGTCATCTGGATGGCGATCTTCAGAGTTCATGTGTTTCGTAAGCTGGTCCTCCGTCACCAGTTTTGTGAAGTGTTCGTTTTTGTTGTTGTTTGATTTGAGAAATGGGTTATCAGATTGTACCCCCGAAGCCAGACTCAGCTCCGAGTGACGGGGAAAGGTGTCTTTTGCCCAGTACAATTGAGGTTAGTTATTATATTGGCTAGGCTTTTTAAAAGCACTTACAAGTTATCCAAACTTGGGCTTCCCTCGTCCCTGCTCGGGCGCCAAAAATGTTATATCGAAGTTTGACCTCCGATATAAACATTTAAATATTTGGTTATCGGACGGTAGTTTTGTTTATAGGTTATTATTAATAGTTATTGTAATGAAATATCTGAGCGTAACCCCAGATATTATCATTTATTAATTATTTATCAAAATGTAACACCTGAGCGTAACCCCAGATGTTATCATTTGGTATTTGATTATTGGGCGGCTAATGGCCAAAATGTCGTATTGTTGTTGTCTACTTATGTGGTATTAGTCGGAAACTTACTTGGTAATTCAGCGCGGCTTTTCCTTGGCGACAGGCTCCTGTGCGATTGACAATAAAACACTTTTATTTCACTTAACTTGATATTTTATTCGTCGGGAATGTCGATCCCTTAAAGTTAGTTACACTTGTTACTTTTACACTAAACTGCCCTATAGTAATTTAATTGCAAGAAGACCCGCTCTACTTACGGTTGGCCGCAGTCTTCTTGCTTTCAATTACTGTGCGCATTACTACTCACTTGCAGCCACCTTATATACCAATTTAATTATCCGCAATTGCAGATGGAGCAATTTTTCCACCCAGCGCGTGTAGCCTAATTGGGGGTTAATTGCCTGTCATTCTTAATTCGCAATTTTCAATAATCGCTGCAAAAATTGCAGCAGAAGCGATTCATATATTAACTCGATTTGCAGCAGCAATTTCAGTGCATTGCCCTACGTGCAAATCGTTTGCGACTTCTCGCTGCGTCCGCCATTTTCGCTGCGATCAACATTTCTCCGAGGTTCAACTGTGTCGCAGCCGGTCTTCCTCGATCATGTTGCTGGCGCTCGAATAACATGTATTATTTTTGTTAACATGTGTATTCGTAAACTGAGACCGTTTAGGTCTGGTTTTGCTTTTCGTAATGCGAAACGAAATGCAAGGTCAAGTGCACGATGGATATATGCTTTGGCATGGACTTATCGTATGCGATATGATTTGATTGGAATGAATGATGAATGACTGCGAATTATTGCATTATATGCAGAATAGATGTAATCATGATTTTAAGATGATGGTATCTTAATTATGTTATGTGTGTTGGGAGGGGGTGTAAAGTGAGGTGTAACATTTCGCTGCCGTCTTCGTAGTAACAATTTGATTGTCGCTGATTTACTTTGATCCACCTAATATTAGCTCGATTAAAGTTAGATCGCTTGAACTCGCTCTTAAATAAAACACATGGCACTCGCGACTTTCTATGTTTTTTTTTTATTTTTTTATTTTACTTCTCCCAAGAAAGCTGAATCCATAGCCCTAAGTCAGCGCCCTGAGATGCTATTTTGTTTTTCTCGACTGGGGCCATCAACAAAGCTCCGAAAGATGCTCAAAGATTTCTCCCAACCATTTCACGAAACCTATAGCTTAATGGGGTGGGATTTCACCGGGTGGCTGGGCTTTGGGACCCTATCTGTCACTCAGTAATTTTGCCGAACCACACAATAGTCGAAGACGCGTCAGTTGTACCAATGTTTACATAATCAAACACAAGACGCAACCTCCTTATCAAATCAACCATTAAAGCAAAACCATTACTCGGGTCAACGCGAAACTCTTGCGACATCCTAGAATAAACTTAGCACAAAACACCAATACCTCCTCTAAGTAGTTTAATAAGCTCATGCATGATATTGTGGCGATATCATGATTTCCTTCCCCAGAAATTGACCCACGAGAAAAGATATCCGGACGCACTAAATGCATCACAAATCGGAAAAGCACCTTCGTATATATCATCTTCATCATCGGCACTACAACCGGGATCCGGTCTTGGCCTTATTTAGCAAAGTCTTGAGGCGTGTTAAATTTTCCATAATGATATGTTTTTTTCGGGCAAGGTCATTAGTCTTGCGACAGTGGCTCCCCGATGGGGAATCGAACCCCAGTCTCCCACGTGACAGGCGGGTATACTGTATATATGTTATATATATATCACCAAAGAAAAAAAAACAAAATTGGGGTGAATATACGAATGAGGTCGAACGGCGTCTTATGACGAATAAACTTCGATTTCGGGGATCGGTGAACTCATAACGTGGTAACGGAAATATGTAAACGAGCATAATTAAAATTATCGACTTGTTTCCATTTATTTTCTCCGAGATAGTCCTCCACGTACTTCAAATTGGGGAACCATTCTAACTCGTTATCTCAGAAGGGAACATAACGCAATTATTTCCGTCCCTACTGGACCATTTGTCACCGCAAAGATTTCTATCGACCAAATCGCGGACTTATAGCATTATAAGGTGGTATTGTGGCGTTTCCAATAGATTACACACACTCAAATATGATGAAAAACACAGCACTAATAGGGAATCGAAAAAAATCTCATCGGAGTTATATACTAGAGCAATAAGCTAGTAACCCACAGCTTAAGTAGTACGTTGAAACATCTTCCCCCGTCCGCGGTCATTTTTCAATGCCTTGGTGCCTTGGTTCCAAGCTTTTCATAGCATGGCTTCAAATCAGGCTCAACACCATTTCGAAAAATGCTATGGCGTCTCACCAGGGGATCAGAGTGGGATCAACATACCATCTGTTCCAACTTTTACGACCGGTTGAACATCCAAATTTAGAAACATAATCAGAGAAATCTGAACCATTTTACAAAGCCTTTAACATGAGCAAGTATCTCAGAGGGCAATGAGCTTTGACCCCGAACCCATCATCTACAAGGACATTATCAGCAGAATCGAAAATAGTGATGGAAAACCTTATTAAGATACAACAATGAGGAATGAAACTCCTCAGAAGGGTTCAGGCGAAGGTAAATTCAATTGTGCCACTGGACATAGGAGCACACTATCCTGCTTTTTATTTTTCATAGATATTATCACCGCTTTTGCTTAGCTGAACATAGTTAATCACCTTACCTATTTGATTATTTTCTCCCAATACCCTTCCATCCACTCTAAAAGTTAATTGGTGAGATACGGATAAACAACCTTTTAACTACTACCGTTGCAATCTTCTTAAGCCTTCAATGCCAATAACTTTTTCCTCGTCACAAAATTCCCTTTTGGAATGAAAACGTGAAACTAAATGTGCATTCGGAAAACGTTCATTATTTCAAAAACAGTATGAAAATGAAAACACCCAAATCGACAAATAAATAATAAAGATAGACTCGGTATTCATGCTTGCCTTTATATTCGTTTTACTTATTTTTAACCACCAATTTATAGCAGTACACAAAGTAATAAATTGTCTTTAACTATTTCAAGGACTTATGGGAATGCCACCGCACGTGCGTTCACGAGTAGCATCACGTGCCAACTCCAGGGTACCGTCGCCGTCGCTGAGTCGAAAATCAGTGCAACTCCGTAAAAAGCGCACCAACTACATCGAAAATGAATTAACCGATGACGAAGATTCCGAAAAAGATGACGAACGATCACTTTTATCACAACGATCTGGCATATTAAACTCACGACGTGGCCGGCGAACTTCAAGCACTTCTCAAGCTATTAATTCAGATGAACGAGATTTATTTGACCAAAATCGATCGAAAAAAGTAAATGTACGTGATCGACGTAGACCGTCTGTACCTAAATCTGTTCAAAGCGAATGGCTGCCGTCAAGACGATCGTCCAATTCGATCACCCTCAACTCCGCTTCGAAGAAAACATTTTCTGAATCACCGTTGACTCCAGATTCTGACTCATCTGAAACCTCGCACACCAAAGCGCTAGTCCAAGCGAAGATTCAAGAGAAGCTGAAGAAATCTGCCAGCCCACCATCCGACCCATCGAGCACTAAAAACCAAATCGATAATCCAAACGCGACAGCCGACGAACAAAAAGAAGACGAGATCAAAAACGACGATACTACTTCATTAGGACCTCCTCCTTCCACACCTGAATACGAATGGGAATGTGAATTTTGCACCTATCTCAATGAACCAAAGACGAAAATATGCTCCATCTGCTGTAAGACCCCCAAAGGCAAACCGAAACCCACAATCAAACCGAAATCCGCCATAGCTGTCAAAATGGAGAATCTCAAAATTGCAGAACACAAAGAGGAAGAACCCCACAGGCATGATTCAGGCAAAGAGAAGAAAGGTAGGACTAAAAAAATTTCATTTTTCTTCGGAGCCAGTCTTAAATGATACCATCACTTAATGTGTACATTAGTCACACTAGCAATCCCTCCGAACTTATATTCCTTCTTCAGTGTTCTTCTTAACTTGTGTTATAACAAAAACTTACGAGATCCTTTCTTTAAGAAATACAACTCTTCCCACATATTCGTTGTTTCAATTCACCACACCAAAACACAACCAACTTTCTGTCACGGTTCGCTTCCTTCAGTTTTTAGCCTATTATTTTAAGCAATAAAAGAACTAGAAACTTTCGAAATTATAGAACAAACATCTGTAGAAGATATTTGGACTACACTGGATGAAAACATTCAGATCGAAGCCAACAAAGTTAAACTTAATGCTACACAAAACTCTGTACAGCCAAAACAACAAAGCCCGGCCTTGAAAACCACAAGCAAAGAAAACGCTAGAAAAGTTTCAACCGGCTGCGGACCCTCCCCACCTAAAGAGATTAAACGAGATGTAAAATCCACCGGAACTTCTCCAGCTCCACAAAGTATTTCTACGCAGGTGAGTAATTTTAGAATAACCTAGGAAAGTTGAGAAGTGGAGTGATGTTTTTTTTTTATGCAGACGTATGACTCATTACCAATGAAGAACGATCCCAAGATGGATAGTACTTCGTTCCTACCAGAACTGATAAACAACGATCTGCAGGTATTCAAGCTTGAATATTATGTCAATGCAATAAAAATTATGTGTATACTTTCAGGGTCAAATATTTCACCAACCCGTAGGGGCATTCAGTCCCAGGGAGTTGGGTACACCATCCCAAGCATCCGGAGATAGTTTCTCAAACCACCGATTTTATCGGGACTTAACTGTGCCTCAGCTCGACAAGTATCGTGAAACGCATCTCGATGACCGAGGGTTGACACCACGACCGACAGTCTCAGAGTACGTTCCCATGCAGCAGGTAAGTAAAGAAACCTGTTTAAACTCCTTCATCTGCATTCCTAACATTATTAGACAAAACCATACCACCAAGATCACTTTGTCCATGAATCCTTGGCATTCAAACGAACTGACTTCACCAGAGATCCTGAAATCGAACTCTTCATGCTGCTAAAAGTACGTGCCCGTAATCCATTGATCTTCCCAACATTAAGAAGAACTTAACCTAAACTTACTTCCCAATTTACTGTCTTACTAGGAAGCAGAATATTACAAGTTTACAGCGGAAGAATTACACGTGGCCCTCAAACATTGTGGCGATACCAATCCAATAGTATGGCTTCGCGAAAACTGGTCTAAACTAATTCATACCGTTCAAGGACTTGCCACCAAGTACGGCCAAGAGCGTACTGAGAACACCATCGGCACAATATCCACCATAGAAGCCAGGGAAGCCCTTCGCGTAAATGGGGGCAATATATGGCAAGCCATTTCGGAATGCATCGAACAAAGGCAACGTAAATACCTCGAGATTTCGTCTAAGGGTAATTACTCCCGCGAGGACATCGTCACAGCCCTCACTGCACACCACGGAAACGTCGAACTAGCGATTTTAGATCTAAACAAAACACAACTCAGTCCCTTCCTAATGAGAGTCTGGGGTTCACCCAACGGAACGGAGAATGAAAGTATTAATTATCCACCATCGGATATCAAATTTGGTTAGTATATGTGGGTTTTGGTGATCGACAAGCTTATTAACAAGAGTTAACTTAACATAGTTTGTACAGAAACTGCTTAACTAACGTCCTTGCTTCAAACTCTCTCTTACTATTTCTTTCTTGCAATTCTCTTAGACAACAGTTTGCCAAATCATGAGCTTCTCACTGCCATCAGTACCAATAACTTAACATATCACCACAATCAAGAACACAATGAACCTGAAAACATACCAGTGTCTGAATTCCTAAATGCCCTTGAAACCAAGGAAGAAATTATGGCAAACAAAAACTCTCTTCGCGACTTGGAAACCCTCATAAACAGTATGGAGCAAAAACAAGCGAAACAAAATACCCTAATGTTGCGGGAGCTAGAAGACATGCTAGGAGCCGCCTTAGCCAGAAAGTCGACAGAAGCCAATTCTAGCCCAGAAAATGTCACCATAAAGAGCCCCATTCCCGGGAAGAAAAATAAGAGTACCGTTTTTAACCACTCCAAGGATGTAAGAGACTTTGTTAGGCAACACATGCAGGATATTGTACCGAACCTAGTAGATCAGGTCGAGAAAGACCTACAAAGCGTTGACGATGAAAAGAATTCGCTTGAAATTTTTGAAATAATCAAATCGCATATAAGACAAGGAGTGATGTGTGAGTTACCCCATGAACAAGTTTTTTCTGTTACCGAAATCGGTAACTTCAACCTGCCGACAGACAATGCAACATTAAGAGAGCATGCACATATATTTACATTGAAGTCCTTTGTGGGTGTCCCTCGGGTAAAAATAAAGTCTGCTGTTGCTCTTCCAAATGAATGGGTACATAAACGGTCTGGAACAGTCGTAACCCCATCTCCTGTAGAAAATCCTCCTCTAGATTCTACTAAAACGCTGGTATCAAACCGGGACACCTCTGGGACCAAAAACATGCCCAGCGAGGCTGCTCAGAGTGGTGAGAGAAGGGGTCAAGATGGCCGATCGCCAATGCAGCAAAACATAAATCAACACCCAATGGTGGAAACTGTCCGATCTGACACTACTAAACAAAACATCTCTTTGGAGGTCGAACAAGGCACATCATCTTCAACTCAAATTGAATATCTTTCCCAACAAGTGGACCAACCTTCAAGTGGGGGTCGAAGACAAGATTCGGCATCTCAGATTATTGAAAACAGCAATGATTACCATGTTCCAAAATCAAACATAACTTTGAGTAGTAATCAGCAAGACTTTCAATCAACAGTGCCCACTCCAGAAAATACAGCCGCGCAATCAAGTGTAAATAAAACACGAACGTCAAAAGGTATTTCCTTAAGAATCGGGCTTAGCATTCCCAGAACAGTACGACGGAGACCACAAACTTCAAATAAAAAATCTCAAAGAAGGTCCTTGAAAAACACCGAGGAAGTACCTGCTAACCAGTCTCCAGTACTACGCGCTTCTACAAAACCCAATGCAGAGGATTCGGTGCTATCACCGCATTCAAACTCTTCCAAGAATCTTAGAAAAGCATCTAAAGTTGACTTAAGCAGTCCACCACTACATCCCGAAAGCAAGATTAAACCCGGCAACTCCGTATCGCACCACTCAAAGACTCCCCAAAAAGATCACAACAGTCCATCCGATGGGAAAGAGGCACAAAATACGCAATCTCTAGTCCCACCTATTTCACCGGATTTTACAGAAGAAAATATATCTGTCGTTAGCGAAAACTCCAAAACTGTTAACACCACTGCAACATTTTTGAAGGAAAAAGATGAAAATAAACCAATCGAGATGAATTTTCCTGAGTATACCTTAAAAACGTCTGTAAAATGTTCACAAAATTCCACCCAGGTCAGTAAGGCAAACGAGTCTCCTACGTTCTTAGAAGGGAATGCAAACAATTCTGCCATTGATCAGAAGACTTCGGCACCTTTGACCACCGAATCAAAGCAAAGTCACATTGATGACAATGTGAGATATTCTCAGAACAAATCCAAAAACTTGAAAAACTCAGGTTCAGTGCCAACACAACATACTGAAATACATGAGTCAGAAAATACAAATTCATTACGCCCTAATGCAAACCAAGAAAAAAATGCCCCTGATCACAAGTCAAAGACTTCTGCGCCTACCGGAATGCATCCAATAATCCATAGTAATCAAGATGACTCAGAATCAATTTTAGAACAAAATGAAGACATCTCCGAATCAAAGCCCGCGAATTTCCAGTCTATAACCAGGGGGCAAGACAAAGGAAAGGTTTTGAATACTTCAGAAGTACAAGATCACCAACAATCAACCGCACTAGCAAAACTTTCAAACCCCCAAACTGCTAACCGAAAACTTGTCTCAAGAATTCCAGTAAAGAAGTCCACAAGTTCATCAAGCATCAAGCGTTCTGAACCTATTCGACATGCAAAAGGCGCACATGTAAGTACAAGTGACATTATAAACACTCCTCCACAAGAAAGTCCAACCACAACGGATGACCTTGAGTTCTTCACAGACGCGCAAAGTTCTTCCGATGAGTCGGACTTTTACAACGTTATTGAAGAGTCTACGAAGTTGAAGACAGCTTCCTCTACCGAGCATCTATCAACAAAGGACGACAGTGACCTTTCCGATCAGGAGCTATTTAGTGTAAGCAGTCAAGGATCCCACAGGGATGGCAGCCCAAACACTCTGCAGTCGCTAACTTCTGACACAGAAGTCTTGCTAATTCTTGGAAACGAACCCGAGAATACTATCAGTGATCTATCGAGTCCATCACTTAACTTGCGATCATTTCATTCGCCTAAGCAAAACCTATCTGAGCTTGTTCGAGATACACAGCGTATAATAAAGCAGATGAAAGAAGAGATAGACTTTGATATAGCTGCTCTTGATTCGGATGATGATTATAGCGGTGAAGACTACTCCTATGAAGAATATGACGAAGAAGAATTTGAGGAAGAAGAAGCTGAATATGAAGAAGATGAAGAGGGCACGGAGGCGAACGGCGATGAGGATTATGAAGAAGGCGAGGGAGATGAGCTAGACGAGCCGATTTATGAGTATGAAGAGGACGAACAACACAACAGTAATCCAGAAGACCTGATACCAACAGACACAGCATACGACGGCATTCAAAATGAAGACGAATCATTCACAATAAATAATCACAATGCTAACCTCGAAACAGGCCAGGAGCTTACCTCATTACAAATTGCAATAATCCACGAATCATCTCCAGATCAAAATCTCTCATTAGCAGCGCCCGCATCAATGCTTACTCATTTCGAATCCATTGGCAAAGAAAAAAGCATAACTGATGATACCACTTCAACAATTGCAGGACCATCAATCGGGGCCACTCAAAGGCAAGAAGGTCTAAAACAACCCGATAAACCAACAATATCCTTTCACAATGCCCAAGAGTTTCCATCCAGTACAACTCAACAAAGTTCCGTCGAAAAAATAAGCAATCCAATACTGAAAGATGCTCTGCAAACTTTCAACCATATATCAACAACAAAGGCTGATCCCATAAGAGAAATGCCTCAACCATCGGATGAATCCCAACGAAATCTTGATATTAAGCAAGCTTCGAATACAAATGACCATGAAAATGATCACACCACCCACTATCCAGTACTGCATCTCGTTAAGGCCTTAAGCAGCGACAGCCCTGACACCAAACGTAATGCAATCCTATTGGAATCCACCGACATCGATTCGCCGGGCTTCTCAAATGATCCAGTGCACGATGAAACCCTGGCTAGGTTGTCTCTACTGCAAACGGGCGCATCCATCAATTTGGACAGTAACATAATCACCGTCCAGAAAACTGCAACCGAAAACAAGAGCTCATTAAACACCCATTCTAAAGGCACTGAGGATGAGTCTTCGCCTAATAAAACAGATACTAATACAAATAACATCTCATCAAGCAGTGAAAATGACAACAAGTACGCGAGTGCCGCTTCATCTCCAAGGAATAGTCAGAACGTCAAAACACTCTTAACAGACAAGGCTGACTCATCAAGAAGATCCATAGAGTCGCCTGACTTAAAAATAGCTGCAAATGTTAAAACTAACTTTGTAGGTCAAACACACAATCCTGATGACAACCAAACAGAAGTATCAGATCTAGAATCAGAAGCCGATAATTCTGAAGAAATATTATATTCTAACGCTGAGGACGAGACTGACGACAGAGTCAATGAACCAACAACACTGATAAGGGAACAAGTGGAACAAGAACCCAACTCTACTATTTCAGAAGCCAATATCAGGACAAGGCAAATCAACAATGATTCCACAGAAGGAATGGTTGAACGACCCCCAGGAAACAAGGAAAAGTCACAATTGAGCTCCAGAAAAGAAAGTGCGGTGAATCAGAGTCTGGAAAGCGACGCCCTTCGAGAAGATCGTACGTCACCCAGTGAACCCGTCTTCAGCAAACTACCCCTATCACAGGAAGCCACTCAAGTGAAAGTAGTGGAAAACTCTACCAAATTGTCACAAAGCAATAATGAAGAACTGCAACGCGGAATGGAAAGAAGTTTTCATTTATCCCTTCAATCCGAAAAAACTGGAAAAGATTTTCCGACGATAAGTCAGAAACAACCGCATCGTGATTCTGATGCCCAGAATGAATTGCCACCTAATAAAAAAACGGAATCTCCAGCTATTGAAAATAATCAAGAAAGTCCCTCATTCATTCAGAAAGGGGAACAATTTGCATCGGCAGAAAAACATCACTCCTCAAATATAAAGAGCGGAACCGATGCAAAGCAAGACAGACATCTTTCTGGTATCGAATCAAAAAATAATACAGAAGTAAATTTACCCGGCACTACGTTGTCAACGAAAGATAAATTGCGAGCAGGTTCTCTGACAGTAAATCAAGCATATCAACCAACAGGCTCAAGGGGGAGTGAAACTCGAAACATTCACAACTCATCGGACAGAAATTTACTGACAGAGCAGAACGAACTAACTCAACTCCGTACTGAAAATGGATCACGACTAACAAGTTTACCCAACCCATCTCAACTAGAGATAGCAGCATCAGATGGTGCCACAGAACATCACAGTACACCTAAGCACGTGGATGTGCAAAGACAAAGGTTAGACTCATATAGTTCCCAAAGTACAACGCCAAGTCAATTAAACTACCAAAATTCGAATCCAACGATAGATGGTGATCTATTGAAAGAAAACATTCCCGTAAATACCCACACACCGCTAGCCACCATAAAAGAAACAACTCAAAATGCTGATTTAAAAAATCAAGGTAAACCACAAACATCGACGGAAAACTCCACTCCGTCGTCAAGCAATTATCAAGCAGAAAAAAATGCTGACTCCAAAAACAAAACCAATATTTCTTCGGTCGCTTTAAAAAAATCTCCAACATTATATGGTAGTTCCTCTGATATAAGACCTGACCAATCCGTAGAACAAAGCGCTGATTTATCACAGAACGCCACTAAAATTCCAGCACTTGAGAACAACCAAACGTCGAAGGCTCCTTCCACATCCCTATCTCGAAAGGGTTCGCCCAAAAAATCAATTAGTAAAATTCCCAAACCCAATGGAAGCGGTAAATCAGCATCCGGCAAAGCAAACCCGGGGCCCTCACCAATCGGTATCTCCTCCGTTCGAGCTATTCAACAAGAACTCTTCAACAAACAGACTCAACAAGACAAGCCCTCCTTACTACCGCAGAGGACCTCACCACCAAAATTAATCCGAAAGAAGTCCATTACAGAAGCGATATCGAAATTCTCCAAGGCTACCGGTGAACGTGCCGGTGCACTAGAGCACCCTCGGTCTCAATCGAAAATTCCAAAGCCACCAAGGAAAAAGTACCATGAAACCTGCTTCAGCGATGACGACTACGAGCACACATCAGAAGAGGACGAGGAGCTCCAAGCATCCCAGCTTCGTTTAAGAAAACAAAGCGCACCGGTCTTCAGGACGTACCCCAGTATTCAAGAGTCGCAATTGGATCCACCGGAAGTAAGAACCAGCAACCTTATTATTTCAGTGACATAATTAAATTCTCTTATAGGTTTTGATGCAGAAATTAATTGATGAACAACTAGTATCGAATTTAGCTGAAGCACAACTAGCAGCAGCTTTGATGGGGATGAAATTCCAACAAGATGTCTCGGTTTGGGCGGCGAGGCAGTCCTGTGACTTGGACCAAGCCGTATCCCTTCTACAACAAGAATGCGAACTGTGCACGGGCATATTCCCTATGAATCAAATCGTTTCGATGCTAAAGTGTACACATAAGTGCTGTAGGGACTGTGCTCGAAATTACTTTACTGTTCAGGTAAGACAGGCAATAAAATGGGTGGTCCACATGGTAATTGAATATATTGGTTTTAAATTCTTTAAATGACCAAAACCTAAATTAACTTAATCAGTACTGGGTCATAACTCGCGAATACCATATATCATCATCATCATCACCATCGGCACTACAACCGGGAGCCGGTCTTGGCCTTATTTAGCAAGTCCTGAGGCTTGTTAAATTTTCCATAATGATTTGTTTTTTTTTTTTGGGCAAGGTCATTAGTCTTGCGCCAGAGGCTCCCCGACGGGGAATCGAACCCCGGTCTCCCACGTGACAGGCGGGTATACTAACCACTATACTATCGAGGAGGCCAATACCATATATATCAGACTTAAAAAATAGCTAACATTAACTCTAACTAACTCAGACCAATCTGGAAAAGGACACAAAAACCTTCTTTCACTTCATCAATTATAAACGTAAATCCGATGGTTACCCCGCATCGCTTGCTTAAAACTCTCATACCTCAACCCATCCTGTTACTATCGCTAACCGCTTCGCCACTAATTTCAAAGAGTCATTCACTAATGACTTGTTTGTTCCTGACCCGTCATACTTCAACTTCCCATCCAATTTTTCCGCGGGCCCCTTCACCAAAAACTCCTTTGATCCCTCCCTAATTGAATCTAAACTATTCCAACTCAAAGACGAGTTTACACCGGGCCCTGGTGGTATCCCTGCATTTCTTCTCAAGAAAAAAATCCATTCTCTCTGCTCTCATCTCCCTCATCTCCTCTTTCATTCTCTCAACGTGTATTCCCCCACATTTGGAAAAGGTCCTTCATCACCCCCATCCACAAAAAGGGTCCCAAAAACGATGTCCCGAACTACCGCCCCATCGCCAACTGTCCCACTTACCCAAGATTCTCGAAAACATTCTATACGAATCCTTTAGTTCTCGTTGCGAATCTTTTATTTCACCAAGGCAACATGGTTTTCTCAATGGCTGGTCAACTACAACCAACCTCGTTGAGCTCACTTCCTTTACACTCTCAGCACTGGACCACGGTAACGAGGTCGATATGGTCTCAACCAACCTCAGTAAAGCATTCGACAAAATCTCCCACAAGCTAATACTCTTCAAATTATCCGCCCTTGGCTTCGAACCCGGATTGCTGAAATGGATTTCTTCCTATCAAAAGGATAGACCTTATTCCGTTCGGTTCAAATCCATGATATTGCAACCGCGGCGTTTGATCACACTATGCCGTTGCTAACCGACATGATGCGATTTCCGGTGGAAATCTCATGGGTTAGTGAAAAGGGGTTGCTGTATGGCAAGTGGTACTGAATTCCATTATGCGTTACCTGCATAAAATAAGGAATTCAGTAATGCGTCCTATAGAGATATTTCTTTCACAGGTGAAATAGCTGAACGGAGGAATTGGGCTTGAGGCGGTGCGGTGTTAGCAGGCAAAATTGGGTTGGAATTGTGAGTTGGTTCTCCATGTAATATAGAGAACTCCTACAGATCTGTTAGTGAAAAGCATGATGTTCAAGCACAAGCAAATTCATAAAGCCACATGGATATCACCCGACGGCGTAACGCATAACCAAACAGACCACTTTCTCATAGATAAAAGACACCACTCGAACATCCTCGACGTATAATCATATAGAGGAGCAGATTACGATTGCGATCATCTTCTAGTGATGGGCAAAATTAAGAGTCGTCTAGCAGCAAACCCACATGGGCAGTCACGGGAGACGAGCAAAAAGTTCGACATTGGTAAACTAAAAAACCTGCGGAAAAGGGCTGAATATCAAGACGAACTAACGAATAGATTTAGCATCCTAGAGAATGGGAGCAGTGAGGAAGAGGAAGCTAATAGTGTGGACAATAAATGGACATCGATCAGAGATGCAATCCAACAAACACCCCAAGAGGTATTAGGATTTAAGAAAACAATTAAGTCCAAACCTTGGTTTGACGATGAGTGCAGGGCAAAGATCGAAGAACGTAGACACCTCAGAGTGATCCACTTAGAAAGATATGATGAAGTCAATGCAGAGAGATACGCGACGATTCGGAAAAACACAACGAGACTTTTCAAACGCAAATGGGAGAAGACTCGGGTCAAAACAACCACTCGAATGATCCACCAACTGATTACGACATATGGGATAAGGAAGTGACTCTAGAAGAATGTAAAACCTCAATAGTCATCCCCATTTTCAAAAAAGGCAACAGATCTGACTGCGAAAACTACAGAGGAATATGATTGCTTCCACCCACATACAAAATACTAACAATCATGCTGGCGAGAATCACGCCATACGCAGAAGAAATATTGGGAGACTACTAGTGTGGATTACGTAGGAACCCGTGAACGAGCGACTAAGTGTTCACAGTAAGGCGATTGCTAGAAAAGAGGTGGGAATATGGAGACACGGTTCACCAACTTTTCGTTGACTTCAAAAAAACCTACGACTCAGTCGCAAATCAAAAACTTTACCATATTGTAGTTGAGCTGGGAGTCCCGAAAAAATATGCAGCCCTCATTCAAATCTGAAAATAAAGGACGAGTTAGAATAGAAAACAACGTCTCAGAACAATTTGAAATCCGTGACGGACTAAAACAGGGCGATGGCCTCTCACCGTGTCTTTTTAACCTTGTGCTCGAGTCTGTCATCAGAAAGGTACAAGACGACAACATGGCCGGAACATCCCTGAGCGGGGTCACACAAGTGCTCGCATATGCGGATGACATCGCCGTTTTGGGCGTTTTGGATAATTTAGAAACTGTAACTAAAAACTGTGAAATCATCATGCAAGCGGCAGAAGAGGTGGGCCTAGAAATAAATGAAGACAAAACAAACTACATGATTATGGCCAGAGCAGGTGGACCTCAGGCAACACATATAAACGTTAGAGGCAAGATATTCGAGAAAGTTAAAGAATTTAAATATCTGGGAACGATTCTGACGGCCAGTAACTAAATGTCGAAGGAAATTAACAAAAGACTGCATTCCGGCAACGCTAGTTGGCACGCAGTCAGTAAACTGTTGAAATCTAAACTGCTATCACGCTCCGTGTCTATAGAACCATCATCGTGCCGATTTCTCTATACGGATGCCAAACATGGGCTCTCACAAAACGGGAAGAAAACAAATTCTGCGTATTCGAGAATAAAGTTCCAAGGGGTCTCTTTGGCGGTAAATATGACGAGGAGGCAGGACAATGGAGGAAACTCGACTACCACGAATTGGATGAGCTATACCGCAATACAATAGTGAGAGTAATCAATTCGCGAAGATTAAGACATGTAGAGCGAATAGGCAACGATAGGACCGTGCGTAGAATTCTTGACTGTAAACCAACGGGAAAGAGACCGGCTGGACAGCCGCGACCGAGATGTGAGGACAATGTAAGGTTTGACCTTGAGAAGATCGGATCGGAAGGTCAATCGTGGAAGGAGAGTGCAAAGGACGGGATACAATGACGGAGTCGGGTCGGTGAGGTCATGAACTTCCGGGTTCCTACACGCCAATAAATAGTAATAAATAGGGTTGTAATCCCGTACGATATACAGGGCGGACCTAAAGTAACGTTATATTGTGAATTGCCTACTATTTTGTTAAAAATGAAAATATTGGACTATGGTTTCACGGAAAATGTATTGAGGGTGTGAAATTGATGACATTAATTTGAAAAAATGACATCGGTCAAATGAACACCTCCGAAATTATCCACCCTATTTATGTAGGATTCATTATATAAAGTCTCATTTGAATAATACTTTTTATAGTCCGAATCCGGTGTTCGATATAATCTGAGACAAGTTCTGTGACACTTCCTTTCGAACACCCGAATCTTTTCCATCAAATTTGGACCTATGTTAAACCATACTGGGCAACCATATATGAGCATTTGCCTGATTGGCATCATGCAGCATGTTTTTACCCTACTGTCAAGTTGGCTACTGTGAAAAAGCCTCCTTGTCATAGCAAAAGTTTTCCTAGCTTTGGCCAAAGCAGCTTCTACATGTCTGTTAAAATACCGATATTGATCTAGCCAGATGCCCAGGTATTTAACTACACTCCTGGTTTCCGGTTTGCCTCTATGTGGTCCCACGAAAACTAGCTTTCGCCAGTTTTTTCTTGTGTCGTTTGTGGCTTTATAGGATAGCTTCACATTTCTGGAAGTTGATCTTAATTTCCAGTCGTCGCAATAGCGCTGCACTTTGTTGAAGTCTCGCTGTAGTAAACTGTTTATGATCTCAACTTTCGGAGCTGTTCTGTAAAATATGGGATCGTCTGCGTACGCAATAGCATGTGGAAGTGCATCTAATAACTCGCTTATGTAAATGTTAAAAAGAATCGGAGAAAGGACCGCTCCCTGTTGCAAGCCATTCTTGATATTATACGTTTTATTGGAGGTCACATTACCACTTTTGACCACAAGCCTCCTGTCTTTTAACATATCGTAAAGTACATAAAGTAACGGCTTATGTATGCCATGCCTGACCAGTTTATAATATTACCCTTCGATCCGCACGATACCAAAGGCTTTTTCCAAGTCGATCAGACAGGCACCTGTGCACTGGTTCTTACAGTTATTCCATTGTGTGTCGGAGAGCCGTTTAGATGCGGCATGTGTGCTTTCATGACCCGTCTTAAACTCAAACTGTTTATTCGGAATAATGTTGTTGTCGTCTACCCACTTTAGCAGAGCTTTGTTAATAGTCTTTTCAAATACTTTACTGATGCTTGAGAATAAACATATCGAACGCATGTTCATTGGGTTTGTACAGTCTTTGCGCTTTTTTGGGGTGGGCTCTTTGGATTGCCGTTTTCCAGCACGCGGGAAAGTATGCATTATTCATCGCGTTTTTAAACAAGACCGTGTACGAGGGTGGGCTGAAAAGTTTCCGACCTAACAAAGATACGAGATATTTTTTCTTCAAATTTATTTTTATTTTTCTACATAGTCTCCTTGTAACTCTACACACTTCTGCCAGCGATGTTCACATCTCTATAACCCATCCAAATAGTACTCTGCAAAATATCTGTCCACAAATGTGATTGCCTCCTCATTTGACGAAAATCTCTGTCCTTCAAGCGCAATTTTAAGATTAGGGAACAAAGAGAAGTCGCTTGGGGCCAGATCTGGTGAGTAAGGTGGATGGTCAAGCAGTGGTAAAAGATGCACAACTACATCCATTAGCTTTTATTGACGAGTGCTGCTATCTTCACGTTGAGGTCGGAAACTTTTCAGTTCACACTCGTATATATCTATTGCCATTCTGGGGAGGTTCTTGACTACGATGTTAGGTACTCCATCCATTCCCACTGACTTTTTGCTTCTCAATGAGTCGAAGATACCCCGGATTCCTTCCCTCGTAATTAAAAAGCTATTAGCTCTACCATTGGAATTAATGTCAATTGACCGATTATCGTCACTGAATTCGGTAGAACCGGGATTCTCCGATTGCCAAAGTGAAATTTCATTTCGGAGGTGCAGGTGATTCAGTAGAACTCTGTCCTCCAAGTCGTGATTTCGGCGAATGCTTTCATTCGCCTTGTACATTTCCTGAAAGACAGCTCCCACAGCGTTCGCCTCTTCCAAAGGATCTTCGGTAACGAAGAGCTCACTATTGATGATCGCGTTCTCTGTATGAGTGTTGATTAGCAGCTGCTTGTTTACATCAGTACGTGGAGTTTGGAGACACTGAATCTCATTTTGATTATTTCTCCTGAATATCGTATTAATTTGTGGAAACATGTTCGGGTTGTTAGTTTTTATAGCCCGCATTCTGTTGTTCCAATACAAATTTGTTGCTAATCTATAATTAGCTTTAAGTAATTGTTGAAGGTTTTTTAATCGGGATTTCAGAGATATTATATTCTGGTCTTGTCTGTCTGTAAACTGTCTGTGCACTTGTTTCAGTTTTGATAGCAGTCTGCTCTTTTTCCTGTGGAGTAGGTTTATTGTTCGTTTTACGGTTTTGTCCATTTGTTGAATGTATTTGTCGATTTCGTCGTTTGTCAGGTTTTTGTTTATTGGTAGATTAAAATCATTCGAACGAAGTTCTGTTGTTAATGATCTGGGGAACCGTGGGCAACGCATTGCCCCGTGGCTGTAGGCTTGTGGGGTCACGAATTCCTCCAGATCTGCCAGATCGTTCGGAAGCTTTATTACTGGCGTGTAAGGACAGTGATCGTATTCAATTGTCCGTAAAAAGTTTCTGTTTCAACTGTTAGGTTGTTTATTATGTTGTAAGTAAGGGGAAAGGCGTCTGTTCTCTTTACTGGGACCAGCACAGACAGACAGACATTAGACGCCATTTACAAGAGTTATAGCACATTGCTATTATAACATTACTTTTGCCCCACCCCGTATATACTTTCTCTTCATCTCTACAATGTGCCATTCCCATTTTTCTTTGGGCGAAATGGTGCAGAGAGTTTTTGTAAGATCCTTCATGATGCATTCCTCTTACAGCTCCAACAATTAGAAATCTTTTTCCTTTTAATAGAGACTTGGTATTGGCAAATGAAAGTCACAGTGCTAAGTTCGGTAAAATGGGGATATTATATAGTACATAGCCAGAAGACAAAGGGTGACACAGAGTCTTGTTATGGGATTTGCATTCCTATCGAGCTAACAATCATGTGCTTCACAGTTCATGTGTCATCAAATATATACAAAGAAATAGTCTCCCCACATTTAAGAGTCTCTCAGAATCCCCTTGTATGCGCTTTGGTATAAAAAATAAGAAAAAATAAAAGCTTCGATAGATAGAGGTGCGTGGTCAAGATGAAGGGCCCTCGACTTGTTCTTCCAACATGTGGGTTGCCGTTTTCTATTGTTTTGAGTTGAGGGAGTCCTTCAGGGTGGTATGTTGATAAATACAAAAATATAATGGAGTAACATAATCCGGTTTGGCGCAAGGCTAATAACCTTGCCTGGAAAAACAAATTATTATGGAAAATTTAACAAATTTTACTTCTTAAATAAGGCCAAGACCGGATCCCAGTTGTAGTCCCGATGATGATGATGGTGACATAATCCGATGAGTATCGAAAAAGCTTCGAGTTTTGCAGTTCCTCATTTGAACTTATTAGCTCTCTGGAGAAGTTGGACACTTCCAATGCTTGTATTGAATCTTAACTTCTGGATCGCAAGTGGAAATCCAAGACGCATCACTTGCTATTACTCTTTTTCAAAAAAAAATGGAACTGTGGCTTGTTTTTCACAGATTATCCAGACGCAAGTATAGTGAAGAACACAGCACTAAAAAAGAATATAAAAGCATAATTATCGGATCCATATTAAATATGGAGTTGAAAAATGCTCGTGTACACGCGGCCGTGGTACGTTGTGTCGGTGCTTTGGTTTCAATCACGGTCTTTACTACTTTGCAGAAAGCTATAGATTATTTTTAATGAAATTTAAAGTGACAGTATAAACATTTTCACGAGCTCTTTTTTGTTCGATTATAAGATCTTAAGTACCATTTGCACTCATATTTGAACGTTAAAATTGTTATGTGGAATACGTATTCCTTGTCAATTAGTACAGTTTCAGGAATCATACGAATAGTTAGACGTCGGTTCAAATCACCCATTTTTGCAATACTCCATCTTGATGTAGAAGGGCGGCCCGGGTGTGGATCAACTTTAATATTTCTTACCTATCTTAAACAAAAAAAAGACCCTCTAAAACCCGAACCTTTGACAATGACTCATTCCCACATACTTCTATTAATATTAGGTGTACAACTTTGCTTCCGCCGTTTTGCAATAGATGCTGTAGCGGTAAGTGGTAGTTGAAATAAATAGATCATAGATGTCATACAATAAGCTTAGGTATTTGTAAACATAACGCCATCGAAATATTAGTCGATTTGTGTCTGCATCATAAAGTTATTCTCGATTAAACATGTCAGCCAAATTCTCGCCATTTGCGGGAGGTTTTAATTTTCTGCTTTAATATGACGAAATCTACGGCTGAGGCTCATCGAATGCTCTCAAATACCTATGGGGAGGCCGCTATTTGTGAAAGAACGTTTCGAGAGCGGTTTCAACGCTTCAAGAACGGCGAGTTTTTTACAATAAAGCCTCGAATTTCGGAAAAAAAACGGCAGAAGCAAAGTTGTACACCTAATAGTTGCTCGTTTTTTTTTCTTTATTTGTTAATATAATGGTTTCTTTTATTTTACATTAAAATAAATTATCACTAGATTTAAATGGAAGGACTTGTATTAGTATTTACAATAAAGCCTCGAATTTCGGCGGAAGCACAGTTGTACACCTAATATAATATAAATTTCAGTACAATTTTTTTTTTTTTTTTGTTTATATTAAATTATTACACTTATTGTTTTTTTTTTCAAAAGATTGTTCGGTTCCTCGATAACCTTATGATCCTGGAAAGTTTGTAGTAGTCCCTTTAGAGTGTGCGACGTATTTTAAAAAAAAGAAAGCATAATCTTTCCATATTTAAAACAAACATATGTCAGCACGCAATGTCCTTTACTTTCTATTCCTACTTCACAACGATATTTCAGTTTTATTTCATTAAAAATGTTTCACTATTATTTGTAATAATATAACTTTTGATTATTGTATTTGTAACTTTAAATAAGCATAGAAGAAGCTTCATCACTAACAGCCTTTTCTTATTTCTGTGCATTATTATTATTATTCTCATAGATCACTGATCGGAGTATCAACGATTGCAATTGCCCATTCTGTAAGGCACCTGAATTGCAAGATCCTAAAATAAATGAGGATGAAAACCTGGAATACTTTTCAAACTTGGATATATTTCTTAAGAACATTGTGGAACCGGATGTCCACGAGCTATTCCAAAGGAAACTAAGAGACAGAACACTGATGCAAGATCCAAACTTTAAATGGTGCGTGCAGTGCTCATCTGGATTCTTCGCAAGACCTAAACAAAAAAGATTGATATGTCCCGATTGTGGATCAGTGACGTGCAGCCAGTGCCGAAAGCCAGTAAGTATTTATAATATATATATAATCAATTTTATTTATAAAATAGTCAACACGTTTTAAATCGATCAGATTTTACTTATATAAAATATCACTTTTACAAAATCTGGTACTTACAACCCAAACCAAGCTTTTCTCGAAACGGTCTATCAGCCAAGCACCGAAAGATGGCCAGGGATTTCTCCCGACCATTTCATGGAGACTATAGGTTGATGGGGTGGTATTTCACTGGGCGACAAGGCGATGGGACCCCACCTACCACTCTGCCTTTAGCCGCCTCTTACGACAAGCTGGCCTAGCTGTGAGTATATGCTAACGCTCTACCACATGTGATTACATTCTATAGAATATAACCACATGTAACCTGACAGAATAGCTCACATTCGTGTAATTCGGTTGGATAAGGAATGGGTGAGCACGCTCTGATTGACGACTTTCGTGATTTAAGTAGTACATTCTGCTTATTAAGTTCCATTTTGTAGTAGGTTATCTCCCTTGTGCCTCATATTTCTCCTCGGTGTTCGTTTAAGAGGTGTTTACGAGTACACGATATTATGACAATTTGAAACAGACACAACTATAACATATGTACACGTATACGAGGGTTGCCTTTTATATTTCGGGATTAGAGAACAAAACCAAATATTAATCATCGAAAATCACTTTATTGTTTTTCAAAATATTCCCCATGAAGATCTATACACTTTTGCATGCGTTTGAACCAATTGTCGAAGCACTTTTGCCACTCTGATTGAGGTATCTCCAACACATGCATTCTGAATGCAGCAACCGCTTCTTCAGGTGTCGAAAAACGTTGACCTCTCAGTTTGTTTTTTACGTACGGGAATAAAAAGAAGTCATTCGGTGCCAAGTCAGGACTATACGGCGGATGACCCATCAAATCGATGTTTTGGGTACTCAAAAATGCAGTTGCCGCAGCTGATGTGTGAGAGCTCGCATTGTCGTGGTGAAGAGTAATCCGTCTTCGGCGGTTGGTTTTCCTGATTTCTTGGAAGACAACTGGCAAACAAATGGTTGTGTACCACTCAGAATTGACTGTTCTGCGTTTTTCTAGTGGTACGGTTGCGACATGTCCAGTTTTTCCGAAAAAACAGGCGACCATTTGCTTGGAAGTTCGTTGCTTCGTGCGCGAACAACTTTTGTTGGATTTGGCTCATCTTGAAACACCCAGACAGTCGACTGCTGTTTACTTTCGGGCTCATACGCGTAAATCCACGATTCATCACCTGTCACGATGTCATAGACGTGTTTCGAAGCACCGCGACCGTATTTTTTGAGCGTTTCTTTCGACCAATTGACACGAGCCTTTTTTTGGGCGATTGACAAATTGTGTGGGATCCAACGCGAACAAATTTTTTTGACAGTCAAATGTTTATGCAATATTGAATGTATGCTGGTCCCACTAACGCCTAAGGTTGTCTCAATCCCACGATAGCTCACATGACGATCTTCCAATATCAGTTCGCACACAGCATCAATGGTTTTCGGAACAACAACTGATTTTGGACGACCTTCACGAAATTCATCTTGGAGTGAACTACGACCACGATTGAATTCACCATACCATCGATAAACACTGGTCCTTGGTGGAGCTTCATCGCCAAAAATTGAATTAAGTTCATCCATGCACTGTTGCTGAGTTAATCCACGCCGAAAGTTGTAAAAAATAATCACACGAAAATGTTGACGATTAAATTCAATTTTTGGGCCGAGATGAATCTTTTAAGTTACTGTAAACAACACAAATAGCGCTCGTATGTCAAAACGTTCTGAGTGCGTATAAGCTCAAAAATGTCCAACTTTACGACAGAGCTGTCAATTGCAACACTAGGGTTGCCAAATCCCGAAACATAAGAGGCAACCCTCGTAACAATTTGAAAGAGGACAGTCGTTTGGAACAGTGAATAGATAGAGGGGCCTTTTTGAGCAAAATTAATTTTTAACCATTAATAATATTTTAAAAGGCGAAAGATTTGTTTTTTTTTTTTTGTTTTTGTTAAAACGATTACAATTTCAAAAGGATGTCTGTGTTACGACACCTTAATAAATGAAGCAGCTAACTGTTATGGAAATTTTCTTTACTTAGTGGGAAAAACAGCACGAGAACTTGACATGTGAAAAATTTGTGGAGTGGAAGGAGGCTAACGATCCAGAGTTTCAAGCAAGAAGCGTCGCCGAACATCTGGAAGTAAATGGAATCGATTGTCCCAAGTGTCATTTTAGATATTCCCTAGCCCGAGGTGGATGCATGCATTTCACTTGCACGCAGTGTAAGTTTGAGTTCTGCTACGGATGTAGCCGACCATTCATGATGGGAGCTAAGTGTGGAGTGTCTCCATACTGTTCGAAACTCGGTCTACATTCACACCACCCACGTAGTTGTCTGTTCTACCTTAGGGACAAAGATCCTCTGCAGCTACAAAACCTTCTTAAACAAAATAATGTCACATTCGACGTGGACCCTATTCCCTATTACTCGGAGAGTGCCAAATCCAAACACAAGTGTCCCATTCCTTTACAAAAAGAAACACCTAAAGGTTTAGTGGACACCGTTTGCAACTCAGACGTACAACAGAACCACGCTGGACTATGTCGGTAAGTGCAAGACTTGCTCCTGTAAACTTTCTTTACTCCATGTTTGTGTGGTACTCTACAATTATCTTTAAATTTCAGTACTCATTACATCGAATATCTCGCAGTGAAGGTGTCGAAGGCTGGTATTGATCCCTTGCCGATATTTGATCTCACAGATTGTGTCCAGGAACTTCGACGAAGGGGACTACCGCTACCCGAACGGGGTCCTTGGGACACAGATGAAATATATAAGGGCATGTGTTCAAAGGTTTGTCATTTTATTTATCCTAAAACTGACCTCATAATAGCATGAATAACCTTCGATAATATTTACTTATTTATATATTCTTTCTCTCTTCATTTTATGTATCTGTTGACCTTATTATTATTTATTTATTTTTTTGTTTTTATATTTCTCAGGTGATCGAAGAGAAGATCCCACTGTAGTGATTCTTGTTTTATTACTCGTGCAAATATAGCGGCCAACATTCGCCAAAGAAAGAGTATTTATATTTTTGATGAGATGAATAATCAACCACAATAAATTTTTTATTAGAAAAACGGAAAGTGTAATTAATGTTGGCACGAGTTTAGTAGAGCCAAACACAATTTTGGTGTCTGTTCGACAATGAATATAAAAAACATTCGATGGAGACAGACTTTTAACGCAATTAAATGCTCGTAATGATAAACATACCATTCCAATTTTTGCTACAGTAGTCATGGTACTAAATTTGAGCTCAAATAAATAGAAACGCAAAACGGATCTCGGACACACGTCCAAGGTGTGTCCGAGTTCTAGTTCTGATTTGAACTACATGTTATAGTGAAAACATTCTCTAACATATTTTTACGATGAAAACATTCCTGAGGATAAAAAATTTGGTACAAAAACGCACCGTCAAGTATATGTGAACTTTTCATCTGACACATATTCGTGAGTGTATGTGTGTTGATAATTCAATTCATCAGTACACAATGTTTAATCACTTCACTATAATGTTAAGGTGTACATTACAAATGTACTGACCTATAGCAATGCTCTGAAATCTGCTTTGGCGTACGAAGGAACTTTCGAAAATTCAAAATGGACCATTTACTATATGCCTCTAGATTCAATATTATATACAATATACAATAAAAAATAGAAAAACTTTATTTATATTTGTAGAAATTAGAAAAAGAAAGGGAACTTAATTAATACTTATTTTTTTATAAATTTTGTTGTCCTAGTTCGCTTAGGTTATTGACATTGTTCATATCCGATTTGCACAATGGCAAGAACACTTTGGCAAGTTGTTTTGTTGCAATTGATCTACTGCAGTCGAATTACTTCCACAGAATCTTTATTTAAAATATTACATAGAAAATAATTACTCGAAGAAAGATCCACTATCCTTTCCTCGTGGTAGGATTTTGCCAAAAACACCTCTTTCCAAAGGTCCATGGAGGCTGTAGTAGTGTGACAAGTAGCCTAATCCTGTCCAAATCAAGTTCCAAAATTATAACTCTCAAATCTTTGACATCAATAAATCTGAGACATCGGACAATGATTCTCATCTTTCACCGTTACGTCTGTGGCGGTTCGTTCAAACGCCACTGCTTACCTGTTCATTTGCCACCAGGTAACCGTTTCCTCACGCGCCCTACAACAGGAAAAGAGGTACTTACCTTAGCATGGTTGCCAGCTAACATCTGGGGGCTGAGTATCTATGATGTCCACAGGTGCAAATATACACCAGCAACAATAAGTGAGTAACGCAAAGGCATAACCGTATTAGACGCACTGAATTTCCTCGTAAGTGATATCCAGCGCACAGTGCCACAGGAAACACCCGATGTTACTTCATTCAAATATTTTGTCTCGTCGCGCAAGTGTGCGACGTATTCCAATGCACAGCAAGTCACCCAAGCCATGATCATCGGTGGTTTGCCCGCCAATAGAGCGCTTGTGTATTGAAAGGCAAAATGAAATAAACCACACCATACATCCATGGATGTGGAGTTACCACCGGCGTCGTTGCGACGCACAGCCATCGCTGTACAAACAGCAGCACCGTGATGTGCTTGGCCGCCCTATGATGCAGCACAGAATTCAAGGCAGCTGTGATTACACCCACTTGACTGTGGTACAGCGTAAATCGGGAGATGGCGATGATCCTCGTGCTGGTCGGCTGTCGGCGAGCGAGTGTGTGAGTGTTGGTAAAAGAGATCAACCTCTATGGATAGTGCACGGCATGGGAGTTGGCTCAAGTCAGTCTCAATCTGGTGGTCACTTGGGTAATGTTTATTGCGCCCGGTTTTACATAAAAGAACATTTAAATACTTAGTGTAAAACAACGTTAAGCTCTCTGGTGCTACGCAAATTGAATTTCTTATTGTGGAGAACATTTAAATACTTACTGTAAAACAACGTTAAGCTCTCTAGTGCTAAGCAAATTGATTTTCTTATTGTTGGAGAACATTTATGTTTTGTTTTTTTGTAGCAAAGAAGCGTTTAAAGGTGAAGTAATAAAATCAATTAAACGCATGAAAAATAGGTGTTTATTTTTTGGTTTTGTATGGTATTGCCGCTTCGTGAAACGATCAGAACAATTGCGACAACAGCGGATACCCCATTTAGCACACGCCTACGTTGTCATTTAAAAAAAAACGTATTATGCAGTGATATTCATCCCCAAGCTGATATTCCAGCCTGCACAACGATATGGATTAATCTGAGATCAAAACCTGCAATTGTTTTTGTTACCATGGTTGAACATAATATTGGAAAAAATGTGAATACGTTCCAACGCCACCTCCAGAAAATTAAGTCCAAGGTTGGTGTCGTTCGGCTTCAATTTTTTGTCAGTTAAATTTTATACTGTTTAAGATTCAAATCGATATCCTCCCAAGTGTCCCTCTTCATTTTTAAGGCTTAGCATTTGTTACAAGTCGATTGCTGTGGATTTTCCCGTACCTTATTATTATACAATTTTACTTCAGTGCCATTTACGTCCCTCCCCTACCAATATATGTGTGATATCTAAGTCATTCACTTTCCACGTTGTAGCAGTCCTCCTCTCTTCCTCAAATCTTCAATTGCATGTCCCTACCGATTATTATTATTGCATCAAGCTAGATGTAGGTATCCACTACTCTGAATTCAAAGGTGACATACATACTGTTGTACAAGTCCCGAACAATGTCCCTACGTCTGCACGGCGATCGAAGGACACAACCCAGATTAGAAATTGTGTACGGATCCATTAGCTGGATAAACACAAGGGGTTGGCACAGCTGTGCCAGATGTCGACAAACATAAAATCCCCAGCGATAAGCTAAGTGCCGGAAAACAATCCGTCGGCAAAACCTTTGTCCCTGACGCAATGCACTCCGCCTAAACAAAGGCCATTGCGGAGAAACAGCAATAAACGAAAACGTTGCTCCCATAGGGCAAAGTAAACACGATCATTACCACGATCCCAGGATCGCCCAAAATAATCCAAACACTGGAATGTTTGCATAAGCAAGGCAACAGAACTGTGAAAATGCTGCTGAATCCACAGACGGCACCCCGGCGTCTGTATGTGTGAGTGCGATTTTCCCTGGGGGAGAGATTCTCGATTGAGAGAAAACGAAAGGAAAAACCGAACTATGGGGTGAACAGAATCATCTCCACAGAAAAAATGATGCAGTCTAATCAGAGAACCCCTCCAAGGAGGTCGACCCGCGCAACGTATGTATCCGACGTTCAACGCCCAGCAATTTAACGCGCGCAGACCCGTGGTCCTCACTGATCCTCACTAGGACATTCGGAAAAGTGTATCGGTTAATCTCATTGTTCGCAAAAATAATTAAATGAAGTGAGAACAGTATATTCGGACTGAGACGGTTATCCTCATCACGACCCTTTCGCGGTGCTCGTAACGTGTGCAATTCTAATTCACCTCGTTTGTAATTGTGCTGAAAACATTAAGGCTACACGTGTTAGCCAGGAAGAAATAAGAACATTTTCAAATTAAGACGTTTCGAGGTGTGGTGAAAATTTTGTTGTTTCCTTTTCTGCAACATAGAATTTAACAAAAATAAATGTACAGACAAAGTAAATGTAACACTTTACAAACAAAGAGAAAAATAAAACTATAAATTATTATAGGATATAGATATAGTTGTGTTTAATTGGTGACATCATTCGCTCCGGTGTCGTTTAGCTTTTTTGTGAACAGTGTTCGGCGTAACATATCGCTCGAACTGAGTGTCAACAATAATAATCCGCCACAGTATCAATATCGATTCTTCTCGTAAACAGGATTACGATGTACTTGATTCAATAATGAATAACCCTAGTTTTCGTACCGGGCGATCATTCTATCCACTTATCTAAGAAAGTCATCCGATTAAATAATTATTTAGAACTCAATATTTAATCTATTCCCAAGTGAGCACAAATACGGATTCCGCATCTAACAATACACGAGAGACCTTTTGAGCTAGAAGACTAACATCCAGACAATCTGAATTGAAAGCCATGGTCAGTCACGAACGGTCGCTTTGGAGATCTCCAAAACTCTTGACCGCGTCTGACACAGGATCTTACTAAGCAATCTTCATTTTTATGAACTATCTCATTCTACGATTAAATAAAAAGTCTCCTAGAAAGAGGTTCAAGTTGAATGTGTGTCTTCGGATAACGTTGCCATTAATTTTGATAATATGCCTCAGGTTTCTCTGTTGGCGCTGGTTCTATTTCTACTTCATATTAATGATCGCTGCGTAACAAAATATTGAGTTTTGTTAATGCCATGCTGATTCCTTCATTTTCAAACAATCGATAGGTTGACGCATCAATGTCGCTCCAGTTGTGATGCAGGCAGAACGGCTCCCTGAATCGAAATAAGGACAATATTGTGTACGAGAGAAAGGCCGATCTTGTTGATTAAATCATACACAGACACAATTTACAACGTTAACAAAAAAAACAAAAAACGGATAGCCAGTGCCACAGTTTTTGATGGACGATCTGGTTATCGAAGTCAAAGAAAACATAAATTTACTCAGGGTCAAAGTCAGTGGGAATCATATGTCGAATATCGCCAACTTCACTGTACGCCGAAAGGCATTAGAAAAACAAAAGATTGATAATGTATAATTTAGAGTGCTTGCGAAGAGCCAGTAAGTTAATCTAAGAATGATATTTGTAAAATAAAATTTAACATTTAGTCTTAAGTAAAATCTGTAATCGAATTGTTAATAAATGTGAAGATCAGACTTGCTCGTGCTATTCTCAGTAATTACTTCTACTGTTATATTAACAACGGTTGTCACAACCCATTATCTGGTTTTCTTGTTTTCTTTGCCTCGTTTTCCGCATACATAAAATTTGAACAACTGTTAAAACCGTTAAGTTATGGCCCCTGGGCCATGTGTGTTAAACAAAATTAAGCGTAAACGGTTGCGTTACGACCCCGGTATTGGAGGCCAAACTCCTCCCGATAAACTTACAAAAGTGAATAATAAAGTGCTAGATAAATCCAATATGTGTTCAGACACTAACTTTTTCCAACCACTTCAAAGTCTAATGGAGGACTCACCTGAAATGGATGCGACCAACGTCGATCAGTGCGTAGAAGTTACTAAAGAAACCGTTCCGCCAATTGTGGTGCTAAAGTGCGTAATATTTTGAGTAACATTAAAATAGACAACTACTAATCAAAAACTAATCGCTTGGGCAAAAAATATGTGCCCCAACAATGGACATATGCGAGTATAACAAAATTAGAACTGAACTCTTACGGTTAAAATGGGTCTTTTTTACCCACTCGCGTAAGGAAAATCGTCCATTAAGGGTAGTGCTATCCGGATTAGACTTGATTAGCAACGATATAGTGAAAAATGAACTAATTGCAATCGGGATTAAGTGCTTAGATGTTAAAACCATCACCATAAATTCAACAACAAAAGCCTTGTACAAACACTACCTGTACATTGTTTGCATCCAACGCGGTACTTTAAAACTAAATGAACTCAAACGTAACTTCTTCACATTGTTCAAAACCACCGTTCCCTGGGACTTCAAAGAGTATCATCCAGGTAAGGTCACACAATGTCACAATTGCCAGCTTTACGGCCACTGCTCGATGCATCGTCACATAAATAGCTTCTGTGCAATCTGTTCGGGAAACCACAAAACATCCGACTGCAAAACGAATGTGGTCATCAAGTGTGCAAATTGCAGTGGGCCACATAAATCCACCGATCCAGAATGCATTAGCCGAAAGCAGTACATAGATATTCGCCGCAAATTATCCCCACGTGGACGTGGTACAGGAAATACAACGTTCCTACAGCCTCCGAGTGACAAACAGCAGCCACTGCCTGACCGATTATCCATTGATAATTTTCCTCCACTACCGCGATCTGTGCGTCAACCTTCACTTCCTTCATCCACCTGGGCTTCTGGCCTCCATCAAACCCAGCAACCTTCCAACAGTGATACGACACACACGAAGTAAAATCCGTCAGAAACTTTAACTAATGATAACTTGTTCTCATTTAGCGAGATAAACTCTCTTCTTAATGAAGTTGTAACCAAGCTTAGTGCTTGTCAAACTAAAGCTGACCAATTTAACGTCATTACTTCATTAGCTATTAAGTACATATACTCGGAAAAAACATGTTAAGAAACTCTCTTAACATCATAACTTGGAATGCGAGAAGCATCAAAAACAAAAAGCATGAATTTTTTAGTTTCTTGATAAATTTTAATATTGACATTGCACTTGTTTCAGAAACCTGGCTCAAACAAGACATTTCTTTCTCACATCAAAATTACATATGTTATCGCCTAGACAGGGTACATGCTAGTGGTGGAGGTGTCGCCATTGTTGTGAAAAAATGTATAGAACATTCCTTGCGTCCTTCATTGCGCCTTAAGTTAATTGAGGAAATTAGTATAGATGTAACATTAAGTGACAACTCCAAGGTGAGTCTTTTTTCGGTCTATTTCCCTGTAGGAAATAGAAACCTAGAGAAATCTACTTACTTTAAGCGGGATCTGCAAAAATTGTATAGAGTCAACACTCGAAACAAGGTAATTATTGGCGGTGATCTAAACTGCAGACATCAGTCGTGGAATTGTCTTAGGGCAAACAGCTGGGGTAACATTTTACTAGATGTTACTGAATCCAGCCCAAGTTTTTCCATACTTTATCCACTTCTCCCCACCTATATCCCAGCGAGTGCTAACAAGAACCCCTCAACTCTTGATCTATATATCACTAATATTCCAAATTACTGCACAGTACCATTAACTCTAAATGCGTTAAGTTCAGACCACCTTCCGATCAGCCTCACAGTGAATCATACAGTAGTTGTAAATCGTACCAGTTTATACCACAACTATTCCGCCGCCAACTGGAATTGTTATAAATCATATATAAACACGAGCTTGGTTCTAGGTGATACCAGCCTAAATTCTATAACCTGCAGCGAGCACATTGATATCCTATGTAACAATTTTGTTTCTGTTATCAATAGAGCGGCCGATCTTGCGATACCTAAATGTTCCACTGCTCCAGTTGATAAGGCACCGCTTCCTGAAAATATCTTACATCTGATTAGGCTACGAAACTCTGAAAGAAGAAAATGGCTGCGTTATAGAATCGATTGTTTTCTAGATAATGTTAAAGTCTTAAATAATATCATTAAAAACGAAATCTCAACATATAGGAACAAGTGTTGGAATAAACACCTTTCCTCTCTTGACAAAGCAAGCAAACCGTTCTGGAAAATATCAAAAATTATGAAAAAGAGAGGGTCCAGTATTCCTCCGTTTAAAGTTCACGACAAGTTGTTTATTTCTTCAGTGGAGAAATCGAACCTACTTGCTAACACGTTTAGTAAGAACCACTCCATATCTATGCATCTAAGCGACGCGTATACTGAAGCTGAAGTTGCTAACACTATCCATGTACTTTCTCAAACACCAGCTGAAAGTACTTACGCAACTAATATCAGCAAAGTTAAAGAATTGATAAAAAAATCGAAATCAAAAAAGGCCGCGGGTCTCGATAATATTAACAACAAATTAATCAAAGCACTTCCACCTGCTGCAAGTAACTATTTAACATTCATTTTCAACGCTTGTCTTAAGAATTGTTATTTTCCGGACTGTTGGAAAACAGCAAAAGTAATACCTCTCCCGAAACCCGGCAAACCGAAGAACAGCCCCGAAAGCTACAGACCTATTAGTCTACTTAGCTGTCTAAGTAAGCTCTTAGAAAAAATCATTAAGGAAAGGATTGATCGTTTTGTGGAAGACAATAACATCTTACCAAACTTTCAGTTCGGTTTCCGTAGTGGTCACAGCACAATCCACCAAGTCTTGCGCATTAAAAACCACATAGCTGGTAAATTCATCGACAAGGAGTCAACAGGACTAGTTCTTCTAGACATCGAAAAAACTTTTGATACGGTATGGCACGATGCCTTGATTTATAAGCTACTAAAACTTAAGCTGCCAATACCGCTTATCAAAATTATCCAGAGCTTTCTTCGTTCGAGAAAATATGTTGTGAGTTTAGGAACCGACATATCCTCTACTCACCAAATCCACCATGGTGTACCCCAGGGCTCCGTCCTTGGTCCCATATTATTTACATTGTTTGTCGCAGATTTACCATGTCTAGGTGAAAACATTCAGGTAGCTATGTTTGCCGATGATACGGCCATTTTCTCTTCGGGTGCCTTATTCACTAATGTCTACAACTCTTTGCAAGCAGCTCTTGACAAGCTAACAGTATGTTACAGGAAATGGAAAATAAAAATAAATGGTAATAAAACACAAGCTGTCTGGTTTTCGAGATGTAGGAAACACTGCTACCTACCAAATGGCACTAAACTCAGTATGTGTGCAGTTGATATTGATTGGTCCGAAGACTGTAGATATCTAGGTATTATTCTAGATAAAAAACTTATCTTTCAAAAACACATCACTACCACAATTGACAAAATAAACAAAGTCGTAAGAGTTATGTATCCATTAGTGTGTAGAAAGTCAAAGCTTAGCATCGAAAATAAAATTATAATATTTAAAACGAATTTTCAAGCTATACTTCCCCGCTTGGTAGAAACCTTGACGTGGTGCGGGGGCTTAAATTACAATGAATCACTCAGGCTATGCTGACGGAAGCATATGCTTGCAGTAGGGTCACCCATGTCAGACAGTCTAGCGAGGAGTAACACACAAAGATCTACCACCCCTAATCCAGGGTGTTACGCGTCACCGTGCCTATTGGATGGTTTGCAGCCAGGGGTATACCGGCTGTATTATAACGGCGCCTCTCTGACACCGGGTCGAATCAGAGCAGTAAGCAGACCTTACCACATCAAAACGGGGCTCAGATGTGGCGGACTATTTGAAACCCCAGCTCTCGTGGGATCAAAAATGAATAATCAATATACAAAAAACAATCCCACGAAAAACCCGGTAGGTGTAGGTGTGATGAGCCGACACTACCATAAGGGAAAAAATCATCAAGAAAACACCGACTCGGCAAAAAGAAGACGTGGGGAAAAACTGAAAAAACGGGATATACGCGTCGGCACATGGAATGTTCGAACGTTATATAAATCATGCGCCATTCAGACGGTCGTAGAAAACGCGAAGCAATATAAAATGAACCTCGTTGCGTTTCAGGAAGTCCGACTCCCACATCAACTAATCGGAAGCAACGGGTTTACACTGACGTGTAGAGGTACCGATACACAAAACTTCGGAACTGGCTTCATCATAAGCAAGAAGATTACGCCCCATGTAAAAGATGTGCAATTCATTAATGACCGAATGTCGGTGCTAAAAATACAGGGCCGATGGTACAATTATGTATTTATAAACGTACACGCCCCAACAGAATCTACCGACGAAGAAACGAAGGACACGTTCTACGAGACCCTAGAGGAAGTATTTGATGGGATCTCATCATTCGATGTTAAAATCGTCCTCGGGGACCTGAATGCGAAAATTGGAAAGGAAGATATCTTCCAACCAACAATAGGTAAACAAAGCCTACATGACGTTTCAAATGATAATGGTATTCGAATTATCACGTTCGCGGCGTCAAAACGTCTGGTAGTGAAAAGCACGATGTTCAAGCACAAGCAAATCCATAAAGCCACATGGATATCACCCGACGACGTAACGCGTAACCAAATAGACCACTTCCTCATAGACAAAAGACACCACTCGAACATCCTTGACGTAAGGTCATATAGAGGAGCAGATTGCGACTCCGATCACCTTATAGTGATGGGCAAAATTAGAAGTCGGCTAGCAGCAAACCCACATGGACAGTCACGGGAGACGAGCAAAAAGTTCGAGATTGATAAACTAAAAGACCTACGTAAAATCAAGAGAATGACAGTAGTGAGGAAGAGGAAGCCAATAGTGTGGACATTAAATGGGCATCGATCAGAGACACAATCAAACAAACAGCCCAAGAGGTATTAGGATTTAAGAAAACAACTAAGTCCAAACCTTGGTTTGACGATGAGTGCAGGGCAAAGATCGAAGAACGTAAACGCCTCAGAATGATCCACTTAGAAGCATATGATGAAGTCAACGCAGTAAGATACGCGACAATTCGGAAAGAAACAACTAGACTTTTCAAACGCAAAAAACGCGAATGGGAAAAGACTCGGATCGAAAAAATCATAGAAAATGCCAGAGCAAAGAACAGCAGAGGTATGTATGGTGGCATAAATTCAATTAGAAATGGCTACCGAGGGAGAGGCAAAATAATCCGAGACACAAACGGTTGTCTGGTGACAGAAAAAAAAAATATCGTGACAAGATGGAAGCAGTACTTTGAAAACCTGCTCAATGTGCGCACCCATCAACCACAAATAAGCGCACCAGACGTACATACAGGCGAGCCCCAGATCCCAGAGCCCTCTTTCGACGAAGTTGTAGACGCGATAAATCGACTGAAAAACAACAAGGCCCCCGGAATCGATAGCATACCGGCAGAGCTTGTGAAGCATGGGGGAGGGGCAGCCGCTCGAAAGATCCACCAACTGGTTAAAATAATATGGGACAAGGAAGTTATTCCGGAAGAATGGAAAACCTCTATAGTCATCCCCATTTTCAAAAAAGGCGACAGATCGGACTGCGTAAATTACAGAGGAATATGATTGCTCCCAATCACATACAAAATATTAACAAATGTCATACTGGCAAGAATCACACCATACGCAGAAGAAATATTGCGAGACTACTAATGCGGATTCCGTCGGAACCGGTCACCAGATGTTCACAATAAGGCAACTGCTGGAAAAGAAGTGGGAATACGGAGAGACGGTTCTCCAACTGTTCGTAGACTTCAAAAAAGCCTACGACTCAGTCGCAAGGCAAACACTCTACCATATTGTGGTTGAGCTGGGGATCCCGAAAAAATATGCCGCCCTCATTCAAATCTGCATGAACGAAAACAAAGGGCGAGTTAGAATAGAAAACCACCTCTCAGAACCATTCGAAATCCGGGACGGACTAAAACAAGGGGATGGCCTCTCACCATGCCTTTTAACCTTGTCCTCGAGTATGCTATCAGAAAGGTACAAGACGACAACACGACCGGATCATCCCTGAACGGGGTCACACAAGTGCTCGCGTTTATCGGATGACATCGCCGTTCTGGGCGATAATCTCGAAACTATAAGTAAAAACTGTGAAATAATCATGCAAGCGGCAGAAGAGGTGGGCCTAGAAATAAACGAAGACAAAACGAAATACATGATTACGACGAGAGCAGGTGGACCTCAGAGAACACATATAAACGTCAGGGGCAAGATATTTGAAAATGTCAAAGAATTTAAATATCTGGGAACGATACTGACGACCAGAAACGAAACGTCAAAGGAAATTAACAAAAGACTACATTCCGGCAACGCTAGTTGGCATGCAGCCAGTAAACTTTTAAATTCCAAACTGCTATCACGTAATATAAACCTCCGTGTCTATAGAACCATAATCATGCCGATTGCTCTATACGGATGCGAAACATGGGCTCTCACAAAACGGGAAGAGAACAAATTCCGCGTATTCGAGAATAAAGTTTTAAGGGGTATATTTGGCGGTAAATATGACGAGGAGTCAGGACAATGGAGGAAACTCCACAACCACGAATTGGAAGAGCTATACCACAAACCTACAATAGTGAGAGTAATCAAGTCGCGAAGATTAAGATGTGCCGGACACGTAGCGCGAATGGGCGATGATAGGAACCGTGCATAGAATTCTTGACGGTAAACTAACTTGGAAGAGACCGACAGGACGGCCGCGACGGAGATGGGAGGACAATGTTAGATTGGACCTCGAGGAGATCGGATCGGATGATCGAACGTGGAAGGAGGGCGCACAGGACAGGGAACAATGGCGGAGCCGAGTCGGTGAGGTAATGAACTTCCGGGTTCCTACAAGCCAGTAAATAATAATAATAATAATAATAATTTCAAGCTATACTCCTGTACGACGCCCCTGTATGGTGAAATTGTGCTCGCACACACAAAACACTTTACTTTACCTTCCCCGTCCCGTTCTCCAGGCATTGCTTTTTTTTATTATCACTTTTTTGATCGATTATGCATGACCTATCTGAACAGCACTTCACACCATATGAAGATAACAAAAATTTGGTCAATTCAATTATGATTAACTTCAAAAAAGAAGTATTCGTATGCTTCCAGAAACAGGAAAAAATAACTGGCTAGCTATGGGCAAAATTATTCTTTCGTAGGTATTGTGTGTTATTGATCTTTCGCAATAAAAGCGCAATTTTTGATTTCTTATTTGTTTGCCGTTAAACTGCTGTCCCACTGAATCTATGCAGAAGCACAAATATTATGCCACTGCCACACCATGAAAGCCACTAATATCATACAAATATTCAAGAGTATCGATGTTAGCGAGATGCCACAGAGGTACAAAAAGGTAGATCTTAAGGAGGCTGATAAAAGTTTTTCAAAGTTTTCAATAGGAACATAACGGAATCTTCTTTAATTTTTTCTGGAACGTTCAGTTTTTGAGTTAATTTGATCTTGTAAGGGTATAGACCAAGATCTTGACGAAAAATTCGCCACAATGGCTTTTGAAAGATTTGGATTTGATCTGAAGCACGTCCGGCTACGATATTTTCGGTAGTTCGATCGATGGTACGCCTCACTGGCGTAAGAACATCCGAAAGTGTATATATTAACTCAAATGTATCCACTATAGCAAGTTATTACGGCCGAAATAAAGAATTTGAGCTCTTAAAGTTGCAACCGCCGGCTCAGAACTTCGGCAGTAATTATTTCCAAACCTGAACTAAACCATTATAAAAATGTAAACTTCGACTAATATTTTGAAATTGACAGATCTTGAAAAAAGCTTACGGGTTCGTGTCAAAAAGCACAGTTGTCCCCATTGTGAAAGTACCCTACTTCTCCGGTGTATAATTTTCCGAGCTTCATTTAACACTGGCATTGGACGTATGTACATTTATGAAAATCTGATTATGTTCGTTGAATTCTGTAGAGACTAATTGCATGAACTAATGAGTGCAACTAGGTCTCTTGTGTTTGTATAAGATACCAATACCCGATTGCACTAATGAAATAGATAACAGGAAATTCAAAGCGACAATTGTGAGCATCATGAACAAAACGTGTATTAAGTGTGTCAGTGACGTCATAGACAAAGATGAGGTACATGAGGCCATTGATGCACTCAAATCAAAAACCGCTATCCAATTCTAAACTCGAATAACCCCCAGAACCATAATGCAATTAATTGCACATTTCATCGCAATCGGTAAATCACAAAAAAGCAATTAATTGCATATTCCAAAACGATTGCCAAATATTGCAAAAGCAATTAATTGCATATTCCGGAACAATTAACAAATCACGGAAAAGCAATTAATTGCATACGAAACACAAAAGCAATAATTGGGTCAGTTCGCAACTACGGATATTGAACTGTAGCGCAAATCGATGAAGAAATATCGGCTGACGCCACAGTACAAAGCAATTGCGAATTGAAGTTAAAATGCGGAAATTAGGTCACTGCGAAATGTAATTACATTATCGTCATTGGGAGGTGTTGACTCGGAGGTGACAAGAAGTGGTAGGAAGAAGTTAGCGGGCAGTCGGAGGTTGTGTTGTAGTCCGGCGCCGTGCTTCCTCGGTTGAGGGAAGAGCGGGGACCATTTATCTATCTCAGACTTCGAATTTAATTTATATCCTATTTATATAGGGCTTTCCGCCCGTCTTCTTTATTGAGTAATTGTAATTTGTTTTTCTTTTTCTTTTTTTTCTTTATTCACTCTTTTATATTTTGCATATTTTATTCTATATTAATTTCAACTACTGACTTCGAACTCCAAACTCAAACTGATTTTTTTCTATTCTCTCTCTGATACTCAACTCGTTCGGAACTGAAATTTTTCTATTTCTATTTTTTCTTGTGTGACTTTTCACATCAATCAATTTGGACGAAAATCCAAGTTACTATGTTTTTGAATAAATAAAAAGGTGCAGGTTATTAAGTATGCTGTAACTGGTAATATTGTGAATGTTTATGAATGGTATGTATTAAGTGAGAATGTAATATATGTTAAGTGAAATTTTTAAGGATGTGTTAGGAGATTCAGTGTTAAATTTAATAAGGGTAGTATTCTGGAATACAACATCCCACCCTTCTTCGAGAAAGAAAATTATCCTTGAAGAGAATAATTTTCTAGTAACTATATATTAGATTAAGAAAGACTTGGATTTTCGTTCAATTACATTACAATGGTTTTCAAAATTAATCTTTATCAAAGGTTACAATAATCAATAAGTTCTTAATACTAGAAAAATAGTCTATTTACATTATATATTAACTAAATGTTTACAATAATCAAAAAGTTCTTAACACTAGAAAAATAGTGAAAATAGTCTATTTACATTACATATTACCTAACTAAATTTAAATATTTCTCCTTGGAACCTTTTGTTTTCTTATCCAAAAGTTATTATTACTTATTATATTAATTATATAATAATAATATTATTGTTTCAAAATTCTCATTTCCGTTCGAATATATATATTAATTCCAAAATTTCCAATACATATATTACCTCTAAAATTTCCTTTCTTTCCTTTTCCGTTCGAATATATATAAATTCTAAAATTTCCAATATATATTACCTCTAAAATTTTCTTTCTTTCGTCCCCCTCATTAACTTTTTTTTTTTTTTTTTTTTTTTTTCATTTCCGTCATTTCCTACAATTGTTAGATTATTTCATATATATTGAATAATAAAACAAAGGCCATTTGTTATGTGTTTATCTTTTCCTTAAATTTATGGAAAATTTTCCAACCGTGTTTAATTTTAAGATAATTGTTAAAAATTTGGTTATGTTGTGTGTATGGGTTATTTATTTATTCCGAAAATAGTTTTATATTATTATTGTGTAAAACTTTGAATTTATTTCCTATTTTGATTTCTGAGTTTTCATCGGATACTATGTTGTGTATTTCGTAGGGACCCTCCCATAAGGAAGCGAGCTTATTTTTCCTGGTATGGTTTTTTATGAGTACCTTGTCGCCAACTTTGAATGTTTTATGGCTTGTCCCTTTGTCATAACACGCTTTAGATTTTTCCTTTTTGTCCTGCAATATGTTTTTAGCAATCTTGTAACCGTACTGTAGGCGAGCTTTTAGTTCGTTAGCGTAGTTCTCATAGTTGTATGACGTTTGCGGATTTATGCTGAGCGAATTCGGTATTCGTGCAGGAAAACCATAGAGTAATTCAAAAGGGCTAAATGCGGTGCTACTGTGCGGTGTGGTGTTATACACAAACATTGAATATGGTAGCCAAGTATCCCATGAGAGTTGGTCCTTGTTAACGTAGTGTCTGAGATATTCGGCCAACGTTCGGTGGCTACGTTCTAAGGCTCCATTTGTTTGGGGATGATAAGGTGTTGTTTGTATCTTTTTGATTTTTAGAATCTTGCATATTTCTTTAAAAAGGTGGCTTAGGAAATTGGTGCCTTGGTCCGTTAATACCGCGTCGGGTATTCCGAAACGACATATGATTTTCTCCACAAAACTACGAGCTATGGTGGGTGCTTCCGCATTGGGTAGCGGTATAGCTTCAGTGAACTTTGTTAAGTCATCTTGGAACGTTAATATGTATTTATTACCTTCGTAACTAGTTGGGAGCGGGCCAACAATATCTAGAGCTACTCGTTCGAAGGGGGTTGTACTTGTTGTTGTGATTTTCATCGGGATTTTTCTGTTTAGCGTTAGTTTGTTTCTTTGACACGAGTCGCATTTGCGGATGAATTCTTTCGTGTCTTTTATGAGGGTTGGCCAAAAGTACCTTGTTTTAACACGTTTGATTGTGTGGGCAACTCCCTGGTGCCCTCCAAAAGGTGAATTGTGGAAGTCACGGAGGATTTGAGCGATATCCTGTCGGTCTTCGATATAGATTCTTTTGTCAGAGTAAAGATACACGGTGATCTTGGTTTGTGCGAATGTTTGTATTATGGCATTTTTAAGGCGGGGGTTTATTGGATCTTGTTTTGGGATAGAAATGTCGATATGGTTTACCTTTTCTTTTTTACAATAGTTATGAATTTTGCTGAGTGTTTGTTCAAAGCTGGGTTCGGTTTCTATGTTTAGTGGCAACGTAGTAACAATATATGAAGGGGATTTAGTCGTGTTTGGGTATAATTTTATTTCGTTTGGATTCGGACGTGTATAGGTAGGGATGGTTTTAAGTATCTTTTCGGTTTGGCCTTCTTTATTGGGTAATATAAAGATCTGAATGGGTGACCGGGTTTTGGCATACTCTATGGGTTTAGAAATTTCGATTATCTTACATTCGGTATGTCGGAGAGTAATTTCCTCACTAGCGGCTACTAATGGTTCAGCGGTGCCTTGACCTCTTGTTTTGCTTCTAGTGGTAACTAGTACCTTGCCTACCTCTTGTGTGTCTTGGAGGTGAATAGGGAGGCGGCTAAGTGCATCTGCGTTGGAGTTGTATTTTCCGGCCTTGTAAATAATTTGGTATTCATATTCTTCTAGCAATATTCTCCAACGAGCCAATCTTGATGTCGGGTCCTTCAGATTTATGAGCCACTGTAGTGGTTTATGGTCTGTACATATTGTGAACCTTCGTCCGTAGATGTAGGGGCGAAATTGTTTGACGGCGTAGATTATTGCCAGTAGTTCCTTTTCTGTCGTGCTGTACCTGGATTCGGCGTCGTTAAGGGTACGGCTAGCATAACAAATAGCTTTGTCCTGGCCAATTTCTCCCTGCGATAAGACCGCGCCTATTCCAACGTCGCTAGCGTCCGTAGTTACTATAAAGTCTTGATTGAAGTCAGGGTAAGCTAATATGGGAGGTTCTATAAGTTTATTTTTTAACGTATGGAAGGCTTCATCACAGAAGGGGTCCCATTTAAATGCTTCGGTTTTCTTTAGTAACTTCGTTAGTGGGTTTGCTATGGTTGAGAAATTGTCTATGAATCGCCGGTAGTATCCTATGAATCCGAGGAATGATTTTACTCCCTTGACATTCTTGGGTGTGGGATATGTTTTAGCAGCTTTAATCTTATCGGGGTCTGGTTTAAGACCGTGTTCGGAAATTACATGACCCAGATACATTAGCTCCTTCTTCAGAAAAGTACATTTATCTGGTTGAAGCTTAAGGTTATTCTGACGTAAACAATTAAAAATTCGTATAAGCTTTGCGTTGTGTTCTTGCAGGTTATATCCGTAAAGGACTATGTCATCGATGTATACAAAGCAGTCGAATCCTTGTAATCCCATTAAAACGTTGTTCATTAAACGTTGAAAAGTTGCGGGCGCGTTTCGTAGACCAAACGGCATACGGTTATATTCATAATGTCCATAAGGGGTACTGAAGCCGGTTTTGCACTTGTCTTCATTGTCCATTAGGATTTGATGAAATCCGCTTGCCAGGTCGAGGGTGTTAAAATAAGTTGCCCTCCCTAGTTGATCTAGTATGTCCGTGATATTTGGTAACGGATATGCATCGGCAACAGTTACTTCGTTTAACTTACGGAAATCAACCACAACTCTCCATCTCTTATTACCTTCCCTGTCAGCCTTTTTTGGTACCAAGAGCAAAGGGCAGTTCCAAGGACTAGCACTGGGTTGGATAATACCACTTTGTAGCATGCCATTCACCTGTTTGTGTATCTCGGTTTTTTGTGTTTCCGGGAGCCTGTACGGTTTGGTAAATACGGGCGGCTTGTTCGGGTCAGTAATGATTTTATGTTTCAGCGCTTCTGTGAATGAGAGGTTGTCACCTTCGAGAAAAAATAAATCATTGTATTCTCTACATATTTGAAGGATAGATTGTTTTTCTTCACAATTACAGTGGCTGAGATTGATTATTGATGTTAATTTATTTAACCTGCCTTTGATTAGGTCGTCGGATTGACTAGAGATTAGGTTGAAATCACTTAGCTTGTCCCATTTGAAGTCTACGTCTTTAGTATTCACCGTTTGTTCTGCTTCCGAAGTGTTCATCATTAACACCTTTAATTTGGAGTTCTTGGGGCTGGTTAAGGTTTCGCCCACGTATATTCCTGGCATGATTCGTTTTTTTTGAATGATTATATCGCCGGACATGTCCTGGTGTTTACTAGTTAACGGAAAGTCTACAATTTGTTGGCTTCTAGGTTTTAAAGTGAAAGTTGCTCTTTCAGTCTTATGTGCTGCTGGAACATTTTGTACTTCAGTCTTTGCTGCTGAAACTTTGTCGCCCAATCTTCTCTGTTTTCGCTTTCTATTCTGTTTAGAGCTATTACTTTTTCCTTTTGATTCGAACTGAAGGCCTGAACAGGTGGCTCGTGATTCATTTGTAGAGCCGTATGGCTTTCTTCGATGCTCACTATCATTACCCTTTGACATTGGAATCTTCAGGAGGTGTTCCTTGAAATCGATTACACATCTATATTTAAATAAAAAATCGTTTCCTATGATTCCGTCATAAGGCAGATTTATTTGTTCGGTGAGTAGGTGGAAAGGATGATCCATGAGCATGGTATGATCCTGGGTTTTTACTTCTAGGGTACCACTTACCGTCCCCAGGGTTTTCAAAGAATCACCTGCTAGTGTGGATATTGTGTAGATCATCATCATATGTCATCTTTTTTCTGATTCTTTAAGCACGATGATTTTAAAAGGCTTAGGTCGGCGCCGGTATCAATTAAAAGAGTCGTGTACATATTGTCTGCGGGACTAACTCTAAGACGTATCGCTGGTTCTTTTAATTCGGGACAAAAGGGTACGTGAAATCTAAGATTTGGTGTATATTGATCATTACAGTCGTTCGAAAGGAATGGCTGTGTGTCTCCTTCCGATTTGCCTTGTTTCCTCTCTATCTGAGTCGACCGAATACTATAGATTGAAGAGTGCCGTTCAGCATGATTCTGTTGGCGTCTGGCCTCGTTTTCCGACTCTTGCACCCGAGAAAAGTAAACATTTTGCCTATCGTTTTGTCTATTGGTGATTCTAGAATATTCACCAAAACGATTTTCAGAGTTTGTAGGATTATTTCGAAATGGGTTACGCGTTGTTGTACCTTGTTGGTAATTTGTTGAAGACGATCCATTCCTAGATATCTTGTATCTACACTCATTCTCTGTGTGATTATTCCGTCCACAGAAATTGCATACACTGTTATATTCCCTTTTTATGGGTTGTCTATTCGGAAAAGTGGACTGCATGTTTCGATAACATGTGTCTTGAGAATGCCCTGGCTTACCACAGGTTTGGCAGACTATACGATTGAATGTAGGTTTTTCATTGTATTGATATGACCTGGGAGAGTTGTCCGTTCGAGCCGCATGTGACACTGCATGTGCAATCGACTGTTTTAAATTGTTTCCCCCATGGACTTTAGCTAGTATCTTTAGCTGTTCGTTGTTTAGTCCATCCTCAAATGTTTGTACGGCCAATTTTTTGTTTTCTTCCATTAAGAATTCCCTAACCACCGCGTCTGCTGTTATTTCACACGTGGCAGAGTTTAGAGTCCTTAGAGCATTCGCGACTCTATCGCCGTATTCCCGGACGGTTTCTCTGTAGCGTTGTTTCAGAGAAATCAACTCATTGTGTGCCGTCGACCGAGATTGCTCCTCTTTATATTCCGATTCTAATTTTCCTTTTAAATCCTCCCACTTTGCGATTTGGCTATACCTAATCAGATCGTAAGCATGACCCTCTAGTCTATTTTTGACTAGATCTAAAAATGTCTCGTATATATCCGGGTCTGCCTTCTTTATGGATCTAAATAAAACGTCTCCCCCGGAAATAAATTTACCTAAGTCGCAGGGTTTCCCGTCAAAGGTAGGGACGATTCTGAAAACATCAGAAATTCCGACAGAGAGAGCTATTTCAGGGGGTTTAATGTGTATCTGTTGATAGTGGATTTGTTCTTCCCCCTGCCTAGCCGCCTGTCTCGTGTAATATGGACTCGTAATAGTGAAAGTTTAAAATACTGTATGGCGAAAATTTGTTATCAATTCTTAATAATATGGTTCACTTAAAAATATGGTTATAAAAAATTTGGCCTTTCCTTTTGTTATTCAATATAAATATATGAAAAGAACGATAATTGGGATCCAAAGCTAAAAAGAAAATTTTCGACGAAAAAGAAAAAAAACGGAAAGGTCGTCGAAATACTGAAATGAGAATTTTCAAAATATAGATAGAAATTTCTATCCAAATAAAAAATTTTTTTTTTTTTTTTTGTGAAAAAGAGAGCTTCCAAGTAGAAAATATTCCTAAAAAGTAGAGAGAAAAAGTCGCTAGTAAAAAAAATTCTTACTCTAATAATTGTCTTGAGTGTTGCTGGTTTTTTTTTTTTTGTCTTCAGTTTTCCTTAGTTGTTTCCCTTGTGGTTTTTTTTTCTTTTTAGATTTTTTTTTCTTTTTCCGCCAGGCAGACTTCACGTCCTAAAGTTGATTGCTCGTCCTGGTTTTTGGTGCTTTCCTTTTTTTTTCTTTTTATTTCGTTGTTTTATATCGGGGTTTTTTTTTTCTTCTTATTTTGGTTTGGTTATTTCTCGTTTTTTTTTTTCTCTTTTCTTCTTGAAAAATTTTTTTTCTTCTTCTTATTTGGTTATTTCTCTTGTGTTCTCTTTTCTTCTTATAATCAATTTTTTTTTGTTGTTTTAAATTTTTGTTTACTTTGTTTTTCGTTGTTCTATGTTTACTTTTTTTTTCGTTGTTTTATGTCGGGGTGTTTTTTTTTCTTCTTATTTTTTTTCTTGAAAAAAAAATTTTTTTTTTGTTTTTCTTCTTATGTTTTGGTTATTTCTCTTGTGTTTTTTCTTCTCATCCCACCGCTGCCACCAGTGTTGTAGGTCCGCCGCCGTGCTTCCTCGGTTGAGGGAAGAGCGGGGACCATTTATCTATCTCAGACTTCGAATTTAATTTATATCCTATTTATATAGGGCTTTCCGTCCGTCTTCTTTATTGAGTAATTGTAATTTGTTTTTCTTTTTCTTTTTTTTCTTTATTCACTCTTTTATATTTTGCATATTTTATTCTATATTAATTTCAACTACTGACTTCGAACTCCAAACTCAAACTGATTTTTTTCTATTCTCTCTCTGATACTCAACTCGTTCGGAACTGAAATTTTTCTATTTCTATTTTTTCTTGTGTGACTTTTCACATCAATCAATTTGGACGAAAATCCAAGTTACTATGTTTTTGAATAAATAAAAAGGTGCAGGTTATTAAGTGTGCTGTAACTGGTAATATTGTGAATGTTTATGAATGGTATGTATTAAGTGAGAATGTAATATATGTTAAGTGAAATTTTTAAGGATGTGTTAGGAGATTCAGTGTTAAATTTAATAAGGGTAGTATTCTGGAATACAACAGTTGATCGTGAAGATAGTTGAGACTGGTGTTGTTAATAGAGTCTAGTGTTGGTCGTAGAAGTGGAGTGGTATTGTGATAGTGAAAGTGGAATAAAGATTAACAAGTAAAGACTAGTTGGTGTAAAGTAAAAGCAATTTAAGCGGAATACTAGAATACTATTTGAAATAAGTTGAAAGTAGAATAAAGATTAACAAGTAAAGACTAGTTGATGTAAAGTAAAAAAAAAAACCAATTTAAGCGGAACACTAGAACATTACTTGAAATAAATTGTAAATAGAATAAAGTTAAGTAAAACAAGCAATAGTAGAACTTTGTAAGAGATTGTAAAGCGGAACGTCCATTTAATCTCAATAAAGAGAAATAGTGAATAAAGAAAAAAATAAATAAAACAAAGAAAAAGACTCTGTGTTTAAAATTTTTGAATGATATAAAAGAGGTTTTGGTCGTCGGCTCCTCGGTGATATGAACTTTGGTTTTCGACGGTTACCTAGAAACCATAACTCGTGCGCCACTTTATAGTGGGTTATCCATTCGTCAGTCGGAAAATACGGTTCTCTCATTTTGACAGCAGACAAAACTTGAATGTCTTTCAACTGCGTGATGATCTTGTTGATACAGATATATACATCATATAAATTTGTGAAGTTGTGGACAGGATACCAGCCGAAAAGTGGAAGAATCATTGAAACGTTCTTCAAAAGAAATCATGCGGCCGGTCACGCATTAGACTTTTAAGTGTTGTTGTATTAAACAATTAATGGTGGCAAGTTTTAGACGATACAATTTCTTAACGGATGTGGTTATGAACCCCCCCCCCCCCCCCCCCCCCCCCCTCTTCTTCCCTCCCTACCCGCACGCGCACTCCCTTTCTTTGTAGCTGCAGGTGTTTGTGTGTTATTTCTCTTCCCGAATATTGAATTGGCTAACACTGTATAGAGGAAAAACTCTATTGAACCTTTGAATAATGAAAGTCGAACACGTAATAACTTATAACATTTAATTTAGAAAATGTTTGAAACATAAATAATTCAATATACATCACATTTTTTTAATCGTATTAAAAATATATGTACAATTAATTTATTCGGATAATTAGACACATATTGTGTACTTAAATATTGGACCTCAGTGTTTCATTCTTACTCTATGAGTTCACACAAATATATAATAAAAATTGCCTTTAAAATACTTATTACAAAATAACTAACACTTTATATGTTACTTTAACTGTCGGCTTAAATTTATACCAGGTAATAGTAAAAGTATGTGCTGGTTGCTAATTAACAGACATTTCCTATTTGTTAAAAAAAAATTGTATCCAAAAGGAATTTTTTTTAATTTAAAATACTAAATCTAGTTTTGTACAAATTTCCTCTAAATAAATATTTTCTTTTTCATCACAAACTGATGTAAATTAAAAATAATTCTCACTAATATATACACTTCACCGACCCATCTTTTTTTAAATGTAGTCTAAGACTAAATCGAATAGACAATATTCAAAGATATTAAATAAGATAACTTAATTGTAGCGCTTGTGGACCAAAGAATGCCTGCGCAGGACGATATTTACTAATTTTACAACATCGAATACAAATTCACTGTGACGGGCACCTCGTGAGCATGTTGCATATATTTAAAAAATCCTGTTTTCGAGTAAGTGAGTTCCAGTGAACTCTTTGTTTTTATTGAAAAATCCTGCGTTCCAATTTTCAATTGACCAAGAAGATCCCGCATTTGAATAATAGAGAATACAGATTATTGAAAACCAGAAATTAATTTTCCAAAAATTACAATTCTTTAGGATGCAAAGGTTTCCTTGACATTAAAGGCTTAGCGTGTATCCGGACCCATCTCGTATCGACTTACATCAAGGACCAGACTTTCTACTTCCGTATCAAAATTGTTATCGCAAGTTGACAACCAATCGATCACCCTCTTCCGAACTGCTGTCTGATCAATTGCCGAATCAAGTCCATAGCTGCTCATGATCCTCTTCAAACGGGATTTGTTTTCATCGGAAAACGATTTGGTCTCACGTTGGTTTAAATATATACATGAATCCTGGTCCACTTGAGGACTTATAAGGGTTGCCGACTTAGAAGAGGATACTTTACATTCCACCCACCGGTCTTTCATGTACTTAGTTACTTCAGTGATCTTGCATCGATCTTCTGGGTCATGACTCAGATATTTGCGGAAGCACCGCATTAAGCGTGGAGAAAACCTACGAAAGTTTTCAGGGATCTTTGTAGTCTTCCTTTCCTCATATTTCATGAACGCAGAATAATTAGCATCCTTAACCCAATCAGCTACTTTCCACGGAGGACTTCCGGTCAGTATGGAATATAAAAGAATACCAAATTGCCAAGAATCACTTGATGTTCGGCACAAGAACCGTTCGTGCTTCACAATCTCTATAACCTCCGGTGGTACAAAAGATATCCATGTGTGTTTGACCTTCCGCACAAGAATCCCTTTCTTAGTGGTCGCTCCGAAGTCGCACAACTTCACTCTCGAAAAATCTGGTGTAAAGACCAACACGTTTTCCAACTTCAGATCTCGATGAACCAAATGCTTCGAATGCATGAACCCTAGGGCTGAACTCAGCTGCTCCGAAATCAATTTGCAAGCGCTCTCATGCAGGCCATTGGGTCCCAAGTTACCCGCTAGGTCTCCGTAGGGGGCGTACTCCATAGCGAACACGAAGTAGTCCGCAGTTTGAAAGGCAACATTGTACGCACTCAGGATATTTCTCTGGTGGCTTAGTTGATAATTGTAATGAAATTCCTTTTGGAAGTCTTTTATTGTGGTCAATTCGGCGTGCACCGCCTTAAGCGCGACTTGGGTATTTGTGGGACGATGCAGTGCAAGCAGGATTTTTGCGAAACATCCTTCAGCGATCGTTTTTTCGATGCTATATTGGTCAGAAAGTGTTACTATGGGTAGTGTTATGTCCGGTATGACATGGATCACTCCGCCGTCGGTGTTTTCGGGAGGCTTCTTGTATATGCTTGTTCGTCGTGTAAATGTTGCATTTGGTAGTTCCAGCATTTTACTTGTGCCGCTGGCTGTAGAATTGTTCTTGTTTTTGTTATTATTCGCACCGGCACTGTTGTTGTTATTATTGTTGCCATTATTGCTGTTATTTGAAGATCCTTCCAGCGATCTCAGGATCCGAAATGATAGACGTTTCTCTGTAAGAAAACCAAAACCGAAAAATATTTAGTAATTTGTAAAACATTAAACAAATTAATAATTTATGAGCCACTTAAGCTACACATATTACGAATGCAGAATTGTTCTAGAATTCGGATAATTTTGTGATAAGATCAAATCTACTAAACTTTTGCGGGGGTAAAAGGTCAGTTTATTCCCCAACTGCGACAAGATCACCGGCATACTAGTTAGACCTACGAAAATAGCTGCATTGTAATTGTTAATTATACTAAATGTATATTTTGGATTTACGTAACTTAATTCAGAAATCAGAGGGCGGTAATAGGGCTGATATTCAAAGGAAAAGTTCCAGATACTTTCCGAACTGCTGTCTGATCAATTGCCAAATCAACTCCATAGCTCCTCATGATCCTCTTCAATCGGGATTTGTTTTCGTCGGAAAACGATTTGGTCTTTGTTGATGTTATCTCAACAGAACTTCGCTTACGTTGGCAAAGGCTAGAATGCATGGGTGCGTGATTGTTTTAGGAAAAACCTATCGTTGGACACGATCTGGTGATAAAGATGCGATTGGGATGATTACACAATGACGGTTGTGTATACATCCACGTCGATTGTGTATTGCATCTATAGCAAGTCAAGGGTCGAATTCCAGTGTGAATATTTACACTGGCAAATGATTCGGCTCTTGGCAGCTAGGCGCGAGTTGCGCTATGCTTTGTATTAGCGAACAAAACATGGGACGTGACCGTTGCTAGATTGTTTAGGGAAAACAAACTATGATCACGTCCGATTCGATGCCAGTTTATCGCTTATGCAACCGATCAGGGATAATTGGCTGCAGCGGTTTAAGCAAGCGATTTGCCATGGCTTGTCTTTTGGACCAACGGATTGTTTGAACAAGAACACACAGAAGGATTGGCATGTGTTTGATGGGCATGTGGCCGCCCATAGGAACCGATCGGTTCATGACAGATGAACCGAGATGGTTTAATTGATGCTATTTACTTGATGCCATCTCAGGTATGCGCTGATCGATGGAGAGCTTTGAACAGCTCATATGCCGGTAAGTGGCTTATGAGTGAAGGAAAGGCAGGTTGATTTAAAGGGAACGGGTGGTTCTTTGGAAATGCTTAAAGTACCCCCACACTACCGAAATCCGATAATAGAAATTTCGAGACAGGAACGTACACGTTTCCTAGTTGAAGCTAAAACTACGTACTTATATATCTGTCCATGGTAAACAACTATTAAATATTAATATGAAGGGTTGTTGTGGATCTGTGGGGGTTCTCTATACCACACGGAGAACCAACCCACAATCCCAACCAGTTTTGACCGCTAATAGCGCGTCACCATAACCCCAATCCGTAATCCATGCGCAAACATGCAAAGAACACATCCCAATATGCAACAGCATCCGTCCCCAAATCTGCAATTGCATACATCCCCAAACTTACCAAGAATCCATTCCCCAAGCTGTAATAAAATGCATATACTAATTTACAACGGCATACTAATCATCTCCCTCAACTACATCGAGCCGCATACATTTTTCTAAAAACCTCTGCGTTTAATTTCCTATTCAAAACATATCTCTTGCTTACAACCAAGCAGTTCTAATTTCCCCCGAAAATCATTCCGGCTCACTTCCTGCTTAAACTATTTCCTCGCTTGTAACCAAGCAACATTTAGTTTCCCCGGAAATCATTTCGGCTCCCATCCTACCCAATACCAATTCCCCTTACTGGCAACTCACCAGCACGATGCGTTGCATTTCCGCGAAACAACCATCCCAACGACCAAGACCCACATTCCTTTGTCTGACCGACAACTCATGCCCATACTTGGTCGTATTTCCAAACCAATTTCTTCGTATACATAGCGCCAGAGGAATTTAACTCGGCCTATACGGCAATGATTCTCCGGAACTAAATTCCCTATGCAAGCATAGCAACCCTTTTCAAAGTTCCTAGTAAATGGCAGTGAATTTATTTAGCTATGACTCCACTGCCACGACGCGATGAACTTTTTCTCGCTTGTAATGAGTCAGTCGAGCTACAGTCCCCACCAAGCGCACATCGCCCTTCAACCCAAAGGCAGTCGAGTTTGGTACACCGCGGAGCACGCACATTGAAAGTCGGGAGTTGGTTCGCTTTAATTCATTCGCGCAGCCGAAGGTTTTTTTTTCTCGAAGAAAGTTTTGCGAAGTATAATTTCCTCTTGTTGTTTTCGTTTGGACCCATTTTATAAAAATAAATAACAACAAATGCATCATCCGCATTACGAACTAATCAGCTCCCCCTGCGAAATTTGTATAGCCAAAAGATCCTAAGTAACTCTATCCATTTAGTGTCGAAGGCCAGCATTGTGAACGTTACTAGCTTAAGGGGACATTCCGGTTTTTTTTTTTTTGCTTTATGGATAGTTTTATCCTTCAAAAATAATATGTTAAAAATTGGAAACGAAATCTTAGGCGGTTCCAAAGTTATAGGTCATTAAAGGGTCGGGTGTCCCGCGGATACAAATACAAAACTTTGAATGCGTTTTTCTCGAAACGAGTTTTTTGAGTGCGGTATAAGCGATAATATGAAAACGGTGCATGCGATTCTTATGAAAGTTCGCACACATATTTTTAACAAGCACACGCAAATTGTGAGAGAATTACTTTTTTATTTATTCATTTATTTTTTTAGTTATAACTAAAAAATATAATAAAAAAGGGCCGAAAAATCATTTCGCCATTTTGTTGTTTTTTATCAATTTTAAATTTTTTTTTTACTCACATTGGAATAAATGTATTTAAGTTCAATAAACTTTTTGCATTTTTCGTATTTTTTCACCGGGGACGAAAATAACCCCTACGCGAGCAGAACGGATGGCTAACTTTGAACACCTGGAGGGGGGGTTTCCGGTTCCGGAGTGACTCGACAAAATTTACAAACGTTGTCTGTAATGATAATTGTTAACCGAAATTGTTTTTACGATGTGCGTACGTAAAACTTGCACATTCATCATAGGCTTAATTTCACGGAATTAAAACACACTTTTTTAAACAAAATGCAGTACTTTATTTTTGAAATGTATGCACAGAACTAACACACAATTAATTTATTACACATTAGTTTTAATTTTATTTTAGGCTCTATGGCTTGTTAAATCAAAATTACCCACACGACTTCAAACCGCTCGACTACAAACATACGTGCGCCTTTACTAACGACGGGTAACACTCCAAGACCGTCTCGGTCAAACTTCTCAAACCAACTCACTTCAACATTTTTAACCCACTCTCTCAATTTTCGTTTTTTCATCGGACGAAAACTTTCTTTATTATGCAGATAAAAGGATTTTTCTTTCTTTGTCTTTCCCAAATTTGGGATCGAAAGAGGAAACACAAAAGAACAATCAACAAAGGATCTTGCCGAAGAGCATTTACGATCCTTTGTGTCGCTCGGCGATAAACGTACATGTAGTTCGTTTTATGGCGCGAGTTGTTTGTTTTAACTTGGTTTGGTTAATGGTTTTGGGTAACCATATTTCTAGATGATCATAAAATTGCTGGCGCGCATTCTATGATTCTCAATGATTTTGTTTGGAGAAAGACATCTGGTCCGCACATTTGGATCTTAGGGGATTTTTGTGGCGAACCTGTGGGTCGATTATCCTATCTAAGTTTTCAATGTGAGCAAATTGAACGTTTAGTCAAATTTGTTTGAAATTGACTTGATTAGAGCAAATTGAACGTTTAGTTCAATTTATTTGGTATAGCATTAATGTGGGACCATTTGATGCATGGGGTAATGCTATGGCTTGGGGAGTGTCTCATCCTTTAAGTGGATGTTATTGTCGTGTATCGCAATTAATGGTCGAGATTGGCTCCAAAGGGGTAAGTATTCTGGGCGTAACAAGTCGAAAGATGAATAAAATGTTTAAAAAGAATTGTTGTTATATCTTTAATACTTTCTCTTTAAAAAAAATCATGAAAATAACCTATTTTTTGACCCGACAAACCGGAATGTCCCCTTAAGAAGTTTAAATAAAAAAAAAACATCAATCACAACAACCATACATGAGTGTTTATTGTTTTGGTCCTTTGTCCGCTTATTTTCCCTTGGGTATCCTTACGAATAAAGTGAATCACGTGCCGTACGCCGGCACACGTACCTCTACCCCCACCGATCTCTGTTATTTTAATTTCTTTCTTGTCTCTCCTCAATAAGAGCCAGCTAAATTGACTGAAATTGTGGCGATAGAATCCCTCCTGGTAATTCGATATTTCTTACGGACTAGGTGTCTTTCGCCCTCTCCCTTTTTCTTTATATCCTTCTCTGTCACCCTCTCGCTTGTTCCCCTAAATATTTGTAGCTATCTTCTTTTCGTAGCCATCCACCTATCTATCTGAGCGAGCAGTTTGTACCTCGTTTGGTTTACTCCAAGCGAGCTGTAATATCTGAACTAGTGATTATACTTTTACATTTGAGGTATCTTTTTATCCACGTTACGAGGGTTGCCTCTTATGTTTCGGGATTTGGCAACCCTAGCGTTGCAATCCGGCAATTGACAGCTCTGTCGTAAAGTTGGACATTTTTGAGGTTATACGCACTCAGAACGTTTTGACATACGAGCGCTATTTGTGTTGTTTACAGTAACTTAAAAGATTCATCTCGGCCCAAAAATGGAATTAAATCGTCAACATTTTCGTGCGATTATTTTTTACAACTTTCGGCGTGGATTAACTCAGCAACAGTGCATGGATGAACTTAATTCAATTTTTGGCAATGAAGCTCCATCAAGGACCAGTGTTTATCGATGGTATGGTGAATTCAATCGTGGTCGTAGTTCACTCCAAGATGAATTTCGTGAAGGTCGTCCAAAATCAGTTGTTGTTTCGAAAACCATTGATGCTGTGCGCGAACTGATATTGGAAGATCGTCATGTGACCTATCGTGAGATTGAGACAACCTTAGGCGTTAGTGGGACCAGCATACATTCAATATTGCATAAACATTTGACTGTCAAAAAAATTTGTTCGCGTTGGATCCCACACAATTTGTCAATCGCCCAAAAAAAGGCTCGTGTCAATTGGTCGAAAGAAATGCTCAAAAAATACGGTCGCGGTGCTTCGAAACACGTCTATGACATCGTGACAGATGGTGAATCGTGGATTTACGCGTATGAGCCCGAAAGTAAACAGCAGTCGACTGTCTGGGTGTTTCAAGATGAGCCAAATCCAACAAAAGTTGTTCGCGCACGAAGCAACGAACTTCCAAGCAAATGGTCGCCTGTTTTTTCGGAAAAACTGGACATGTCGCAACCGTACCACTAGAACAACGCAAAACAGTCAATTCTGAGTGGTACACAACCATTTGTTTGCCAGTTGTCTTCCAAGAAATCAGGAAAACCAGCCACCGAAGACGGATCACTCTTCACCACGACAATGCGAGCTCTCACACATCAGCCGCGACAACTGCATTTTTGAGCACCCAAAACATCGATTTGATGGGTCATCCGCCGTATAGTCCTGACTTGGCACCGAATGACTTCTTTTTATTCCCGTACGTAAAAAACAAACTGAGAGGTCAACGTTTTTCGACACCTGAAGAAGCGGTTGCTGCATTCAGAATGCATGTGTTGGAGATACCTCAATCAGAGTGGCAAAAGTGCTTCGACAATTGGTGCAAACGCATGCAAAAGTGTATAGATCTTCATGGGGAATATTTTGAGAAACAATAAAGTGATATTCGATGATCAATATTTGTTTTTGTTCTCTAATCCCGAAATATAAAAGGCAACCCTCGTATAACTAGTTTTTACGATATGCTCATATCCGGATATTACACAGGTTGGGTAGTGTAAATCAAATTAATATAATTTTATGTTAGCTTTGTAAGGCTCTTGCTATTACAATTCAAACCAGTTAATCTTAACAGAAAATTTAGAAATCCCTTTGGCTGAGAGCAGGTGTAAATTGTTATAATAAACTTAGGCAAAATATTAATATTAAAAAAATGAAATATACCACTAGCTGCCGGACTAGCTATCCAAGAGGAACGATAGAAAAACAACAAACGTATAATCTTGGTGAAATGTCTTAAAATAATACATAAAAATTAATTTATAATCAAGCCCGCTTATTCATAGTAAAATATATATTAATAATTTCAAATAAAAATATTATTTTGATAAATATATCCCCCAACACCCGTGGTGTATTTTTCGCAAAAAAAAAACAATATTTCCGTAGATATTGTTTTTTTTTTTCTAACACCTACATGCGCGTAGGACAATTTGATTTGAAGTAAAAATACGTAATAAAAATAAAGAAAAAACTCACTGGCTCTATTGTTGAACAGGACACCAAGAATGCGTCGTGTATTTATATACACGATGCCTATTCAGTAGGTCATTTCTGTCTTGAACTTGCTAATTAGGATTAACAAGCGATTAATTCAAATTTAAAATAATAAATTAAACCCCTCGCAATAAGACTAGCATTACGTTTCGCAAAGATTCTGACCCAAAAGTAATTATTGCCCAATCCCAATTCATCACAAACCCCAGGTCTAGAGCGACTCTATTTTAGCTATATATTACATCACTCGTTACTGTGCCTTTCCTAACGATTACTCGAATGGACTCAGTGCAAGAGGTCTCCCCCACTTGTCGTTTTCGTGATGCATTTTTGAAACAGCCTATTCGTAGCGTGTAGCTCGACAACACGATTGACGTCAGCGGTTCTCGCGAGATAAAAGTTAATCCATGAGGTAGCTTTTCATCCGTTCGGTGTGCACACAGTCAGCACAGTCGGGCCAGTCTCGGAGGATGTTTATCTATTTTTGCCAAAAACAAACTCATATTACAAATACAAAGAACAAAAGGGAAGATCCAAAATATAGATGCTGTTGCCCACTGTAGTATTGATGCGATTATTATCGTAAATTTAAAAAACCGTGTCGCTCGGAATTTATTGCCTAGTAAATATCTGCGACATTTGTATTTCTACTCTCTGTCTTATTTTCCAATTGTTGTTGAGTTGTTTTTGATTCTTGTTTTGGCTCTTTTCCTTCTGTTACTTTTTTCCTTAAACTCAAAAACCGGCTTAATTAGTCAAAGTCGATATGACATCCTTGTTAAAGAGTTGGCTTTCAGTTGGTAATCATGAATTTGTATCTTATTTGGGTCAGACGTAATAGGCCATGAATTTGAGTGTTTTCATTCTCGGAGAATATTTCTTAAACGCTATTTGATTTGTTTTATTTTATTTAAATATACGTTTTGGTTTTCGTTATTTTTTTTCTGTTTTCGTTTTTCGTTGCGGCTTCAGCTACTTTTGGTTGGCTGATCATTAAACGGCAAAATGGCAATTTGGTGTTTCGAAGACAATTCCCAAAATAATAAACGTATTTTCTTATTTAAGATTTGTGAATATTATTCATGTGTTTCGTTTATGGAGCACGCCTAAGTTTGTAATTAATTTCGTGCATATTATATGGCGTCGTTGCTTGAGACTGTTTGGCGCCCAGACCTCATTGCCAACTAGATCGTTCGATGGGTTGTTTTTTAATTTAAGATCAAAGGACACGTTCTATCATAAATGTCCTCGAGTTCGCCTTTGTACTTTAACGTTTTGGAAGAACATTTTTTGTAAATTACGAAATTTTATCGTATCCAATATTTACGTAAGAGAGATATATGTAGTAGAGGAAATTTTATTGGTTATTGCACAGTTAGCAACGACACATACATATCCAAGGATATTATTATTTCCTTTTCTTTGGGGAGATCGGGTCTCTGAAAATCATTCTACTTTGATTTGTTATTTATTAATATTTCTTTCTTTTTTTAAACATTCTTGGATGAACAAGAGGGGCACAATAATTGTCTGTGGTCGATGAGTGATAGTTTTAAAGATAAATCGACCTTTGTCTGAGGCGACGACTTCTCACTAATTTCTGGATAAACTTTTTTAACGATTTATCGATGTCGCAAATTCCAATGGAAGGCTAAAAACATTTTTAGAAAAAAGTTAAAATGATGTCTATAATTTTCCTTGGAATCACTTTGTAATTGTATGATTGCAAATAATGTTGTTAAAGCGTAGCAGAAACGATTTAGGGAACATATTATAAGGCCCATCCGTGCTTTTCTTTAATAGCTCACAATGGAGTCGACGACAAACTTATTCAATATGTAAGACACTTTCCCTGACCAATCATTCCAAGTAACTCTGGGTGGCGTTAAATTTGCATCATTTGAAATTAATGCTGCTGTTTCTAGAAACTCCGCTCTCTCGACCACTCTATTTTTCTTTCACAGGTGGCCTCTTTCATATTACTCATAATAAGTTTTGGAGCCTGAACTGAACCTATAACATGAATAAAAAATCAAAAATTAAACACATGGCCGACATTTCAATTTTGAATATCGATTATCCGTTCTATAAAGTACTGTATAAAAAAAATATCGCCACCTTTTAGGCTTAGGCTCCAATAAATGTAATGTACTTTAAAACAAACCAAAAAAAGGCTGTATACTACTATTACTTGATTACGCTCACTATTGTAGGTTTGCGGTATAACTTTTCCAATTCGTGCTTGTAGAGATTCCTCCTTTGTCCTGCGGATCAGACACTTCCAGGTTCCTACAGGCCAATAAATAATAATAACAATAACATAATAATACTACTATTACTATTTATTGGCCTGTAGGAACCCCGAAGTTCATGACCTCATCGACTCGAAACCGCCATCGTTCCCTGTTATGTGCGCTCTCCTTCCACGCTTCACCATCTGATCCGATCTCCTCAAGGTCAAACCTTACTCAAACTCCCAGCTCCGTCGCGGCCGTCCTACCGGTCTCTTTTCCGTTGGTCTACCGTCAAGAATTCTACGCACTGTCCTATCGGGGCCCACTCGCGCTACGTGTGCGGCCCATCTTAATCTTGATTAATCTCACTATTGTAGGTTTGCGGTATAACTTGTGGCGTTTCTTTAATACATTCCCAAAGAACCGCCCATCCTCTTAAATTAACCACCTTCCTCTTTCCATGCAAACCCATAGTACTTGCAATTAGGGGCAGCGTAAGCTCCCCTGCAGCATCATATCTGAAAGGAAAACCTACTCGACGGCATCCACACATTCTGAATTTCCCTGGTTCATATTCCATGAACCAGTTCATCTCCTATTGGCTCAGCATGTCTTCAATTACGAGAAACAAACGCTGGCCAGCGTATTATTGACACAGCTGTAACCGATATGCTTTCCATAGTCACAATTGCATGTCGCGCCTATACCCTTAGGTCCGCGACAGTTGCGACAACTCCCCGTTATCGGCTATCAACCGATCATGGAATTTGGGCATGGATAAGATCATTGTTTGGGCAATCTTACCCATGCCATGCCTATTATGACCCGCCTAAAATCTAAAGTAAATATACAGTATCTCACTGTGTTCGTTACTTACCCGCATATTAATCTAAACATACAGCCATCCAGCCTGACCCTTTGTCGCCGTCGACGAGGTTTCTGCTGACTTATGTCAACAAAATAATTTGCCTCCTTGTGCACCGGAGCCATACGGCTAGATTGGATATTGCCTACATCGCTGTTTCCAAGGAATCTTAGGCAAATACTGTGATGACCCCTTTGTATCATAGGCACATCATTTACATCATGTGTGTCACCATTTGATCTGTGAAACAGCGTTTTTCTTTACTTTGAAGCAAAAATCTATTTCGATCCCTGGCATACATCATCAACGATGTATGCGTACATCGCCCCCGATCATCGTACGTCCGTTTAATCGGGTGTCCGCCGATCATCGTCCTCATCGCAGGGCATCGTACTTGTCCTATACGGACACATATAGAATCCACCCCTATCGATGCAATTCGCGGCCATCGAATCTGATGGATGTGAGTTGCATCGTTGAGTCAGATTCGAGTCGCGCAAGCAGATACACGTTCCGGTAACGTGCTGGTGAAGTCGAGTTTCCTCCCTAGTGAAAAAGCCAAGTCATTCCCCCGAGGTGCTTATACAAGTTGAAGTACACACAGTCAGTTTGTCGGCGTTAAATCGTGCCTTAAATCCCCTTTCAAATCGGTCGTATAAATTACCAATTCGTTAGCCTGTGGGGGTATAAGTATGTGTGCCGACGTACAACACGGATTCCTTAAATCTCCCAACGATGTTTCGCTGTGGTGAGGATAGTCCACCCAGGAAATGGAAAACACTTAATTTATTTAACTCAAAGAAGAGGTTTGTTGTTTTTTATTAATTCTATTATCACTCTATAATTTCAATACACAATTGCTTCACAGACAAATAATAAACTTCTTCTGCACTTAGAAACTTCTGGCAATAGAGACGAAATTTTGCAGTTTTCGCTTTTATTACGAAGACAAGGGGCGACGCGACTGCATCAATGGTTGAGATGCGACTGACCTGAATTTAGGGTGGAAATCGTGATTTCTGCTTTTACACATCGATCCGCCAATGGTAATCATGCTCTCTTGTGTGTTCCCCAACTCACCACACTCATCGTAGTAGAAACGTACTTGTGTATTCGTTCGACGTCGATGAGCGTAGCCAGGATGGAGAAATCAAAAGGGAAAGCACAATAACCCAGGGTTGATCTGGCTTAGTGTGTGTGCATCAGTGCCGCGTATGCGGCTGGTCTACTGACCTAGTGATGATCTCATAGGTCATCGCACTATAGCAAGGCAGAAATACGAGAGAGAGGAAAACTTAGCTGATATTATTCACCTGCAAAAAGAGAGCATTGATCCCAAGCGAATGGGTGATCTGGGAAAAGTCAATAGGACGCTGCGTCGGCTGGGGATACAATACCATGGAGAAAACACTGTGGAATGTTGGTAAATACCCAAGCCAATGGACGGTGATGCAACCGCAAACACAACGTTAAATGAACATTAAGTAATATACTGTAAATGTGGAAACAAGAAGTTAAGTGAACATTAAGTCAATTATTCGTAATAGTGAAACTAAATGTATTCTTGAGAGGAAACTTGTGTTAAATTCGAATAGACAAAAGTGAATGTTACAATAAAAGCAGAAGACACCACAGACACCTCAAACCGTTTTAATTGTTCTTGTTTTTCTTGGTGCATACAGATCCTTCGGCCTTTTGTTAGACAGCGTTGACGAACTAAGTTGACTTCAATCGCGATAACCACAGTCAATCGTAGTGGCCCAATTTTAAGTGGGATTTAAGTGAATTCGTGTCGTGCTAGACACACCACTTAAAATCCCCACAAGCTCTTCCAATTCGTGGTTTTGGAGTTTCCTCCATTGGCCTGCCTCCTCGTCATATTAACCTCCAAAGATACTCCTTAAAACTTTATTATACGAGGAATTTATTTTCTTCCCGTTTTGTGAGAGCCCATGTTTCGCATCCGTATAGAGCAATCGGCATGATTATGGTTCTATAGACACGGAGCTTTATAATCCGTGATAGCTGTTTGGATTTCAGCAGTTTACTGACTGCATGCCAACTAGCGTTTCCGAAGTGTAATGTTTTGTTAATTTCCATCGACATTTCGTTACTGGCCGTCAATATTGTTCCCAGATATTTAAATTCTTTGACATTTTCAAATGTCTTGCCTTTAACGTTTATATGCATTTCCAGAGGTCCACCTGCTTTCGCCATAATCATGTATTTTGTTTTGTCTTCACAAGGCCCACCTCTTCTGCCGCTTGCATGATGATTTCACTGTTTTTACTTACAGTTTCTAGATTATCGCCAAAAACGGCGATGTCATCCGCATATGCGAGCACTTGTGTGACTCCGTTCAGGGATGATTAGGCCATGTTGTCGTCTTGTACCTTTCTGATGACATACTCGAGCACAAGGTTAAAAAGACACGGTGAAAGGCCATCCCCTGTTTTAGTCCGTCCCGGATTTCAAATTGTTCTGAGAGGTTGTTTTCTATTCTAACTCGCCCTTTATTTTTGTTCATGCAAATTTCAATGAGGGCGCCATATTTTTTTCGGGATTCCCAGCTCAACTACAATATGGTAGAGTCTTTGTCTTGCGACCGCGTCGTAGGCTTTTTTGAAATCAACGAACAGTTGGTGAACCGTCTCTACATATTCCCACTTCTTTTCCAGTAGTTGTCTTATTGTGAACATTTGGTCGCTTGTTGACCGTTTCCTACGGATTCCGCATTGGTAGTCTTCCAGTATTTCTTCTACGTACGGTGTGATTCTGGCCAGTATGACATTAGTTAGTATTTTGTATGTGGCTGGGAGCAATGATATTCCTCTGTAGTTTTCGCAGTCCGATCTGTCGCCTTTTTTGAAAATGGGGATGACTATTGAGGTTTTCATTCTTCCGGAATGACTTCCTTATCCCATACTGTTTTAATCAGTTGGCGGATCTTTTGAGCGGTTGCCTCTCCTCCATGCCTCATAACCTCCGCCGGTATGCAGTGGACTCCGGGAGCCATGTTGTTTTTCAATCGATTTATTGCGTCTACAACTTCGTTGAAAAAAGGCTCTGGGATCTGGGGCTCGGCTGTATGTACGTCTGGTGCGTTTATTTGTGGTTGATGGGTGCGCATATTGAGCGGGTTTTAAAAGTACTGCTTTTTCCGATTTTTCGTACATCTTCTTTTTGCCGAGTCGGTGTTTTCTTGATGATTTGTTCCCTTATGATAGTGTTGGCTCATCACACCTACGCCTACCAGGGTTTTTGTGAGATTGTTTTTTGTATACTGATAATTCATTTTGTGGGAACAGTCTTGGGGTTTCAAATAGTCCACCATACCAGAGCCCGCTTTGATATGGTAAGGTCTGCTTACTGCTCTGATTCGACCCGGTGTCAGAGAGGCGCTGTTATAATACAGCCGGTATACCTCTGGCTGTAAACCATCCAATGAGCACGGTGGCGCGTAACACCCTATATTAGGGGTGGTAGCTTTTTGTGTGTTACTCCTCGCTAGCCTGTCTGACATGGGTGCCTCTACTGGAAACGTATGCTTCCGTCAGCATAGCCTGAGTGATTCATTGCAGTTTAAGCCCCCGCACCACGTCAAGGTTTCTACCAAGCGGAAAAAGAAAAAAAAAGGGCTCTACATTAATTTTTTTTTGAATGACCGTAATTATCTTAAAAAAAAACGTGATTTTTCAGCAAAGGCATTTAAAGATTTTGTTATTGTGGTATATATATATATAAAAAGGTTTTATTATGGTATATATTTAAAGATGTTTTCCTGCAAACCTCGGCGCTATAGGTTCGCCTCTCCCGAGAGAAGTGTAATAAAAAAGAAAAAAAAACCCTTTGGGGAATATTGTATACATGATAAGCTATCAAAAAATGCAAAAAAAATTAGAATATGTGAACCTCCCCTGGCTTACTGGAAACCATTTTGGCAACTTATTTCTTTATAAAAAAGGCATCTTCTTAACAACAATCGATTAGAGTTTTATAGTAATGTTATACAAAAGTAATGGTATCAACAGATTACTTCTGTGCCAGCTCCGAGTTCTACGTTTTCTGTGGAGTTAGGATATTTACCTTCTTTGAGTTTTACCAGGACTTCCTTCCTGGCGTCAGCTTCGTGTTGTCGTCTTCTCCGAATCACGAGTCACCCCCATTTCTCAATTCTCATTGCCACTTAGTTGCCCCCTTTAAGTTGCAGCGGCATTGGCCCATGCAATTACTTAATTGGCGTTCGCATTTGGCCAAACACAATGGCCCACATACGAGCCATGCGTATTGTTCGATCGACCTGCGCTTCGTTGCTATCTCTGGTTTTCCACAGATCCCAGCACTTTGAACGAAGCTCGGTTAAGTGGTTGTTAATTGCTTTTGAAGGTGCCGGTAGTGTCATATGACTTTTGCGACACCTGTTCTCGAATATGAAGCAAAGAGTGCATTCGTAATATGAAACCGTGTCACAGTGCCCCATTATCTAGGTGCAAAGATTGCTTTATAAGCATGAAGCAAAAAGAATGCATTTAGCGTGTAGCCTTGAGAAGCGAGAATGCGTCATACGACATTGTATGTTAATAGTTATTATTGGATTGCTTCGAGTGCAATATGAATATAGATTGACGATACGCGATAAGCGTGTAGCTTTGGGAAGCGAGTATGCATCATAGATGGGCAATATTAGTATCGCAACGTGTGCGTTAATCAACTATGAGCTGAGGATGATTGCATCGTATGCGTTAATGAGTTATGGGGTTTATAGCGGGATGCAATAGTAACCTTAAGTAGACCATTTTCCATCCTCTTCTCATTAAAATCAAGAACGGGTATTCCATCCCCATCTTTAGGCAGATGCTTCTAAAACAGCGACATACCTGCTTGATATGATATAATGATTAGAATTCATTGGGGACCTAGGCGTAAATCTTCCAATTCCGTCGTTTGAATATAGATATTCTGTCTATTGCTGTTCATCTGAGTGAATACATCCCTTTTTTCCAAATATGTTCACGTAATATCCGTTCATCAGAGAATACGCATCAGTTCACGCTGAAAGTTACACACGCACGAATAAACTAGAAGAATCATTCTTTAGTCGAACCACACAAATATAAAATGCTCTGTCTAATCATGTATTCCGTAGTGCCTAACACCCAGGCATTCATGAGCAGTGTATATCGATACCTTCACTTTATCCCCTCCCTCTTATTCCGCCCACATTGTACTTTAACATTTAAGGGTCCGTTCGGCGTAGTCACGGTTGAGGCTAATACATTTCTCCCAATATGTAACAAATTTTTTTATTCCGTCAGTAAAAAATGCCTACGACTTTTTTCGAATCCATGACGACAGCGCTCCTCACCTCATTGTCTGAGGTATAATGATTATCCTTGGGCTCTCTTTTGAATAAAGGAAAAAAATGGCGCGAGATCAAGACAATAAAGAGGAAGTGGAATCCGTTCAGCCGATAACAATATGGAAGAAGAAATACGCGAACGGCTGATCAAATCCAACCAAGCCTACTATGGTCTATCAAGGTTCTTTAAATCCCGAAATTTGTCCAGAACATCCAAGCTACTACTGTATAAGACCATGGTCTTACCAGTACTCATGTATGGATCACACAACGATACACACTGACCGAGTGCGGACGTGTTTTCAATTCGCCGATCGAGATAAATGTAAAAGTTACTTTTATGAGTCGCGAGTGAAATTTGAAATAATAACACTATTTATAAATAAATCAATTCTAGTGACAAGAACAGTCAAAACAAAGTTATAAATATAAACAAATAGAAGAGAACGAAGCCACGTGTTTTGACAGTCAAAACAAACACCGTTTAATACTAATCAACTGTGAGAGTGTATGTGAGCACGTGTTTAGCGAAAGAAAAAAAAAATTAAAGTAAAAAAAAAACAAAACAAAAACAATAAATATAAATAAAAAAGAAACAAAAGGAACTAAAATATATAGTGAAATTACAAAGTGAAGCCAACCTAATAACTGGTTTACAACAAAGACTGGCCAGCTATCTTGGATGCAACAAGTTCGGTGTACTGACCCTCAGCATGCGGAATGGCAGACAAAAAAACACAATATTAAAAAATTGAAATCAAAGTCCGCGTTAATAAAACGCCCGGCGAGCTCCCCACTAACACGAGCGACAACAAAAGTCAACAAGCCAAAGAGGCAATAACAGACTTGCTCGAAAAGGCGCAAAAAATGGAAGAGGACAATACAAGGACAAGAGGACAACAATCCCCCCGGTTCCATATAATGACGGCCATGTAACCAATAACATGTTTGCATGTTTAGCGACTACAGACACTGAGGACGAGGAGGAGGAAATCAACGATCTTGAAACGAGGCTAGCCCGAGCAAGGGCGCAATTAGCAGAGAAGCGTCGCAGAAAAAAGGAATTGGCAGAAAAGGAGCAGCTAATGGTAAAACAACAGCAGCAGAAAAATCAGCAACAATGTGCACAACAGAAGCCTACCCAACAAAAAGGATATCCACCGCAAGAGATTACAAAACAACAACCACAACAAGAGCAACAGGCAGCAAAAAAGAAAGCGAAGATGCCACCCATCAACATTACACATATGGACTGTAACGAACTGGTAAGTCTATGTAAGCTTTCTATTGGGGAGGATTTTTCAATTAAAAGACTGACAGGGAACAGGTTTGCCATACAGACAAATTCGGTTGAGGACTTCGAAAAAATGAAAAATATGCTAAAAGGGGCCACCGCGGAATTTTACACCTACACCCCGAAAGAAGTAAAGAGTATAACGGTTCTACTAAAAGGCGTCGACCCTGAAATAGAACCAGAAGTTCTATTACAAACGCTACGAGAGCTTAACTGTAATGATATTGAGTTTATCGCGGTAAAACCTTCCATTGCAGCTGGGCCCTGGGAGCAAAATTGGTGGACTTAGAAAAATCACTATCCTGAACCATCAAATTGTCACATGGGACAAATTGAAAAAAGGCAGAAATATAATCCAATGTCTTCGCTGCCAAAGGTTCGGGCACTCAGCAGCAAACTGCGAAATGCAGTATCGATGCGTAAGATGCGGACAGGACCACAGCGCAGAACAATGCACGTTAGGTAAAGAAAGGGTAGACGACAGATCTCTTCTAAAGTGTGCGTGAGGGACACCCCGCTAATTATCGAGGCTGTCCTAAGTTCCGCGAACTACAGGAAAAACGTTTTCACAGCAACGAAAAATAGAATGCCCGATAATTCAAGCCCAAACAGCACTAAATGTAACACCCCAGTTCTCGTATGCTCAAGCAACAGCTGGTAGGAAACACGCCACAACCCACCACACGGGTACCGTCACAACATACTGGGCCTCCAGAAACAATAACACTAGCAGATGTGCTCACAACCTTGCTCGCTATTCAGACGCAGATGACACAAATGCGAAAACGAATAAAGGACCAGGACACTAGACTAGACTGGGTCTATTCGCAATTGTCCAGCAAGCCGTCAATATAAATCCCCCAACAGAAAGCACAATTAAGGCTCTAGTCGTGAATGTAAATTCACTTATCAGAATCGAGAGGAGAGCCGCTCTCTTTAAACTGTTGCAAGACGAAAATCCTGACGTGCTTCTGGCTAGCGAAACTAAGCTGAATCAGAGGCATAAACTATGTCGCACAAACTACGACATTATACGAAGAGACCGACCCAACTCCACGCAAGGAGGAGGGGTGGCAATCTTTGTTAAAAAACAACTTTTTTTTTTTTTTTTCATTTTGTTTATTAGACTTCTCTCGAGAGAGGTGAACCTATAGCGCCGAGTGGGCGCCCCGAGATACCATCAAATAACTGTTGCAGTTCTTTTTGAACAGTTCAGGTTGTAACGCTCCGGGAACACTCGCGTGGAAAGGGAATTCCACAGCTTCCCCGCTCTGTAACGGAACGAGTTCTGATACAGGGATGTTCACGCCATCGGGAGATGAACCACAAACGGGTGCGATCCGTCGGATTGTCTTGTGGAGCGCATATAAACTGAATTGCGTGGAACAATGCCAAGAATCTCCGAAGAACAACACCCGTGATAATATCTGTAAAACAGACAGAGGTCGGCTACGCGCCTTCGATGTGATAGCGACTGTAGTCCCGACGTCAGCGCCGAGTCCCCGATCGGGCGGATCGCTCGTCTCTGTACGCTCTTAAGTAGGTCGAGGGTATGTTTAGGAGCCGAGCTCCAAACATGAGAGCAATATTCGAGTGCGGGTCTAATTTGGGATTTATATAGGAGAAGAAGTTGGGCCGGAGTAAAATATTTCTTGGCTCTAAAAAGATAGCTCAGCCCGATACGTGTTTATGCCATGATACATTCCCACAGACCGTGACGCCGAGCAATCTCAAACTTTCCCCAGCCTCGAGGGCCCGGCCATTCATCATCAGCTGTGGAACCGATGATCCACTTTTCTTTGTGAATGTAGCATACTGGGTCTTCGTTGCGTTGAAGTCGGCAAGACTGGCCTTTCCCCACTGTAGGACTTTATCCAGATCCTGATTCAGAGAGGCAATCTGTCTACATCTCAGCTGGTGCGACGTAGATGCACCAATCGGCCGATCGCTCGAAAAGGAGGAAACAAGCGTACTATCATCCGCAAAACTGAACACTTTGTTATCCGTTGTCTCCAACAAATCATTTATGTGAAGCAAGAACAAGGTTGGAGCCAAAATAGAACCTTGGGGCACCCCCGAATTAACAGGATACAGATCCGAATACTCGCCGTCCACAACAACCCGGATCGATCGATTCTCGAGGAAGCTCCTCGTCCAGTCGCAAAGCTGTTGGGAAAGTCCATATGAACGAAGTTTGCTCAGCAATGCCCCGTACCAGACGCGGTCAAAAGCCTTGGAGATATCCAATGCGACCGCCCTTGACTCACCATGCCGTTCAATCGCAGATGTCCATATATCGGTCATAAGTGTCAAAAGGTCTCCTGTGGACCGCCTTCCACGGAATCCGTATTGACGATCATTCAGAAGTCCCATGCACTCCAAATACTTGACCAACTCTGTATTGATGACTTTTTCCATTACCTTAGATAAAATAGACAGTAAGGTAATATATAGTGGTGAGATGCGCAGATTTCAGGTGCTTGAAGTGTGCATTATCTGCATACCCCTCCGAGAAGGTAGGAGGATGTATGTGATATCTGCCTACGCACCAGAAGCACATTAACAAAATCAATTTATAGTGGAGCTAGAGACTCTTTTCCAATGCTTACAACTTTACTCGGAAGGGAACTATTACATCGTAGGTGGTGATTTGAATGCTAAACACCCAAATTGGTTAAATAGCATATCCAACACGAGAAGAAATCAACTAGCTGGTTGGCTAGATCAACATCACATTGAATATAAGGCTGACCTGCTAGCTACAGAATATCCTTCTTTCCCCAGAGGGAGATCGTTCCTCGATATTATGCTTATTGACACACGACTTAAACATACACATACTAACACACAAAATATAAACTGCCTACGCACAACTGAGTTTGACAAACACCATTGTGCATTATCAATCGTGATGAAAACACCAAGCGAAGTTGTGGAACTCGGTGAATGTATGATACCGCAACCCTATAACTATGGGGGTATGCGATGGACGCGTTTCTCGAGAACCTTAACAAGAGAAATTCGCTTAAAATATATCGACAAATACATACAAAAAATGGACGAAACCATAAAACAAACTATGGACAAAACAATACTAAAAACCACACCTACGGACAACATGAACATGTACCGAAACGCCACAATCAACGCACTCCACAAAAAAAAAAGTAGACTTCTGTCTCAACTAAAACTACGGTACAGACGATTTATTGATAGGCATGACCAGGAGATAATATCACTGAAGTCCAGATTAAAAAATCTCCAACAGCTGATAAAAGCCAACAATATGCTATCAGCAAATTTGTATTGGAACAACAAAGTTCGGGCGGTAAAATCCAACAACCCTAGTATGTTCCCGCAAATTAATAAAATATTTAGACGGAGTAATGAAAACGAGATTCAGTGTCTCCAATCACCACGAACTGACGAAAACCAACGAATGCTGACAAATATAGGCATAAACACAAACAACGCCATCCTAAATGACGAAGTTTTTGTGTTTGAAGATCCCTTGGAAAAGTGAATGTTGTAGGGGCCGTCTTTCAAGAACTGTACAAGGCAAATGAAGTAATTCGTCGCAACCATGGCTTGGAAGATAGAGTTTTACTGAATTATCGTCATCTTCGAAATGATATTTCACAGTGGCGATCAGAAAACCATGGTTTTAACGAATTCAGTAATGAAAATACGGCAAACGCCGAGATCACTGTCCAAAGCGATAACAGCGGTTTGATCACTAGTGAAGACATCCATGGCGTCTTTGCATCATTAAGAAACAAAAAATCAGTTGGAATCGATGGAGTACCCAATATCATACTAAAACATCTTCCTCCAATCGCAATGCACATATATGCAGTCTTGTTTAACAACGCTCTGAACAACGCATACTATCCAGTACGTTGGAAAACGGCCATCATCCAACCGTTACCAAAAAGAAGGAAAGACAGAACAAACCCAAAAAATCTGCGATCGATCAGTTTGTTACCGAGTATCAGTAAAGTATTCGAAAAGGTTCTAAATAAGGCTCTACTTAAATGGGTTGAGGACAATAATATTATTCCAAATAACCAGTTTGGTTTTAAAGCTGGTCATGAAACCACACATACCGCAGCTAAACTGGTTTCAGACATTCATTGGAATAAAAATCTGAAACAGTGCACAGGTGCCTGTTTGATTGACTTGGAGAGGGCCTTCGACACCGTTTGGCTAGAAGGGTTATACTACAAGCTAATGAGACTAGGCATTCATAAACCACTACTGTATATACTACGAGTATACCACATGTTGAATGAAAGGAAATTCGTCGTCAAAAGTGGCAATGTGACCTCCAACATTACTTACAATATAGAAAACGGTCTGCAACAGGGAGCGGTGTTATCTCCGATCCTTTTTAATATTTACACTAGCGACCTGATAAGGTCTCTTCATCAGGCTATTGCGTATGCAGACGATCTGATAATATATAGAACAGCTCCAAAAATTGAAATCATTAACAGATTATTACAAGGGGATTTCAATGATGTTCAGCGATACTGCGACAACTGGAGGCTCAAAATCAATATCCAGAAGTGTGAAACCATCCACTTTAGAACACCACTGGCTGAAGCTACCAGGGACACCAGGAAAAACTGGCGAAAGCTAGCTATAATGGGACCACACCAACAAACACTGGAAACCAAAAATGTAGTCAAATACTTAGGCATCTGGCTGGATCAGTATCTATATTTTAACAAACATGTGGAGGCTGCGCTGGCCAGGGCAAAGAAAGCTTGTACTATGACAAGAAGACTGTTTCATAGTAGAGTTAAAGTTATATACTACATGGCTCTCATCAGACCGATGATCATATATGGATGTCCAGTGTGGTTTAATGTGGGTTCTAGCTTAATGGAAAAGATCCGGATTTTTGAGAGACAGTGCCTCAGGACGTGTCTTAACTTACATCGGACTCCTGAATCCGATCACAAAAAATACTATCCCAATGAAGTGTTGTACAGTGGGGCCAATATAAACAGAGTGGATAACATTATGATCAAGCTGATCCGAGGGCATCTTGTGAGATCAATGAGCTCACAGAACGATTTGATTTTTGGTGCATATTACCCAAACAATATGTATTATGAGGGGGTATATAGCGTTTGAAATAATAGTGAAGAAGATCGTGTGATTCGAACTGACGCTATGACAGCTCGAATCACGAAAAAAATTTTACCTAAGCGTTACACACCAGGCTACTGACCGTGTTTAGAATTTGATTTCCAAACTCGAGTATATTCCACTGGTGTGAATTATTTTTATTTATCGCTTGGTATACGGTTCTGATGTATTTCTCTTATTCGATTTTTTCGTTCGGTGTTCTTCACTATTTTCGCTTGTGAATTGTGTGTATCTGTTAAAATCGCTACAGGTACGTCGCAATGGCTTTATTCCACCAGAAGCATTCCTTAGTCTTCACATGAACGGCCTTATACAAAATGAATCCGCTGTACCGTTGATTTATCACGTGCGTCGGTCGGGTAGAGATAAACGAATATGTTATAATCGAGAGGTTGCGCACACTAATGAAGAGAGCCTGCAGTTCAGTACAGCAGTAGCACAGAAAGACCGAAAAGGCACGAATAAGCAACACCAGAGATTTTGGTGGCTGAGTGGCAATTAAAAACCTGTTTCCTTATAAAACTAAAGCAATAATAATAATAATAATTAAAAAAAAAAAAAACCCGACAAACAACGGAAAGCTTACATAGATTTAGCATTTCGAAAACTTAGTTTTGATATTAGGTTTAAAAAAGAGTTGTTAAAAAAAAAAAAAAAAAAAAAAAAATCTATAGATAGTTTAGTATTTAAGTTAGATATAAGGTAAAAACAATAACAAAAACAAAGTTTTTTCTGTTCTTCATTTTCTTTGTATCTAATTAAGTTCCATAAAAATTAATGTAAACAAAATAATCATAATGTCGAAAGACAAATTTTCATGCTTTAAGCGTATGCATGTAACTTAGAGAGTCCGCAAAGGACCAGTAAGTTAAGAAATAAGATAACATAAGCTAGAGTTTAATCATTTTTGTCTAGCAAGTAAGTAAATTATAATAATAGGAAGAAATAAAAAATGATATATTAAAAAAAAAAAAAAAAAAAAAAAAAACATGGATCCGAGACCTGGGTATAGATCCGAGACCTGGGTTCTCAATAAAAGGAATTCTGAATTCTTAGCTGCGTTCGAGAGGAAGGTCATAAGGAGAATTGTTGGCCCCGTATGTAAGGCAGGACGATTCCGGAGACGCTACAACCTTGAGTTGTACGCAATCTACCTTGAAGCTAATGTTGTAAGAAAAATCAAGCTCGGTAGACTCCGGTGGGCGGGACACCTAGCTTGAATCCTTTGTGGCAGGATGTATGGAAGGAGGCAGACCGGCAGACCCTGTCTGCGATGGAGGGATGGCGTAGAACAGGTCGCCCAAAGCCTGGGAGTGCCAAACTGAATGACATCGGCTCGAAATCGGGATCGGTGGAGAGATTTGTTAAATAAGGCCAAGACCGAATCCCGGCTGTAGTGCCGATGATGATGATGATGATAGAATCGGTTCAAAATTTGGGTTCCGCAGAGCATCTTCACTTGCGCGAGTTAACACACCATATGGGCACCGCTCCCAAACCACATCATGTTCCAGGGATATGGAATCAAATAAACGATAACGAAACACCAGAGATATGATGAATAACAACGGCCGCAATGGAAAAGGTCCAGGGATAGGATGTAAAGCGAGATCGTACGCCAGCTTTGCAGCACTTTAACTATAACAACCGAACGCAGAACGCTGTCGAGATATTCAGATATTCGTAAGCAAATAGACTGTAACTTAAGAATATAATTAATAAAGGACCATAGGTCCTGAAAATATGTTGTTTTTGTTTATATCTGAATCAATTAAAATATCTCGCGCGAGGTGTGTAAACGAGTATTGTCATGTTGCAAAATATTGTTCAATACTAAAACCGAGCCGTTTCTTGAATATTTCAATACGGTTTTCCATTTTTTCTTTTTTTTACACTAAGTCGTGCATAAAAGGGGTTTTTGAAGTACCCTTAAATGTCTAAAAACAAGGCGAGCGCACGGAAAGAAAGTGGATAAGGAAAGGAAGTATCGATGTATATTGGTGTAAAATGCCTGGACATTACAACGACGAGAAAACACATGATCAAGTAGGGCATTCCACTTTCGTGTGGTTCGGCTAAAGAATGACTGTTGCACGTTGTAATCATTAATGATGAGGATCCTCTGTGTGATAACATGTTTTTGATATACATAACTCTCCACCCTCTTCAGTCGAGGTGTTCGCTTGTGTCACAACCGATTAGCTCATGATTTTCGCTTGAGTCAGCTGCAATTTGTTTTCCTTGTCGAAAGGGCCATTGTGGGAATAGAAGGTGTCCTGTGTTGTGGTGTGCTGTTAGTTAGATCCACCTTCCCGAAGGATTAAATTAGAAACTGGTTTTACTTTGTTATTATCCAAAGGCTTTATTTGCTCTTCGATTATCACCTCGTTAAATTGTCCTTTACATCAAACTGCCTTGTGCTTTGATATTCTTCCTTCTACTTCGATATTCACTCCCTAATTGGGTTGATAAACTCCGGCTACTTTTGCCAATCCGAGTGCGTCACACCAGCTTGTTTCCAGAGAAAATTAATCCGTGGTATGCACAATTAGAAATCTTTGTGAAAATTGCCGCAAAACCAATGAATAACAATCCGATTCAATTCAGGAAACTAAAACCCGGATTCCAACCACATATTCTCTTAGGCCTGATACCCTTTACTCTGTGTGTATAAAGGTTCGCATGCCAAGCAGAATCGTGTCCGTCAATGTGTCTGCTATAGAGTCAACATCATTATTGAGGAAAAATAACGAACAATATAACTTCCCAAAAAAGTCGTTCAGACCTTCTCAGTTGGCTTTCTCATAGAACCATACTGTTCTTTTGGGAGTTTTCTCGTTAGCGTTGCTGTTGGTTAGAGGAAATTTAGCTGATACGACACAGTGGTCTGAAGTGCCCAAGGGCGAAGAAACTTCAATTGTGTGTATGTATGTTTTTACGAGAAAGCGAACTGGGAAGGTCAAAACAACTTTTTTGCGGAGTTAAACTTGTGTGTATTTTTCCTCAATAACGATGTTGACATTAAAATGAATACATTGATTTTATTTCGTATGCGGATCTTTATTCCACACAGGGTAAAGAGTATCAAATCTAAGCGAAAATATGTGGTTCGATTCCGGGTGCAGAAAAGCCATTAAGGCTAAAGAGTTGAGCTTCCGGTTGTATAAATCAAACAAAACTGAGAAAATCCGGGAAAGATTTAAGAGAGCTGGAAACGACTGTAAAGCGTATATTCAACTCACAAAGCTCTTGCATGACCAGAGAGTGAGACAAATAATACTCTCCCACAGGGAGTAGAAACTTCTTGGCATTCGTGAAAAACAAACAAAACCCGATGCCCTCATCTATTCCTTCACAGACCAGAGATAGTAGATCTGCTTGCAGAAAATTTTGCAGCGAACTCAACGCTGGCTGATATCACATCAGTTCCGCCGCAATTTGAGCATAAGCAGCACACCATGACCCAGATTCGCATTCAGGCTCTGGTCCTGATGGCATTCCCTCAATTCTCTTGAAGAAATGTTCCTCTTCACTAGCCACTACGGAAACGTTTCCATTTGTCTTAGTCTACTGGTCGTTCCCTAATAGATAGAAGTCAGCGAACATTCAGCCAATTCCCAAAAAGGGCGACAAATCGTCCCTCTCTTCTTATCGACCCATAGCACTAGCTTCTATGATATTCTACCGGTGGTAATGGAATCACTGTTTAACCGTCAACTTTCGAAATATCTGGAATTAAATGACCTCCTCAATGACCGCCAATATGGCTTTCGTAGCAACAGGTCCACAGGAGATTTGATGGCGTACTTTACCGAAAAGTGGAGCCATTCCATGCACTACTTCGGAGAAAGCAAGGTTGTTGCACTGGATATCTCGAAAGCCTCCCACAGAGTTTGGCATCCAGCCCTTTTATCAAAATTACATTCATATAGAGTGGACAATTCCCTGATCCAATGGCTAAGAGGCCGTTCAATCCAAGTGGTTCTTGATGGTGTCTAATCTGCGTCCCATCAAATTAATTCGGGTGTTCCCCAGGGTTCTGTACTCTCACCCACTCTCTTTCTCATTTTTATAAATGGTGTTTTGTCTACTACTCACAACCCAATTCACTCGTTTGCTGATGATAGCACGCTGAGTCTCTCATACCCATACGAACATTCCCGTCCAAACTCTTCGAACGTCACTACCAACCAGCAACTTACGGTTGATACATTGAATTCAGACCTCAACAAGATATATCAGTGGGGATTATCTAACCGAGTAGAACTCAATCCCCAGAAAACTCAGTGGTGTCTCCTGTCGTCAAAGGTGAACCCAAAAGTAAATATACTGTTCATGAATGGCACTTCCATCGACGAAGCCAAGGAACTATCAATCCTCGGCACTCGAATTAATTCGACTCTTAATTGGAGCGACCACATTTTTGAAGCTGCGAAAAGTGCGGCCAAATGCATGGGGTTCCTTAAAAGATGCAAAAGATACTTCGGTGGCGGTTCCCATAAACGCCACTACTCACCCTCCCAATTACCTAAAAGCGTCCAGTCCGGGAGCTCCCATAACCCCATTGTTCTTTGTTGATGCAAGGGCATTAGCACCTACAAAGCTACTAGCATTAAAGTTATCTAATGCATAACCTTAAAGTCTCTGTAAAAAGAATTTCTCCCACAAGGGCATTTTCCATGTATCAACGCATCGGCAAAATTTTCCTAAAAGATTTCTCAAGCATTCTTAGTTCATATGCATTTTCCGAGAAGAATTCTGTATAGTCCAAGCATCATATTCCTGAAAAGAAACAATTCAGATCACATATAATGTAACCACATAATCAGGGAATCTTATCCTTGCGTCAGCTATTCCCAGCCTCACCATGTGTACAACAATTTTCCCTACATACACATTGGCCGGCGATTCCTTTGTCCAACGACCAAAGCAACGTCGGTCGCTTGTTTATGCAGCTGCAATAAACCGACCAGCGATTCGTTTGTTCAATCGACAAACAATTACCGCATCTCCAGCATTTCCTAATGCAAACACGAACCCGGTGTCTACTGCAACCAGACATGCCATAAACAGCCAAATGCATTAGCACCCAATGAGATACAGCTTGTTTACTTAGCCGAACTCATATCTTATCAATGCCATTATTCCCTTTCAATTTTTCTGTTTCGTTTGTTCCTTGCCGAAATGCATGAGCAAACAAAGATCTATACGATCACACACGCACACCATTGCGTGCCAGAGATCGCCTTCCATTGGTCACTGGTCAAAGGAAATTTCATTTCCTTTTCACCACATCACCAAACTCACCCCAAACGAGGGTTGAATCATAGAGTCTTATTCCATCCACTGACCGAGCCGGTCTGCTTTTCTCCCGCTTCTCGTAGCCCTGTGGGGGCGCGAACGTGTATCGGGTCGTATTAATTAAATATAATATGTTCAATTAAAAGTAATTTTTCTTGTGTCCAGTATAATGCCATACAAGTAGAGTACACTGTCTTACTTTTTTTTTTGTGCATCCGTTTCACCGTCAGTGTAATCAGAATCTGTTTTCTGTAATCTAATTAAATGCAGTAAGATTTGTTGTGAATAAAAAGAACCTTTAATAATAAACAAAAATTGAGTTTCAATTAATTACTTCTTGTGGACGGTGTGTTGCGAAGTTTTCTTTTGGTGTTCGGCGGAGCTTGCTTTTAGTGACGATGGGAGTGGCAGGGAACCCGGGGCAGTACGCCTGTACACATACTCACTCCATCCAACCTGGCCGCTATTTACAAGACGTATATTCGTCCAAAAATGGAGTTCAACTCCCATATTTGGTCAGGTGTATCCAAAAGTGCACTACACGTGCTCGATAGGATGCAAAAACGAGCAGTGAAACTTATTCGGGACCCAGCTGTGAGTCAATCAATTCCGTCGTTAGAAGATAGGCACGATGTATCATGCCTATCTCTCTTCTATAGGTATTATCACGATCGTTGCTCAACTGCACTTGCTCAATGTGTTCCATCTCCTCAGAGATTTTCCCGCCATTTCCGTCAATCTGTGAATGCGCATCAATTCACGTTGAAAGTAAACTTCAGGCGCACAAATAAATATAGAGCGTCGTTCTTTGGCCGAACCACACGAATGTGGAATGTTCTGCCTGATCATATGTTTCCTGGTCGTTGTGATGTCCAGGCATTCCAATATACCAATATACATCGACATCTCCTTTCCTTATCCACTTCCTCTCCTTCCGCTCGCACTGTGCTCTGACACTTAAGAGTACTCCAAAATCCCCTTTCGTGAGGGCGTTTGTGTAAAAAAAGAGACGCTTTTAGATGTTTTGTTCAGTTTGTTTTCATTTCCCGAATCCCTTTAGAGGAATCCGTCGATGAGAATTCTGCGACCTCAGACAACGGTCACTTATTTCCAAAGTGCTAACCTACGACGATTGTCAAGTATACCTTCTTAAAATCCAGTCAAGGGAACTTCTTAAGATCCACAATTCTCTAGATTTGCAATATTAGTATATGGGATCTACCCAAGGATCTCCGAGAACAGTCCTATATGACAATGACTCATCTGTTGTTCGAGGTACCAATGACTGCTCAGCAATTAAGCTCGTACGAAACTAACCGTTGGTCCAATACTAGTGAAATAAATTCCGACTCCATCATGCTAGACAATACCTCCGACGAGATGTATCTAACAGAGATAATTTATGATATATTGTTAAATTCTTATATTATAAAATGACTAACTAGTCATTTAGGGATTGGCTGAAAACACTTATAAAAACAACCCTGTCTGTTTAATTATTAAAATCATTCGAAGCCACGTTGCAAAAGTAATGTACAACGAAGATAATTTTACTTCGGGAGCATCCTATCCCAACGATATGTACCAAAAATCTTCTCTCGATACCATACACCTGGAAACATTTTTCTTTTTGAATAAAAAGATTTTATCCAAGGCAAACATGGATCTCCTATTGTTCACTACTCTTTTAATAGTGCCCAGGGTAAGCGAATTGAAACAAAGTGACAGGGATATCTCCAATCTCACAGATTAAACCATCTCCTTTGAGATCGAATTCGTTTAACGATATACTTCTTTCCAAGATCAAGCTAATATGTGTCAATAAATTTCTAACACAAAATTGTAACGAAGAAAAAGCCGAAACGAAGACTATATCGTGGAGGAAGCTAATAAGAATGTCGTTTCGCATAGTGTGGGAACAATAGAGAAAGTTACAAATACAATACATCTTTCCGTATCTACTTTCTTAAAACAAATTGCTTTCAATTAATACTAGAGGAGTATTAAATATAACAAAGATGTAAACCATCATAATTATATCGACTCTCTTATTATTAATGTTCAATGCGTACCATTGAAAAACCATGTGTGGATGAAATCCGTATGAATTATTATATACAACTTAAGAATCATATTAAGGAATCGCAATGTAATGTTGACCAATCTCCGTCAATCATTGGAAATGAACATTTATATTCGTATATAAAAACAAATTATAGTCACACACTACAGTAAAAGAGCTAATATTTTATTTTCGTACTTTACTATGAAGTATAGTAATTAGTCCACACGGAAGGCCAATATGTTATTCGGATTGTAGAGCCAGGACTACCATCGCTGGTCCAACGTCACAACATAAACTTCAGTCTCTTGTACAAAACGCGAAGAATCTCTTTAGAGACGAAAAGACGTCACAATAATTAAATAAGTAGCAAGTAATAATTTCACTTTACAACTTAAAAAAAAAAAAATTCTACAATGAATGTGTACGCAATCTATTCACAGTTGTGTTTTAAGAAATCTCTTTAGAAAAAAAATGATACAAGTCATTCCCAAACAACGATTGTGGAGAAAGGCCTCGGAGAAGTCCCACATGTCTGATAAAGATATTTATCGCATGGACCTCTACTAGAAGAGCAGCGGACAATAGATATTTTTGATCTCCACTCGCTATTTTCAGAGCAAACGAATATTAAAATAAATTTTATACGTTTATTAGCCACACTGTTCCATGTCCTTTGGTTCGAAAAAAAGATAGCTGTGTACGTTCGCACACGAATGTAAAAATATAAGCCATCGCACGAGACAGACGACGAATCAGAAACGACTCGCGAACGTTTTCACGTTGAAAATGATCTGTTTAAAATTGTACTACTTTTGTTAAATGGGGCGTGCTCTGCAACGATGTAAAACGAATGATTGCGTAGAAAGTAGATTTACTGTTTATAGCACACTCAACCTCCGCTAAATCTTTGATAAGGCTTTCGTCGTTCATTGAACCATTATCCCACACTTGTAGTGTTCTAAATAGCACTGAACGATAATTTCATTACTGACTCCGGCGGCACTGTGCCTTTGGAGAGGCTGCATGCTGCGATTTGAGGCGATGAAAGAATAACAATGCCACAAGGCCAATTTCATTAATGACACATTGAGTACCATAATTGAACTCATCTTGCCATGGTCGAGTGGAACTACTCACCACTCGAATGGTGCGGTCATATGGATATCAACCAAGAAATATTTTCAGTTTGGTTATCTTCAGTGGAATCACACAATTGTAAATATGCATATAGGATGTGAATTTAGATATCCTCATTCAAATATTTATATCTTATGCCTAAGAATTGTTTTAAAAAATTATTCACGCTACTCGTAATTTTGAAACCACCGAAAAACTGTTTGTTGTTTTCTAATCCGCGTGTAGTGATCCTAAATCACTACTCCCGTCCAAACCCCCAATATTACCTATAATCCCAATCCAAATTCAATATTATATGAGCGACAAGTTAAACCAAAAGTTAATTTGTCGCACATTGATTCAATTTCCAAGTACCCTACATCCCAATCCAATTCAATCATATGCACGATGAATTTAAACCAAAGTCCAGTTGTCGTGCATTGATTCAATCCCTAGTAATCCTAACATCATGAAATGCTTAACTCTAAATGCATTTCATGATTTCCCCTTTCAGGAATTTATTCAAATAAATTCCTAGTCACTTCCCAGAACCCTATTTCAATTAAAGAACACGAAACCTTGTGTGTGCTTCTTGGAATCTTTACAGTAAAAACTTGGACAAATTTCAATGACCAAAAGTATAAAAGGGTGGCACATTTCTATTTCGCGATCATTGGACATATTTTTTGTGTCCAAAGACTTACTTCCACAAGTCAGTCCTCTTCAAGTTTCAGCGGGTGTATCTGACCACAACGCAGTGACCACATTCATTCGTGGCTATCGAGCATCTCGGGCTCATATCAGATACATACCCGATTATGGGCGGACAAATTGGGACAACTTCAATATTACATTGAACGATAAACTCCACCAATTCTCTCTTCCCACTGACAGGAACCTAACGACGGTTGAGATAAACAACGCTGCAAAACGACTTCACGAGATTCTAGTTGGAACTTCGGAGACTAATGTCCCAAAGTACAAACTTGAAAAGACATATCAGATTCCCCATGACGACTTCACTCTTCGTCTCATCCGGCAGCGTAAAAAGCTCTGCAGAATGAGATATCGTCACCGCTTCACGCAAAGGGAACCATTATTGGGATCCATCATTCACATGATAAAACAGAGAATCCAAAACAATCGTACCCGACAATTGGAAGACAAACTGAAGGGTATTCAGATGGACCAGAACGTTTATAAAAATGTTAAAAAGATATGTGGCTCTTCCCGCATCACTGGACCAATAATGCACAATGGTGTTGTTGTCAATAACGACACCAATAAAGCAAATATCATCGGAGAGACCTTCGAAAACAATCACAAACTCACTCTCCAAGATGGCGACCCGGATACTAATGCAATCGTTAGTTCAGAGGTCTACAGTAGGTTGGACGACTTCAACGAGCCAATTGCTGTCTTTAATCCAACTAACAGTGCATACTTCGATGACACGCGTGATAATAGTCACGGTTTCATCAAACCAAATACCCTACAGAGCCTGGTTAAATCTCGACACCCTAAGAAGTCACCCGGTATCGACATGTCATACCACTCGTTGCGAAGGATGTCTGCCTTATTCTTTATAAAGCTCTCCATTTTGTTCAACCATGCTTACAACATGGGGTACTTTCCCCAAGCTTGGAGGCACGCTATTATTTGTCCAATAGCAAAAGTTGGGAAACCAACGTATCACCCCTCAAGCTTTCGCCCTATCTCGCTTCTCACTTGCATCAGCAAAATATATGAAAAATGCATATACGAGAAGCTAAATAATTTTGTCAGTACCAGGCACCTAATACCTGATTTCCAATTCGGATTTCGAGGAGCGCACAGCATCACTATGGCTCTCAACATATTTCAAAAACACGTCTGCGTGCGGCTCTTTAATAAGGAACCCACCGTTGCGGTGAACCTGGACATTGAAAAAGCTTTTGACACCACTTGGATCGAAGGTCTCGTTTTTAAATTATTGAATACTGGCCTCAGTAGAACGCCATGTAGTATCATCTACCAGGCGTTTTAAACAGAACCTTCCAAGTTAGAGTGAATGGAAAGCTTTCCCGAACTTTTCACGCCGCTGCAGGCGTACCACAGGGCTCCATACTAGGCCACATCTTATTCAATATTTCATCATCATCAGCACTACAACCGGGAACCGGTCTTGGCCTTATTTAGCAAGTCCTGAGGATTGTTAAATTTTCCATAATGATTTGTTTTTTTCCGGGCAAGGTCATTAGTCTTGCGCCAGAGGCTCCCCGACGGGGAATCGAACCCCGGTCTCCAGCGTGACAGGCGGGTATACAAACCACTATACTATCGAGGAGCCTATTCAATATTTACACCTCCGATATTCCTCGCCCTGTGGACGGGAGAGTAAGCCAGATATGCTATGCTGATGACGTCCTAGTGTACACGTCATCCAAAGGCCATAAACTCGCAACAAATCAACTCAACCGCGACTTGGACGAACTGTATCAGTATTACAGTCGATGGAAAATTCGACTTAACCCATCTAAAGCAGTAGCTATAATTCTGAGTAGTAAACACTTCCAACCTACTTCTCGATATTCACAGAATATTCGAATAAAAATGGGAGATACTACGATTAGACCACAGGACAGGATGAAATATCTTGGGGTCACTTATACCCCAAAAATGAATTTCATCAAACATGTGACCCACATTCTCCAAAGGGGCTTCGGTCGGTCAAAGCAACTGCACAACATCTTGAAGTGGAGTAACAAAGTTGACACCAAAGTTAAGCTTCTCTGCTAAAAGCAGCTAATCCGATCTGGAATATCGTACGCCTTTCCCATATGGTCCTGCATATCTTCGGCTCAAATGGAAAGACTACGAGTTTTCGAAAGGAAACTCCTCGGAAGATGTACCAACCAGTTTAGGAGGCCCAACGGTCGCCATTACCCCAACTCTCACCTATACGAAGGTGCCTGCATTACCCCTATTGACGAGACCTTGCTACAGTTAGTACACTCGAAAACATTCAGAAAAGCGAGAACTTACTTGTACGGGAGTCTTCCGCACTTGACCCTTCTCTCTCTAGATCTCTTCGGATCAAACCCCCACAATTTATTCTTCAGTACAAAACTGAAGAAAGGACCCTTCCCAACAACATTCCCCTCTATAATAGAGGATTCCTGGAACCATCCCATTGGGTCTACTGTTAACAAACCACACACACACGGACGCACAGTACAAGATGGCACAGACATACACACACCGACCAAAGCGCAAATTATCAGACGCCAAAGACGTGATCTGTCTTTACTAGCGCACCCAAGACCTACCGGTCTTGTATGATTTCTTTCCCACCCTCTATACAAGTAGTTAGTGAACACATGGACTAACGCTGTCCACACCATCCTCGGATACCCCCCCTTTTTTCTTTTCTTTTCAGATATCGCGAGACCGAGCCCAACATTTTCACGGATGTGGGTGATTCTGGTTATTGCAAGATGACCAGAAGCCAGAGACAAGATGAAGGACACATCTGTCCTTGTCTCGCTAAAGTCGTCCCTCTCGCCAATCCATTTTTTTTTTTTTTTTTTATTTCGCGATCATTTCGATACGGTTCTAGGAGGCCGAACCTATGGTCAAATGAATCAGTCGAATCCAGGAGGCCGAAGCCACGCCAAACGTAATAAAATAGTGTCATTTCAAACCTAAAAGTTGGACTAATGATTTTCGCTGTATATTTAGTTGATGGGAAGCTTGTGTTCGCCATGCGTGGATTTATTTATTCAGAACGTTTTTGTATAAAGAGAAGTGTTTATTGACAATTTATTGCGGCCCCTATATCGATGCTATTAGCGGATTAATCCACTCGGTGACCAAGTGAAGATAATGTGCTTTGTCTCGGAGTGACCAATGATGCCTTGAAAGGAAACTCCGAAAAACCGCCTTCGCTGCCAAGAAACTTAAGACAAACGAGTGTCCCGTCCGGAAGCCCCCACGCCCACCGGAGGAAGTTCCGAGGGCGCACTTTTCACGACGTCCACTCCAGCGGTAAACGGCCCCCACAAGATCACCCCAAAGAGGATGACCCAACAACCCCAAAGGAGATAAGTGAGAAAGAAAACACCTAACTTAGAAATATAGCCTCCACACGTGTCAACTTATAGTGGGGGAAAAAATAATAGAAACAAGCTTATTCTTCGACATTAATCGTTAAGAAAAAATGTATGTGGGGAAAAATAAGAATTAAAAATATACTAATAGATTTGAGGCACTGTAATACATAAAAGAAATACTAAATTTTTAATAAAAAAAGCGAGATATTGTGAAAAAAAATATTGATTCCAGTTTTCGTTGGATTTGCCTGGAAAAAATAATAGAAACAAATTAGTTTTTTGTTTGTGTTTTGTGAAGAATTGATTTACAGTAAAAGTGTTTCATGTCCCTTTAATACTTATTTGTTGCACTTTTGTTTTTAATGACTGCTTAGCATCTAGGTCCCATGGAATTGACTAGTTTGGTACAAGTCGCGGGTATTTCATTCATCTTTTATTTTGGACCAAAGTTCTTCCTTATTTTTGGCTTTGCAGTCTCCGATCTTGCGCTTAAGAATGCTCCATAGATGTTCTATTGGGTTAAGATCAGGGGACTGCGGTGGCCACTCCATGACATCGACTTTGTTTTGAAGAAACCATTCTTTAGCCAATTTTGAGGTGTGCTTGGGGTCATTATCCTGCATAAGCTCCCGTAAAATGGTAGCATAACGGTGTTTAAGATTTCTACATAATCTTTAGCACACATTTTGTCCTTTATGTAGTGCTCCCGAAGCCATACCATCCTCCCACAATCCCAATATACCCATTTCCATATTATATATCTATTTCATATATTAGATTTATCCCCATATTAATCTATAGCCATTTCCATATTAAATATCTATGTCATATATTAGATTTATCCACATGTTAATCTAAACCCACTTCTTACATATATCCCACCATTATCCCATTTTCATAAAAGATTGACAAAAATCGTCATTCTACATACCTAGCAGCTACAACTGCGGTTGTCTAATATAACGATCCCAGAATCGTTACCAAGCAAATATATCAAATACTCGATGTGACTATTCTGAGATCAAATCAAGCAACCAGCAGCTGCTAAGAAGAATAAATTCTTGTCGCACAAGCCATAAACCAAAATCGAGCAACCATAGCAGCTGCTCGATTGTGATTGGCGAAAGAACACTCACGCGTTGCTGGCTTTCAGGTACCTGGAGAGGAGAATGACCCTTTTTCCCCAGGTTCGACTTCGTTCATCAAAGAAACTGAACGAAAGAAAATGAAAAAGAGAGACTTTGTACCTCTGCCACCAGGCAAATTTTACCATTCGAGGCAGTCGAAAAATAACCACGGGAGAATAAAGTAAAGCCGCTCCTCGGAGTTAAGAATGTAATTTTCCTTTTGAAGTACTTTGTGTTTTTGCCAAACCACTGGCGAGAGTGTGCCAGTTTTGTGTGACCTTTTTTTTTCAATCTGTAATATACAAACAATAAAATTTAAATAAAAAGTGTTTTTTTTTTTTGCGATAACTATTACAAACGAAATAGTCCCCTCGGTCGTGTCGTGGAAGCACGGTCGGCGGACGTCAGAACATTTATAAGAAAAATGGGACCAACACCAGATGCTGAAAAGCACCCCCAAATCATTAATTGCCTCCACCATGTTTCACTGACTTTTTCGTATATTTTGGATCGAATTCTGAGTGCATTGGTCGTCTGATGTACATTTTTCCATCGGAACCAAACAAATTAATTTTGGTTTCATCCGACCATAAGATGTTATTCCAATTCGCACGGTGGAGGTGTCTTTTGGCAAAAACGAGTCTGCTTTATATTTTTCTTGCTCAAGAATGGAACTTTTCTGGGACTTCTTCCAGGAAGACCCGCTTCTATTAGTCTGTTTCTAATTGTACGTTTAAGTCATTTTTTTATTCCGTTGAAAAAAAAAAAACGGCTTGTTCTTGGATAGCCGGATTAGCAGTTTGTCGAATCGTGAAGATGTTTTTATTTGTCTGCCTCTGGTTTCCATTTTGGGACCTGAATGAAGAGCTGTGAATATTTTTTTCTTAGAGCACTTCATTAGCGCTATTTCATCCATTGTTTTTCCATCATTTGCTTAATTTTTTTATCAATTCACGATCGGAACTAGTACAATCTACTCGACGACCCATTTTCACAAAATTTTATTTTTATTTATTTATTTATTTATTTATTTATTTATTTATTTATTTATTTGTTTATTTATTTATTTATTTATTTATTTATTTATTTATTTATTTATGTATTTTTTTTTTTTTTTTTTTTATTCTAACAGACACTAAAACACAAACAAGTCTGACAAATTTACGAAGATTTCAATGAAGACGAACCAGTAGTTTACTTCACAATCACGATTGAAGACTGTGGTGATAGTTTGTTTCGATTATTTTTTTCCAGGCAAAATATCCCTTTTGCTTGCATTTTTTACTACTAGGCAAAAACAAAAAACTGATAAGAGCAAATTGATGCACCAAATCAAAGTACTGTTAAGTACGGCTCGGGTATAGAATTGGTGTCGAAGATTTCGAACTGTAACTGCTATACTACTCTAACCGCATTGGTCATTCAACGTTACTACATTCGTCGTGAATATCCCACTCGGCGATTTTACTCCGCTGACAAACCCACGTCGTCCGAAACTCAAGTCGTGCATAAAGAGACATACAACCAACTAATGCCGTTCTTGAACAGATAGTATCCCGGCGAAACCAGAAACTGGAGTGCCCACTATATGTTACTACACTCAACATGAATACTTCACTCGTTTATTGCACTTCACTGACCGACTAACTTAAGTGCATAAGTTTCGAAATTCACCCTTAACTCTTCGTTCGTCGTATCCTGTCGGTCAAGTTCGCTTTTATTCGTGTGTGAATAAATTTCATTGACGTAAACACAAAGTGCCGTTTGCGCTCTTTTATCTGGGTTTCATAAGAAAGGACCCGGTTCCTCTCGTCTCAGACGAGAGACCTGACGACGTGGCTACTATGTAAACTTCATATTCTAATCGAGAACATTTGCGGTCTCGTCGACCAGATTCAGGGAGAAAGAATCTCTTCGGTGCAACAGAAAGTGAGAAGGCCGTCGCAATTCAACCATAGCCCGCATCGGACGTGTTAAAAGACCACCGTTTTCGCTCATACGTCGGATATTCATTGACAAACATACAATTGCTTTACTAACTAAAGTGGTGTTTATCACATAACCAATGTGTTTTAATATCACAAAAACAGCGGCTTACACCATGTGAATATTCAATAACAAAAACGTGTGTTTAATTCAGTTACAAAAACGTTCATCTAATTCGCAAAAGGGTAACGAATGAAAAAACAGTAACGTGACGTGTTGTGACAATCAAAACAAAATACAACAACAACAAACAAACAAAACGAATGTTAAAAGTGACAATTCACATGCATTAAATAAAAATAAAAAAATAGTGTGTATAGAAAACTACTTCAGTGAGACGCAAAAACAATTAACAAACAATTAAAATATATCATCTCGATCGCAAACGTGAAAATTAAAACAAATAATATATTACCCGTTAAGAAAGTAATTTTTAAATCGGATTTTGGTGCGAGTGCAGGTTTACTGACTCTTACCCAACGATAGGCGAGTTTGACTCAGCTTACGGGAGAAATCCACTTGCGTCGTGGTTCGTGTAGCAGGTCGCCTTTGTTTTTCTTTTTTTAATCAATTTAGGTACAAAAAAAAATCATTTATTTTTTTTGCAAATAATTATTATTTGTGCTTATTTTAACTAATTTATGCAAAAAAAAATTTTTTTTTATTAATATTTTAATTGTGTATGGTAAATTTTAAAACAAGGTACTACGCAGAGTCCCACGTCACACTCACTGCACCAATATCTTGTTTCTTTTCTGATTTTTTTGCCCGTGCTGTCTTTTCTTGAACAACATACTGCACAATTTCTATAAGGTACAGCCTTTTTTTACAGTTGGAGGAATAAAGTCAGGAAAATGTCGTTCCGTTAGTCGTAATGGTCCCATATGTCTTTGTCGCCCTGCCTTCTTGACGTTTGTACTCAAGTGATATTTTTCTATCATTTCTTCTATCAGTTTTGTTCTGTATTCCAAATTATCCATCGCTCCTCCATTCTTTTTGTACAAAATAAAAGAGTTGAAAATAGCAAAATCAAATAAATGCATAAATATTTTTTTATAATATTTTTTCCCCCGTTTTTTAGTTAGTTGATAGTCATGTAAGTGTTGATCTAATCTATCGACGCCTCCCATGGTGTTATTGTAGTCCACAACTAATTTAGGTTTCTTTATTGGATTTCCTTCTTTATCTTTCTTCGCAGTTAGGACATTTTCGGGATTGTGAATTGTCGACAAGAGACAAATTTCTTTCTTGTCATGCCACTTCATTACCATGACTTTTTTTCTTTGGAATGCTATAGATTCTCCTTTTTTAGTTTTTTTAGTCACAAGTTGTAGTGGTAAATCTTTTCTGTTGGACCGCAGAGTACCATATAAATCAGTCTTTTTGGATACAAGGAAATGTGCTAGTTGTGGGGACGTGTAATAATTGTCGGTCGTTACACAATATCCCATATCTAGCAGAGAATCTGCTAACGACAATACGACCTGTGAAGTCATAGGCATGTCTTTATATTTTGGGGATATTATAGTTCCTTTTCCAGTATAAATAATAAACGAATACAAATACCCTGTTTTAGATTCGCAGAGCATGTAGATTTTTATCCCAAAACGAGATCGTTTTAGAGGGATGTACTGGATCCAACCCAATCGTCCTTTGTACAATAACAAACTTTCATCTACACTTATGTCTCGTTCAGGTATATAAAATGTACTAAATTTTCTATTTAGAGCTTCATAAATAGGCCAAATTTTGTTTAGTTTAGGATTCGGCTGAGTATGACAGTCATATGATTCATTATCAGAAAAATGTAAATTTTTTTTTATGTATAAATATCGACGTAAAGACATTAGTTTTGGAAATATTAGAGTAGCAAAAATGTCTTTAGTTGTCCAGTACATTCTTTCTTCTGGCTTTTTTAGTATTCCTTGAATTATATTTATACATAAAAATATTTGCATTTCCTCTGTTTTTATAGGCAATAAAACATCAGACAATCTTCGTGGTTGTTGTTCTGCATAGCGATTAGATTCGGCGACCAATAAGTTTATCAATTCATTATCAAAAAATAATTGGAAATAATCCAAGACTGCAAAATTATCTGTATTGAATGTACAACCTGGGACACCAATAAACTGGAAACGCGATGGTGCTGAGTCCAAGATACCTGTATTTATTTGTTGCCAGATATCATTTGATTGGTCATCATCCTCGCTTTCCTCCGAATCCGATTCTACATCGCTATCGTCACTTCCGCTTTCTGATAAATTGGCATACTCAAATTCAGACTCTTCTTCGTCAGACATTTGGCTGAACAAATTTTTCTAAATAAATTTCTAAATATTCAACAATAAAAAAAAATCTTACCTGAGATAAAATATATTATATTGTTATACTAGCGTAAAACTTATTCTAGCAAAATGTCTTGGATTTTCAAATATCCCTGCATATAATACACGTCCGCACATGAAAAAGGTAACTTTTAGAATGATAATGTGGGTCATAAACATCTGGCTCTAGTCTTAGCATAAGCAAACGCAAATTCCGAGAATGGCAATAATCTACCATCCAACGTGATGAAATAGTGTAAGGAATTGGTAAGTCTTTGTAAGCTAGCGATAGGTAACAATTTTGTAGTTAAAAGACTGGCTGGTAATAGGCATGCCATTCAAACCTATGCGGTGGCAGACCACGAAAAAATGAAAGAGGTCTTAAAAAGGGCCACCGCGGAATTCTACTCGTTCACGCCGAAGCAAACGAAGAGCGTAACGGTTCTATTAAAGGGTGTCGATCCTGAGATGGAACCGGGGACTCTGCTCGAAATGCTTCAAAAGTTGAAGCACGAGGATCTCAAGTTTACCGCCGTAAAACCGTTCACCACAACCAGGGCAAGAAGGGAAAACCGCAAGCTACCCTTCTTTTTAGTTCAACTAACACCCAGCAGTAGAATTGGTGGTCTAAGAATAATTACAGTCTTGGATCATCAAAGTGTCACATGGGACAAATTAAAAAAAAAAGGCAGAGACATCCTGCAATGGGTCCGCTGCCAAAGGTGTGGTCACGCAGCAGCGAAATGTGAAATGCAGTACAGTTGCGTAAAATGCGGAAAGGACCATAAGGCAGAAGAATGCCCTCTGGGAAAAGAAAGGGTAGAAGACAAAGCCCTTCTAAAGTGCGCAGTGTGTCGGAATGAGGGACATCCCCCGAATTATCGAGGATGTCCTAAATTCCGAGAAATAATGGCAAGAACTGTGAGTCGGCAAAAAAACACACAGAGCCAGCTCGTACAACAACAAGGCCCGAAATATCGCAGCGGTCGTAGGCACAAGTTGCGTCGGGTGGGAGAACACCAAATCAGGCCACAACACTGGTAGCCACAAATACTCCCACACTGACTGAAATAACACCGCAAGCAGACGTGTTCGCAGTTCTGCTCAACCTGCAGAGACAGATGACACAGCTGCAAAGTCAAATAAACGAGATCTACTCGCACTTGCCCAGTCTAAATAAAAAGTCGATATAAACCCTCTAACCAAAACATCAATCAAAGCTTTTGTCGTGAATGTAAATTCACTAATAAGAACTGAGAGAAGAGCCAATCTTTTCAACCTGTTGCAAGAGGAACAACCTGATGTACTTCTGGCGGGGGAAACAAAGTTAAACCAGAGACGCAAGATAGAACATAAAACTACGATATTATACGAAGAGCCCGACCTAACTCCACTCAAGGAGGAGGTGTCGCAATCTTTATTAGAAAAGGAATCCAACATAAAGTAGTATATACTGGAGAAGTGCGCCGGTTCCGGGTGCCGGAAGCCTGTATCGTACGCATACCCCTTCAGCAAGGAAGGGGTTTGTATGCAATTGCGGTCTATGCACCTGAGGAGCATCAACATAACCTATTTATAGCAGAGCCCAAGACACTCTTTCGATGCTTACAATTGCACCGGGACAAAAACTACTTTATCGTAGGGGGAGATATGAACGCAAAGCATAGAAATTGGGGAAATTATATATCTAATGCCAGAGGAAATCAGTTGGCTGATTGGTTAGATCAGTATCATATTGAATATAAAACTGACCTGCTAGCTACGGAGTCTCCATCGTTCCCTAGAGGTGGATCGTTCTTAGATATCTTGCTAATTGACTTACGACTGAGACTACTTAACACCAACAGAAACTGTTTACGGACAATTGAATACGACAGTGACCACTGTGCATTCATGGCAGTAATGGAGCTTCCGAGCGATCTCACAGATCTAGAGGAATTCGTGATCCCGCAACCGTACAACTATGGGGCAATGCGATGGCAGCGGTTCACCAGATCATTATCAAGAGAACTTCGTTCGAACGACTTTAATCTGCCAGTAAACAGAAACCTGACAAATGACGAAATCAACAAATACATCCAACAAATGGACGAAACCGTACAACGAACAATGGACAAAACAATTCCCAAAACAACAGTTACAGTTACAAGAAAAAGAGCAGACTGCTATCGAAACCGAAACAATTACACAGACAGTTTACAAACAGACAAGACCAGGAGATAATATCACTGAAAAACCTCCAACAATTACTTAAAGCTAATTATAGATTAGCAACAATTTGTACTGGAACAACAGAATTCGAGCTATAAAAACTAATAACCCGAATATGTTCTCACAAATAAATAAAATATTCAGGAGAAATAATCAAAACGAGATTCAGTGTCTCCAAATTCCACGTACTGAGGTAAACAAGCAGCTGCTAACCAACATTGGCATAGATACAGAGAACGCGATCCTCAATAGTGAGCTTTTCGTGATCGAAGATCCTTTGGAAAAGGTGAACGCTGTGGGCGCTGTCTTTCAGGACATGTACAAGGTGAATGAAAGCATTCGCCGAAATCACGATTTGAACGACAGAGTTCTACTGAATCACCTGCAACTCCAAAATGAAATTTAACATTGGCAATCGGAGAATCCGGATTTTACCGAATTCAGTGATGATAATCTGTCAATTGACATTATTGCCAATGGTGGGGCTAATAGCCTTTTAATTGCTAGGGAAGGAATCCAGAGTATCTTCGACTCATTAAGAAGCAAAAAGTCAGTGGGAATAGATGGAGTACCTAACATCGTACTCAAGAACCTGCCCCCAATGGCAATAGATATATACACGGTACTGTTTAACAACGCGTTGAATAATGCATATTATCCCGCGCGTTGGAAAACGGCTATCATTCAGCCCATCCCAAAAAAGGGCAAAGGCTGTACAAACCCAATGAACATGCGTTCAATAAACTTACTCCCAAGCATCAGTAAAGTATTTGAAAAGACCATTAACAAAGCTCTGGTAAAATGGGTAGACGACAACAACATAATTTCAAATAACCAGTTTGGCTTTAACACGGGTCATGAAACCACACATGCCGCAGCTAAACTGGTCTCCGACATACAATGGAATAAATGTAGGAACCAATGCACAGGTGCCTGTCTGATCGACTTGGAAAAAGCCTTTGATACTCTGGATCGAAAGATTATATTACAAGCTGATCAGCCTCTACTATATGTACTTTACGATATGTTAAAGGACAGGAGGTTCGTGGTCAAAAATGGTAATGTGACCTCTAATAAAACGTATAATATCAAGAATGGCTTGCAACAGGTAGCGGTACTTTCTCCGATTCTTTTTAACATTTACATTAGCGACTTATTAGATGCACCTCCGCAGGCTATTGCGTACGCAGACGATCTCATAATTCACAGAACAGCTCCGAAAGTTGAGATCATAAACAGTTTACCATAGCGAGACTTCAACAACGTGCAGCGCTATTGCGACGACTGGAAACTTAAGATCAACTTCCAGAAATGTGAAGCTATCCTATTTAGAACTCCATTATACAAAGCCACGAACGACACAAGGAAAAACTGGCGAAAGCTAGTTATCGTGGGACCGCATGGAGATAAACTGGAAACCAAGAGTTTAGTTAAATACCTGGGCATCTGGCTAGATCAATATCTGTATTGCAGCAGACATGTAGACGCTGCTTTGGTTAAAGCTAGGAACACTTTTGCTATGACAAGGAGGCTATTTCACAGTACCCAACCTGACAGTAGGGTTAAAGTCATATACTACATGACGCAAATCAGGCCAATGCTCATATATGGTTGTCCAGTATGGTTTAACACAGGTCCAAATTTGATAAATAAGATCCGGGTGTTCGAAAGGAAGTGTCTCAGAACTTGTCTCAGATTATATCGAACACCGGACTCAAATGAGACCTTATATAATGAAGCCTCCATAAATAGGGTGGATAATTTTATGATCAAATTAATCAGAGGACATATTGCGATAGCAATAAGCTCGTCCAATGACCTAATTTTCGGGGCTTATTATCCAAATGCTCTGTACTATGAGAGCATGCGTCGCAACGGTTTTGTTCCACCAGAGGCGTTCCTTGATTTGGACATGAAAGCGTAGACGGGCGATTGTGCTATGACCGGGAAGTAACGCGCACCGAAGAAGAGCTCTTGCGCTTCAGTAGGGCTATCTCCCACAGAGACCGGGACGATAGTATTAGACAGCATCAACAGTACTGGTGGTTGAATGGCATATAAAGACCTGGATACCAAAGTCGGTATAGAATAACAGTATCATCAGCCAGCTTACGTAGACTTAGCTTTTCTAGAATTAAGGTAGTATAAGATTTAGATTAAGTTAAGTTAAGTTCTTTTAAAAAAAATATTTAATAAAAAAAAATTTAAAAAAAAAATAAACAAATTTATATATATATATATATATATATATATATATATATATGTATATATATATATATATATATATATATATATATATATATATATATATATGGTTGTATATATATATATTTGAAAATTTAAAGAAAATAATAATAAAAAAAAAGTAGGGTAAATTTTAAGAAAAAAAAATAGACAGAGTTTTCAAAATTTTTCTTTGTCATGTAAATAGTAATAAGTACTGCCACAAAGTTCTGCCGCCGAAGGGCAAATTATACAATAGTTATGTAATGTTTAGCTTTAGGACCAGTAAGTTATAATATAAGATAATTAAGCTAGAATTATCTTAATTAGATGCTAGACAAAAAATGCTTCAAGTCTAGCATCTAATTAAGAAACTAATAATATCAAAAGAAAATTTAAAAAAAAGGTTTTAAAAATGAAATGAATTGACAGAAAGTGAGGATCACATTGTATGATTTCACGCCAAGAATTGTAATTGCGCTCTTGTAGGCTTCTGGAGACTGACCCAAGCGTCACGTCGGACACAATTCCAATGGAATGAGAATCGCTTTTCCAGCGAGTAGCATTCAGTTATACGACACATACGTAATTGTTTAGAAATTACACAATTTGGGGAAATTCTTGGCCTTTACGCATAGAATAATTTTTTTTAAATCTTGATGACCCTGATAATTTTATTCGTCTGCATCACAGAAGGTAGTATCTCATTATGGATGAGAGTTGAGATCAACCTAGTAACAATTCCAAATTTTTGATCAAACGACCAAGCTCCGATGGACAAAGATACCTTCCGATCATTTCTCGAAGCCTACAGAATAACTGGCGCAGCACAGTTAGTGAGGTTATGAACCCCGAACTCCTAGAGACCAATAAAAAGAATAGATAAGGTAGTATCACAGCGGGAGCTCAGCCTGTCACCACTATTTACAAAATGACGATTTTTTTCCTTAAAACATTCCTCGTTACAAAAAAACTTTAACAATGGACCTGGACTTTGCCTTTGTAATGAGTTTTGTCAACTTTAAGTTTTACATAAAATACAGAACTAACACAAAACCTAAGAGTTTTATGGCACGATATAAGGACTCATTTGGGACAACTAAAATCCGTTCTCAGAAATTGATGATCGAAGGGATTTACTTTTGTTATTCCTAAAATGTATGTACGCCTACCATGAAATGCTTAAAATAGTTAACGTAAATATTAATAATTTACATATCCATTTCTAGGTTAATATAGAATCAGACATACTAAAGTATACAAATTTACATAATGTTTTATTTACAGAATATCAGTGAGAATGGTAAACACAAACTTTCAACTCAATCAACTTATTCCTCTTCTTAAATCTTCTTCATTATGACGTGTTATTTTTAGAATGTCAAATCGCTGTTGTGCCCGTGGTTTAATTTAAAAACGGATAGCAGTAAGTCTTAACCCAGATTGTAGACCTAAATAACTAATAAATGAACATCTACGTCAACTTCGTCCTTTATTTAGCATATATTATCAATAGACCCAATTTCATTTACCAAACCCCACGTCAACCCTGATTATCGTTATGCATTCAAGGACAGGAATAACTTAAATCCTTCGCATTCCAATTAAATTATGAAATTACATGAATATGCAGTGGTTCATCTGCGCTTGGAAAGAGTGATTCGTCAGAGTCATAAAATGGGTTTCTTGAATTAGTCAAGGACAGTATGCTACCAGCAAGCTAGCGAATGTTTTCTAAATATGAGCGGCAGAGTGTCGACAAAAAGTAATGTGGGAGCGGTCGGAACCCCAACCCGACCGCACTAAACTGGAAAATCAACCAAAAGTGTGAAATTCATCATCATCAGTAATAAGGAAGGTGGTGTCTAGGCCAACAAGAAAAGGGAGGAGCACCTCCATTGCCTCCTAACCAGCCGACCTGTGACTACGTTATTTTATACTTACTTTTGTGTACAACGAATTTTAACTGCAGCTACCCCTAAAATGGCACAAATTATAAAATAAAACAGTGCATATTTTACCAAAATCCGATAATCCAAACCATATTAACCAAAGTCTTGAAATAAACATAATAGTAATGCTATTACTAATCACGATACGATAGGCCATTCTCCAGCAAAAATTATATTTGGACGAGAGATACGATTACCGGCCGATTTGCGATTCGGAATACCTCCAGACGCCATAGATAAGACTGAAGACTAGGTAGCCGAATGGAGAAATCGCCTCGATGAGATTCATCATTTGGTTCGAAATCAAATCAAGGTATCAAGTGATAGGATGAAAACAAGGTACGACGTTCGAGCCAACGCATCCGGATTTAATGCAGGCGATAACGTATGGCTTTATAACCCTCATCGGCAAAAAGTAAGGTCTCCGAAGTTGCAGCAACATTGGGAAGGCCCGTATAAAATTCTCACAAGAATTAACGACGTTGTCTATAGGATTCAGCGAAGACCGAACAAGAAGATGAAAGTGGTACATCGTGACCAACTGGCGACTTTTTGTTAACCCGGGAGACCAGTGAACTTAGTTCGGGATGAACTAATCTAGGCGGAGAGTAGTGTGACGCATATGACAATCAGTACTAGAATATTCTAGAAAGTACTGGAAAACTGGAGACTATGAGCAATAGAAAATTCGAGGCTAGGGAACGGACGGAAACGAAACACCGAATCAGAAGGAGGAAAAACGGTATAAATACGTCGCACGCAGATCGGGAAGATAAGTAGTAAGAAGTAAGAAGTAAGCAGTACGCGATAAGTACGGAAGCGATAAGTCAAGAAATCATGAAGTGTACGGTAAAAGTAACGGTTGTTATTAACGGACTAATAAAGTGTTACATTAATTCAAAATCGATTTAACGGCTATTATTTATTAAAAATAATTAATCCAGCGAACCCTAAGCTCACTACAATACATTCCCAACAGGAATTTATTTGAGGTACTAGGTTTTTCCCATATTCTAAAGGCTCGACGTATTTTTTAAGCCATTAAAAACAAATCGATTTTCTGAAACAATGATGTTGTTCGTTAAGTCAATTTAAGGTATATTATTTTTTTTATCTTAGACTAAGTCTTTCAATGCCAACATATTCAGCAAAAATTAATTTTTAAATTTACGATATATTATACTCTGATCATCCCACCAAAAGGGTTAAAAACGGGTGAAGGTCACATGCCGAATAATTTTTATAATGTTCACCCACCACAAACTGAAAAAGAAATATCGAAGTGATTAGTAAAATTCATCAATAACAGGTGCAATCCAAATACCTTGAACTTTCTGTATTAATATTATATTACTAATTTATTGGTGTATGTATTTGAGTGATTGGCTAGGATCTGCTTGCAAAATATTGCACTGCGAATAATCTTTATTTTGAATTTCTGAACCAAACGAATATAATTAGAAAATTTTGCGCGAATTTGTAAACATCCACACACCTAGGTATGAGTCAATAATGGAAAAGTTGGGCCATCCGCCCACAGCCAGTAATCATACGTTCGTGATTTTCCAAAGAAATCCTGGTTTTAGTAGGAGTTGATGTAAATTGTTAACAGAAACTTCGTCCAATAAACACAAGGATAAACAAACATGAGTATTTTTAAATGCATGTGTAATCTGAGGCTTTTCCGTACGTAGACTTTATGGGTTTCTCTAGACACTTAACACATTTCCCAATCGAGTAGATAACTGGAAGATAACACAATGTTGTTTCGAAAATACGGTGCAGGGATTCTCCAGAGATATGACGCAAATCGGTGGGACTTGGGCAAACTTGCCTCCAATAGATCCTTCCTCTTACGTTTTATTTCACATCACAACAAATTATTGTATGCATAAATTTAAAGCGTCTGCGTATTATTATACGCGTAGGTTGTTCACTGATTTTCAAGCAGTCGTTCTGTTAATTCGCCCGTGTTGACCACAGTCTTTGTGAATTTAGAATATAATGGCTGACAACGAGAGCTTATTTTATAGTTGGGAATCGGTTAACGTTGAAATTTAATTTTCTTTTAATACACTCGATGTACGTGAGGGAAATCAGGTAAAAAAGTATGTTTATAAATTTCTGATGGTAGTCACTGATGAGATTGTAGACATGAGATTAAAGCGAGTTTGGGGCTGCTCAAATATTATAGATTTTTGTTTCAAATCTTCTCGTCTCGCGACACATACAAAGTTGTTTATATTAAATGCGTTTTTGGCACGGTCCTCGCAGAATTTTCATTTACATTTCGCACATATTTTTTAAGACATTTCTCCACCAGCAACTGATTTGTGTTGCGATGGAAGAGGTAGCACTTTTCTTTCCTTTTTTCATTTACGACTCATTTTGTGTTTATTCATTTCCTCGCATTAATAGATACACAGTATAAATGGCCTCGAAGTTAGGTTTATTGAGCCATGGTATAGATATAAAAATAAGATAAAATGTCGGCTTCTCCTTATTCTCTTACTCCGCTGTTTAATTTATTCTTTCAATAACAGATTCTATTAAGTGTTAATGCAAGTTGGTCTATTGTGAATATATTTACTAAGGATTACTGTATAAATTATCTTGAAATAGATTTTTTAAGAAGAATTGGCTGTCCAGCGTCCAATGAAATACTTAACAATGAAATACTTACACACACTTAATACTTAACGTGAAAAGGCGTAATGTACACAATAAAGCTTAAAACTGGTAACATAACCAAACGCTTTATGGATGACGTAGGCCCAAATTATTGAAATTTTAAATGCAGGTTACATAATCAACAATTTTGCAAATAAATAGTTGGTTGTTAAAAAGCAAAACTGAACCCCATACCTTGAGTAAAGACTTTTAAACAAGGAGCACATTGTTACGTACAAAATCCTCCATCTAAACATGCTTACCGGGCCAAGTTCAATTCATTTTGGGATCACATAATATGAATCCCCTTCGAATTCCATAAATAGCCCACGGAACAAATATTCCTTAGCGGCATCGCCAAAAAATAAAACAATGGAGTACAGACTTACCCTATGACGGCACCGTTTCCTTTAATCCTATTCAAGGAAACAATTCCTAAACGGAACAAGCGACGGCGACCATAAATACATTCGGTGGACAACAATACCACTGTAGTGATCCTAAATCACTACTCCCATCCATATTCCCAATATCTCCTATAATTTTAACCCTTACCTATAATCCCAACCTAATTCCCATAGTGAATCATATGAGCGACAAGTTAAACCAAAAGTTAATTTGTCGCACATTGATTCAATTTCAAATTACCTTACATCCCAATCCAATTGAATCATATGCACGATAAATTTAAACCAAAGTCCATTTGTCGTACATTGATTCAATTCCTAATAATCCTAACATCATGAAATGGTTAACTCTAAATGCATTTCATGATTTCTCCTTCCGGGAATTTATTCAAGTAAATTCCTATACACTTCCCAGAATCCTATTCCAATGGAAGAACACGAAACCTTGTGTGTGCTTCTTGGAATTTTTAAATAAAATGTTGGCAAATCTCGATGAACCAGAGTATAAAAGGGCGGCACATTTTTGTTTCAGGATCAATAAGGTTCCAGGCCGAACCCATAGCCAACTCATCAGTCGGAGTCCAGAGGCCGAAGCAACGGCCAAAAAATATTAAACAACATACGAGGGTTGCCTTTTATATTTCGGGATTAGAGAACAAAAACAAATTTTGTTCATCGAAAATCACTTTATTGTTTTTCAAAATATTCCCCATGAAGATCTATACACTTTTGCATGCGTTTGAATCAATTGTCGAAGCACTTTTGCCACTCTGATTGAGGTATCTCCAACACATGCATTCTGAATGCAGCAACCGCTTCTTCAGGTGTCGAAAAACGTTGACCTCTCAGTTTGTTTTTTACGTACGGGAATAAAAAGAAGTCATTCGGTGCCAAGTCAGGACTATACGGCGGATAACCCATCAAATCGATGTTGTGGGTGCTCAAAAATGCAGTTGTCGCAGCTGATGTGTGAGAGCTCGCATTGTCGTGGTGAAGAGTGATCCGTCTTCGGCGGTTGATTTTCTGATTTCTTGGAAGACAACTGGCAAACAAATGGTTGTGTACCACTCAGAATTGACTGTTCTGCGTTGTTCTAGTGGTACGGTTGCGACATATCCAGTTTTTCCGAAAAAACAGGCGACCATTTGCTTGGAAGTGCTTCGTGCGCGAACAACTTTTGTTGGATTTGGCTCATCTTGAAACACCCAGACAGTCGACTGCTGTTTACTTTCGGGCTCATACGCGTAAATCCACGATTCATCACCTGTCACGATGTCATAGACGTGTTTCGAAGCACGGCGACCGTATTTTTTGAGCATTTCTTTCGACCAATTGACACGAGCCTTTTTTTGGGCGATTGACAAATTGTGTGGGATCCAACACGAACAAATTTTTTTGACAGTCAAATGTTTATGCAATATTGAATATATGCTGGTCCCACTAACGCCTAAGGTTGTCTCAATCTCACGATAGGTCACATAACGATCTTCCAATATCAGTTCGCGCACAGCATCAATGGTTTTCGGAACAACAACTGATTTTGGACGACCTTCACGAAATTCATCTTGGGGTGAACTACGACCACGATTGAATTCACCATACCATCGATAAACACTGGTCCTTGGTGGAGCTTCATTGCCAAAAATTGAATTAAGTTCATCCATGCACTGTTGCTGAGTTAATCCACGCCGAAAGTTGTAAAAAATAATCGCACGAAAATGTTGACGATTTAATTCCATTTTTGGGCCGAGATGAATCTTTTAAGTTACTGTAAACAACACAAATAGCGCTCGTATGTCAAAACGTTCTGAGTGCGTATAACCTCAAAAATGTCCAACTTTACGACAGAGCTGTCAATTGCCGGATTGCAACACAAGGGTTGCCAAATCCCGAAACATAAGAGGCAACCCTCGTATTAATAAATTAAATAAATTAAAACAAAAGAATTAAACCGCATTTTAATTTGGCCACCCTAAAGTAAAACACCCCAAAGAAGTAAGATATAAAAAAGCAACTTAAAAATATAACCTCCACACCACTAAGATACAAAAATATCTTTAGCACCGTTGCCCAGTAAAAATTAGTACCAAGTCTGAACACTCCTGGAAATCCTCGGTAATGTTTAAGGGTTTCCAGGCGGTTGCCGATCCAAGGTAAATTACCTAAGGATCAGACAAAGAATGAGCTGGCTCACAAAAGAGGTCCTAATATCTACAAAGGATCTTAAGTGAGATCAGCACAAAAGTAAAGTACCACGTTGCCTTTTGGTTAACGGGGAAAAAGGTTGTCCTGCGATCAAACGATCGGAAAAACAGGGAGTTGGTTGTGAGGTACTGACCACGACGGTGTCTGGCCGAGACAGTCTTTTGAATGTAAACGGTTGTATATAGTGAGACTTTGTGTACGGTGAATGACTAGAAAAAATTCTTATTTGAAAATATTGGCAACAAATTCCTGTATCGGGATTATTTAGAAATAAATAAAAAGCATTTAAGTGTTACGGTCACAACCCATCCCATAAAACTTACCCCTTTGGAGCCAGTCTCCACCACTAACGGCGACATACGCCAAAAACATCCACTTAAAGGATGAGACATTACCTAAACCAAAAACATTACCCCATACACCAAATGGTCCCACATAAATGGATAGCGAGCAAATTGAACTTAACATTCAATTTGCTCACATAAAAAACTTAGACATAATCATCGAACCACAAAAACCCCCTAAGAGCCAAATGTACGGGCCAGGTGCCGTCTTTCAAACAAAATCGCTGGGAATCATAAAAATGTGCGCCAGCAATTTTATGACCCCTTAGAAAAATGGTTATCTAAAACCATTAAAACAGCCAACGCCAGTTTCCGTTTTAACCAAACTAAGTTAAAACAAACAACAGGCAATAAAACAAAATGCACGTTCGCCTGGACGCTATTGATCTTTCTCTCTATCGGTTTCCCACGGAAAAAATCCTTGCCAATTCGGTTAAAGAAAACAACAGGCGCAATAAAGGTACTATTGATTTTTCTTTACCGAAAAAAGGATCAGGCGGGAAAAAGCAGATATCCTTTTATCTGCCGGAGGAACCAGATTTCGATCCTAAAGAAAAGAAAGCGATGGTTGGGATTACTGGTTTTGGGCCGAGACAATGAGACGAGAATGAAGTTTGGTTTTGAGACGAGTCGAGAACGGACACAAGAGTTCTTGGTTGAGGGTTGGTAAGAAGCGAGTAACGTGATGAGGTTGACGAATCGTGTGTCGGGTGATTTAAGATATCGACTTAGTTTCTAGTTGTGATATGTTCAGTTTTTTTGATTAAGAGTATGATTTCGTGTTTAAACAACTTCAGGAGCGTTCCGGTGTGTGGTTATTATTGCTATATCTAACATAATAGTTTGTGCCAACAATGGTGAAGTAAATTGATTTGACAATACAAAACATAGAGAAGTGTACTCTTTTAAATACTCCATATCTATCTCTTTTAAATAATCCCTATGTAAACGATGGCGGTGCAACTGACGAAGCAATATGTGTATTAATAAGGGTGACATACCGTATAACACCAAAGGTAGCACAGTTTAAATAAAAATAAAACAGTGTTTTACTTAAACGGTGAGTGGTTTAACGAAAGTAAATAACTAAAACCCTACATAAGGCGAAGATTGTATTTTTGTGGTTCCCCTTCGAAAAGTGGCACCGTTTGTGGCGAGAGATACCTAAGCGAGTGCAGCGCAGTGGGCAATATTCAAAGCGGCTAGGATCGAGTCGTACCAGGGCGGCCAGGAAATTAGCCCCCCGCTTCGGTAGTGCGGTTAACACCAGCGGCGGTTTCTGAGAACCAAAGAAAGGAACTGACCGACCACTCCATATCACCCGCAGGCGGGAGCCTTTGCAGCTCCAGGGGGAGCCGGAACGGAAAGGGCGGACCTCTCTCAACTAGTTAGGTAAGGTCTTAATAACCTCACTATTTGGCGGAGCCGGCATACATACTGTCGGTGCCAAATAGATAATCTATGTGGAGGTGTTTTTATGTAACAACATCATGAAGATAAACAGGCTTAACTTACGTAGCAAAACTATCAGAAACAACTATGGCCGTGTAAGGAAAGTTTGGTACATGGTGCCCACGTCTTAAAAAGAACAAGGTGAAGTCGATCTAATAATACCGCATAATCCTGCACAGTTATAGACTTTCCAAATAGTTCATCCCTACTATGAGATTCCCAAAGAAAAAAAAAAAAAACCGGTGGGCATTACCTCACCAGCTTCCTGAGAGTACTTTCACTTCACTAATTTATAGCTTTAATTGCTTTTTTAACTTTTGAATATTATAATGAATCTAAGTTTTATAAACTGCCACATGTGAGGCTGAAAAGTTCGTAGGCTGACTTTTCTTTTTTTTTCAATGTAGTATATATATTTTTTTTATTTATATGGCTAATTACACTAAATATAATTGATGGTGTTAGTAGAATTAAATCCATATGATTTCTAATTAGTACAAACCTTCATTGGCGCAACGCTAATAACCTTGCCCGTAAAAATAAATTATTATGGAAAATTTAACAAGCATGAGCGTGCGAGGTAACCGCATCTGTGTGTGTACACATCCTCTCCGTGATCACCATCTAAGATCATCCCTTATATGGTCACCGAAGCGATGGATGGAATTTTTGGTATTCTGTCGCTTCGGTTGATATACTTAATCACGATACGGGAATTGCGCGAAAACTCACGACGCCATACACTCCCCAGTTAAATGGAGTAGCGGAAAGGAAAACCCGCACGCTCTTGGAAATGACGCGTTGCATGTTGGCGCAATCGAAGCTCTCAACCTCGTTTTGGGCAGAAGCGATCGCCACGGCTCCTCGATAGTATAGTGGTTAGTATACCCGCCTGTCACGTGGGAGATCGGGGTTCGTTTCCCCGTCGGGGAGCCTCTGGCGCAAGACTAATGACCTTGCCCGGAAAAAAACAAATCATTATGGAAAATTTAACAAGCCTTAGGACTTGCTAAATAAGGCCAAGACCGGTTCCCGGTTGTAGTGCCGATGATGATGATGATGATCGCCACGGCAAACTTCGTAAGAAATCGATGCATTGCGAAGACGCTAGGAGGCAAAACTCCTTACGAATTATGACACGGAAAACGCGCGAAAGGTGAAGAACATGCGAGCTTTCAAAGAGGCAGGATATATGTTGGATAAAACTCCCGGAAAAGGGAGACTGGAACCGCGAGGTATGAAATGCATTTTCCTCGGATACGACGAATCGAGTCAAGGCTATGGAGTATGGGTATCAAGCAAATGAAGGGTAACCACGACACGAGACATCAAATTTACTGATACCGATACAAAAACGGAAATGCATAACGTATCGTCATCGTCTTCGTCAAATCTGAATCAAGATTCGAATCACAATCCCGAGGGTGTATCACTGCCGAATTTCTTTTAACCTCACCTAGGTGGGGACCACGACAAGGAATCAAGAAATGAATCGCAGGAACACGACGACCCGACGGGAGAAAGGGAACCGAAACGATCAGAAGAGCTCTGGGTAGACCTAGAAAGATTCTCACCGGACGGCCCGGTCGCCCGCGAAAATTGAATCGAATCGCAAGAAGGCGAAGATCCTCGCGGATCGAGCGGGGATGAGATCGACCGAAATCTCGACGACGAGGAGTCGTACATCTCGGGCGGCCTGGAGGCAAATTTAGCCAGTCTTCACTCGGACGTCCCGTATCGGCAAGTATTGAACGGGCCGGACAAAGAAGAATGGTTGGACACCATCGTCGAAGAAGTCAAATGCTTAATCAAGAACGATACATGGCTGATCGTGAATCGACCCAAGGATCGCAACGTGGTCGGATGTCGAATAGTTCTCAGGAACAAGTACGACTCGGGCGGCAAGATCGAGAGAAGAAAAGCACGACTCGTGGCGAGGGTGTTCGCGCAGCGACTCGGGGTCGATTTTCACGATACCTACGCTCCGGTCGCTCGCCTGGGATCCATGCGTATGCTACTTACAATGGCGGTCAAGCACGACCTTAGGGCGCATGGACATCACGACCGCCTACCTAAACGGTACGATCGAAGAGGAAACATACCTGGAATTGCCCGATTTACTCGCAGGATGTTTGAAGAAAATCGTCGCGACACAAGGCAAATCCGATATCGAGAGCCGCGCCAAGAAAATACTGAAGCAGCTTCAGGGTGGCGAAAAAGTTTGTCGTTTGAAAAGGGCTTTGTACGGCCTTAAGCAGGCCGGTCGGCAATGGCATAAGAAACTGAATGGGAAACTCGAAGAATTAAATATGACACCGACGAGCGCGGATCCGTGCGTTTATCGCCTCAAACGAAGGGAGAACCGATGATAATACTGGTCTACGTTGACGACAATTTGATATTCTATCGAGACCAGAAGGATCTTGATTTCGTCCGAAAAGGTTTGTCGCAGGAATTCGAGGCCAGAGATCTGGGAACAGCTCGCTATTGTTTGGGTTCCGAAATCGCCAGGAGCAGAAATCATTATTATTTCTCAACCAAATTACGTTCGGGAACTACTCTCTCGATTTCGGATGGAGGACTGTACCACCGTCAGTACTCCCGTTGAATCGGGTTCGAGGCTCGAAAACGACGTTGAAGAAGAAGGATCACCAGGAGGAAATCGGCCCTATCGCGAGGTTGTCGGAGCTTTGTATTACTTGGCGATTGCCACAAGACCGGACATTTCGCATATTGTCAGTTGTCTCAGTCAATTTAACACTTGCCACGGCGAGGCACAATGGAAGGCGGCGAAACGCGCCCTGAGATATCTGAAAGGGACCGCCGACTTCGAAATCACGTACACGAAGAGCATGAAAACCTTGGAAGGGTTTGTTGACGCCAATTGGGCTGGGTGCCCGGTAGATCGAAGGTCGTATACCGGATACGTCTTTAACCTGAGCGGTGCCGCCATCAGCTGGGAGTCGAGGAAACAGCGCACCGTCGCGCTTTCGTCCACCGAGGCGGAGTACATGGCATTAACTGAAGCCGCGAGAGAATCCCTATACATACAGGGATTATTGTCGGAGCTCAAGCTGTTCGAGTGTAAAAGAGTTCTGGTGATGAACGACAACCGAGGGACACAACTACTGACCCAGAATCACACGTTTCACGCGAGATCGAGACACATCGACATCAGGCATCATTTCGTCAGAGATGTCTTGTGCGAAGGTCGACTGGATATTAAGCACCTTCCTTCGGATAAGATGCCCGCGGATTTTCTCACGAAGGGAGTGACAAAAGAAAAACATCGGAAGTGTCTGGATTTGATCGGCGTCGGGGGTTCTTCAGAGGATCGACCTAGCACTACAATCGAGGGGGAGTGTTGTGGATCCGCCCTAAGCTGCGTGGTCTATGCGATTGTAGCGCTGGGCCGGGCGTTACGAGTAAAAGGGAAATGAATTCACGCCTTAATGCGCTCGCTCTACTCCTGACAGTTACACCAGACCGAGCGCGCCTTTTGCTACATGCGTCTCTTTCATATTTCCGCGTCAGACTAATGCATATTTGTTAAAACCAAGTTCACGGGTGCTTCGTTGAATAAATAATATCTTTCGTACGAGGAGACGCCCGTTCATTTCATATCCTGCTACAACAATATTGAAGATTAAGAGCGCTCTCAAGTACGGAAAAAGTTTGAAGACGAAGAATTAAAAACATTTCTCAATCAATACTCACGTCGGATGCTAGCTGAGTTTGCAGAATCGTTACAAATTGATCACCCAACAGTTATAAGGTAATTGAAAGTATTAGGAATGACTCAAATACGAGGGTTGCCTTTTATATTTCGGGATTAGAGAACAAAAACAAATATTGATCATCGAAAATCAATTTATTGTTTTTCAAAATATTCCCCATGAAGATCTATACACTTTTGCATGCGTTTGAACCAATTGTCGAAGCACTTTTGCCACTCTGATTGAGGTATCTCCAACACATGCATTCTGAATGCAGCAACCGCTTCTTCAGGTGTCGAAAAACGTTGACCTCTCAGTTTGTTTTTTACGTACGGGAATAAAAAGAAGTCATTCGGTGCCAACTCAGGACTATACGGCGGATGACCCACCAAATCGATGTTTTGGGTGCTCAAAAATGCAGTTGTCGCAGCCGATGTGTGAGAGCTCGCATTGTCGTGGTGAAGTGTGATCCGTCTTCGGCGGTTGGTTTTCCTGATTTCTTGGAAGACAACTGGCAAACAAATTGTTGTGTACCACTCAGAATTGACTGTTCTGTGTTGTTCTAGTAGTACGGTTGCGACATGTCCAGTTTTTCCGAAAAAACAGGCGACCATTTGCTTGGAAGTGCTTCGTGCGCGAACAACTTTTGTTGGATTTGGCTCATCTTGAAACACCCAGATAGTCGACTGCTGTTTACTTTCGGGCTCATACGCGTAAATCCACGATTCATCACCTGTCACGATGTCATAGATGTGTTTCGAAGCACGGCGACCGTATTTTTTGAGCATTTCTTTCGACCAATTGACACGAGCCTTTTTTTGGGCGATTGACAAATTGTGTGGGATCCAACGCGAACAAATTTTTTTGACAGTCAAATGTTTATGCAATATTGAATGTATGCTGGTCCCACTAACGCCTAAGGTTGTCTCAATCTCACGATAGGTCACATGACGATCTTCCAATATCAGTTCGCGCACAGCATCAATGGTTTTCGGAACAACAACTGATTTTGGACGACCTTCACGAATTTCATCTTGGAGTGAACTACGACCACGATTGAATTCACCATACCATCGATAAACACTGGTCCTTGATGGAGCTTCATCGCCAAAAATTGAATTAAGTTCATCCATGCACTGTTGCTGAGTTAATCCACGCCGAAAGTTGTAAAAAATAATCGCACGAAAATGTTGACGATTTAATTCCATTTTTGGGCCGAGATGAATCTTTTAAGTTACTGTAAACAACACAAATAGCGCTCGTATGTCAAAACGTTCTGAGTGCGTATAACCTCAAAAATGTCTAACTTTACGACAGAGCTGTCAATTGCCGGATTGCAACACTAGGGTTGCCAAATCCCGAAACATAAGAGGCAACCCTCGTACAAGCAAGTTGGGTGGCGTACGAGTTGAAACCAACGAAAACGTATTCAAGGTCCCAATATAATTTTAATACTGCCTATCATTTAAATAGCGAATACAGTTCTCTATCGAGTGTTCCAAAATTGTTTATATAAAATATAAACACGCTTTAATGTGGATAATTTAAGTGAGTCGTTTTTGATAAAATGAGCTGTCTAACCGGTGCTTACATATCGTCATTATTATTTTTCCTATGTCGTCTATAAAAATATCACTTTGTAAATTAAATGTAATATTATACATATATATATATATACGTTGTCGTTATATAGATTTAAGATTATAGTTGTAATTGCTATCCTAAATCTCTTAAGTACTAGTTGTAAAATATACCATAAATGTAATTATCTACCAAATAAAAATTGAATTGAATTGAATTGAATATATATATATATATATATATATATATATATATATATATATATATATATATATATATATATATATATATATATATATATATATATAAAATTATGAGTTGCATGTGCATTAAACTGAAATCAAAATTACCATTAAAAATAAAACTATGCATTGCAAGCACATAATTCTGTATTAGCAAAGTTTAAATTTGTTTATAAAATATGTATTTCTCCTGAAAAAGTCGCCTTAGTAAACACTATTTTAAATCTCCTATTTTAACGGATGCATATAAAAAATTACAATTATTTAGTAATTCGTAATCGTTGTTTCACGAAAATAATTACTATATTATAAGAAATATTAAAAAGGTATTAGGCAAAATAATTTCTTAAACTCACCTAAACTCCCCATCAGGATAAACAGTATTCTGGCGCCACGTAAATACAACACAAATTCCACTTGTATATAGCACACGAAAATATAATTTTTTTAAGGATACTGTTTCTAAATGTATCCCTTTTTAGTGACGTCAATTCCACTTTGAATTCATTTATTCTTTTGAATCACATATCTAACACACTCTTGAAGGACGACCTCAGTTGGTTATCGATGGAACTATTGTACTCCAAAACACTGTTCACGCATAGCAGTATATTGAATCAAATTGCCCAAAACGGCACAATAAAAAATAGTGAGCCGAACTAAACAGATAAGAACCAGAGAATGCGCTAAATCTTAATGCGTTTGTGTATCTCGCGTCTCGCACTTTTATAAGTATCTTTCGAATCAACAGCCTCCAAGATACTCGTTCAAGGAACGACACAAACTTGCCTCTCATCCACTGAGTAGCGATACTTCTCTCAAAAGCTCAACAGGATTTCCCACAATTTTGTTTTGTTTTTTTGTTGCTTTTTTTTTTGGAAAACCAAACAAACGTTGTGCATATTAAAGTTTTCACAAAGTATCCAAGTTCGATTAAGCGGAGGAGATGCTGTCGAATCTTTGACAAAAAAGCAAAAGCTTACATTTGCCATTTAGGGCAATTGCTGCCCTTTGACGCCAAGGATGAATACGCGATTTGATGACTGGGAGAATGGGTTGAGGGTAGTTGGCTTCGTTGTGTTGGGTGTCTGGAATCTCCCTTTATGTTGGTGTGAACCGAGTTGACGGCCAACTTAAAAATAACATCGTATTTATGACGATGAGCTTATTAAGGTCAAGTGTGCGTACTGAATGAAGAAAAATGCCGGTTACACTCCTGAGAATTCAACAGAAAGATATTGAGCGCGACAGTGGGTGTAAAAGTTTCAGTAAACAATTGACGTCACTATCGCCAAGGGCACTGTGTCTGGTTTAATGTTTTTCAATTATTAGGTGTTCGCAAGTGGAATAAATTAGTGTTTTAAGAATAGCACTTTAGAAGTGATTTGTCGGAAACTATGTTTTAAAAGTCTTGTTACAGCGACACTAAGGAAAAGATTTTATATACGATGTATATTACGCTGAGAAACGCGTTACATTCAAAATATTATTATTGCTTTCATTATGCTCGATGTTTTAGGATAACCTTTAAGCTAAATTAAGAATTAAGGACTCTTACTAGAATCTATAAATAGCCAAACAAGCATACAAAGTACACATTTAATTTATTCATTCCCTTAGAACCCACACTGCCCCACGGTCCTGCAATGCTTTAAACATGCGATGAAACATCTATTTAGCTCAGCGTCCATTCTGTGGAAGCCTAAGTATTTTATGGATATAGAGCTAAAGTGTGTCGCGTTACTTCGCACATGTGTGGTTTACAATTCCCTCAGTGCTCTCTTTATGCGAGTGGGCATGACCTCGGGTTCATTTGGGATTAGTTAATTTTAATGTATAATTTATTACAAGTATGTAACGGAAATGTCAGGATTTATAAACATGTACCTTAATATACTCTTTTGCTGTTATGGATTGGTACGCATCTATTTCTTTAAACTCGACCGATGTAAAGTTATGAATATACTTTTGCTGAGCGCCAGGAATAACAAAATCTACAAAAACCCGGTTATGTGCCACACACCGTGCTATCGCACGGATTCACCTAAATGTTTTTGTATAATATAATGCAACAACATCAACAACATCATCGGCACTACAACCGGGAACCGGTCTTGGCCTTATTTAGCAAGTCCTGAGGCTTGTTTAATTTTACATAATGATCTTTTTTTTTTTTTTTTTTTTTGGGCAAGGTCATTAGTCTTGCGCCAGAGGCTTCCCAACGGGGAATCGAACCCCCCAGTCTCCCGCGTGGCAGGCGGGTACACTAACCATTATACTATCGAGGAGCAGTTCAATTTAAAAAGAATGGAATGAAGCAACTTTTTTTCTTACAATGAACGCATTTTAATCAATGCTGTTGGTGATTTATTGCAATTTCACGATTCCTCCTTCATAGAAGTTCTTGTGTTTAAAGGCGAAAAATTCGTCGAGGCACGTTTTCACAACTGTTTGTTTTGTGACAATTTTCCGTTGAAAGAGTTTTGCCGGCACCGAAGCAAGTGGCAGTCTTATAATCCAAGGTCAGGTGGCTTTGATGACTGCAACAAACTATCGCAGCCTAGATACATTAAATTTTACTGAATAATTATTGTAATGTGCGGTCTGGAGTCGTAACAATTAAATACGTCACTATTGCGATTGAGTAGATCTGAGCGTTTCTCTTGAAATGGTTTGTTTGATTTCGCCAGTCGCGTGCTGTCGTCTTTCAAATCGATCTTTTTCCCTTGGAAAGCAGGTCGTAAAGCAGCACACCAATATAATTCAACTTGCAAATAGCTAATCCATCTCCAGATAAAGACCGTTCTTTGAGATCTTGTCAATGGATGTCCGTGGCGTCTTCTACAATATGTGTGGCGGTTCCGCCAAACCTTACGGTTAGTTTACCTGAAAAACCCGCATAACTTCCTCCCAATCTCATAACTTCACTAATGCAATCGCGTTAGCATCTTAAATGCTTCACGCATTAAATAGATCAAATCTTTAACCTAAAAGTCTCTGTAAAATAAAACTTACCTTTCATGCATCTCTTCGCATACAATTCCCTGTAAGATTTCTTTTCTACCTTTTCGGAAGTCCCAAAACCTATTCGGTACCTTCGGTTGTCAGACAAATTTCAACCTTCCCACACCAGCACCGCAATCTCCCCGCAGCAAAAACATTTCCTTCCCAAGGATAATTAATGCATTCAATGAATTACCTGGAAATGCCTGCAAAGAATTTGTCCTACAAGGACATTCATACATATATCAATGCATCTCACCATTAACGACCAAAAGCCGAATTTCCAATTAGTGTAGATATTCACACTATCGTTTGATCCTGGCGTCGCTATAGATGCCATGCATAATTGACACAGATGGTATGCACAACCGTCATTGTGTATCCATCTAAATTACTTTCCGAAGACTTGCAACTATTGATTCGGCTGCAAGAAATATTTCTTTGTTTGAATCTTCAAACAATCACCGACGTCGCGCTTAGCCGTCGGATTGGATTCAATAGCATAAACATATGCAAACAAAAGAATCCGATTCTCCCAGTCGGCAGAGATACGTTATACGATCTCCATTATTTCAATCCCATTTAGCAACTAATGAGTGGCTGCTATTTACTCAGCCGCCCCTCATTACCGAACGATGCATTAGGTCGCTTCTTTCTTTGTCTGTATTCCTTGTCTAGGTTTCGTTTCGCTTTTGACATGCAAGCCTTATGTAAACAATACAGATCTGAACGATCACACACATACCACCATGATCTCCATTGCTATTCCACCAAGAGAGACTTTACGTTTCTCTGGTGGTAAGAAAAAACATATCCTTAGTGGAGAGGATATCTACCACCACACCACAAACTCACCCCAAACGAGGGTTGTATCACAGAGTCTAATTTCATCCGCTGACCACCACGCTCGTGCTACCTCCCGCTCCCGGTCGCGCGGCGGAGAAGCGTACCAATATCGACCTCGTGTTAAGAAGAAGTGTTTCACCGTGTTTAAAATTTATAAAAAATCAATGTAAAATTAATATTAACTTCAAAGTAAAGTAATAAAAAGACGGTGATCACCTTTCAATTCATGTGTTTAATTTTCCGTGCTGCTGTGCCTTCGGCGTTCCATGAGTGTTTGTTTCGTTGTACTATTGTTTTCCATGGGTGAGAGTGAACTCTGGTGGTATTTCTGTTGAATCAGCGTCCGTGTTGACGCACTAGCAGAAACCGCCACATATGTTGTCGTAAGTAATCCCGCCGTTACTAGACGCTTGAGAAATGAATCGTTTTCATACCACCTGAGTGGTAAATTGTAGATAAGCATGCGGTTTGCATTTGACTTTCTTTTTCTTTTTGTACAAGATTTAATTAACACGGTACCACCATACATTTTCCTCTTGAATTATGCCTGTACTCTATGGCTTTATTGACATCTGTACTAACAAGGATTTTTTGTTAGGTGGGTTGATCAATTTAGAATTAATCAACCCAATCGAGTTTACGTTACATGATACGAAACATGATGGAACTAAGTCCTGGTGGGTCGTTCTCATGTGCAGCTCTCAAAAGAACAGTACGGTTCTACGAGAAACCTAACTGGGAAGGTCTGAACAACTTTTTTGGGAGGTTAAATTGGCCCTTATTTTTCCTCAATAAAGATGTTGACTCTATAGCGGACACATTCACAGACACGATTCTACTTAACATGCGGACCTTTATTCCACACAGAGTAAAGAGTATCAATCCCAAGAGAAATATGTGGTTCGCAGAGAAGCCATTAAGACCAAAGAGCTGAGCTTCCGGTTGTATATAATCAAACAATACTGAGGAAAACCGAAAAAGATTTAAGAGAGCTAGAAATGACTGCAATGCGTATATTCAACACCCACAGTTCTTGCATGACCAGAGAGTGAGACAAAAAATACTACACTCTCCCACAGGTAGTAGAAACTTCTGGGCATTCGTGAAAAACATTCAAAACTCAGTCTCTTCATCCATTCCATCGCTTATAGTCGATGACAAACTAGTCACCACTGCAATAGAGAAGGCGAATCTACTTGCTGCACATTTTGCAGGCAACTCAACGCTACCTGATACCACATCAGTTCCACCTCAGCTTGACCATAAGCAGCACACCATGAGCCAGATTCGCTTCCGAACGCGTACTGTTCCCCGCGCACTCTAAGAGCTAAACGCACACAAATCCGCTGGACCGGATGGCATTCCCCCAATCCTCTTGAAGAGATGTTCCTCTTCATTCGCTAAGCCACTTCCATTTGTCTTATTCTACTGGCCTTTTCCCAAATAGATGGAAGTCAGCGAACATTCAGCCAATTCCCATAAAGGGTGACAAATCATCCCCTTCTTCTTATCGACCCATAGCACTAACTTCTATTCTCTCGAAGATAATGGAATCACTAACTAACCGTCAACTTTCGAAATATCTGGGATCAAATGACCTCCTCAATGACCGCCAATATAGCTTTCGTAGCAACAGGCCCACAGGTGATCTGATGGCGTACCTTACCGAAAAGTGGAGCCATTCCATCCACTACCTCGGTGAAAGCAAGGCAGTCGCATTGGATATTTCAAAAGCCTTCGACATAGTTTGGCATCCAGCCCTTTTGTCAAAATTACATTCATATGGAGTGGACAATTCCCTGACCCAATAAACAAGAAGCTATCTTTCTGGCCGTTCAATCCAAGTGGTTCCTAATGGTGTCAAATCTGTCTCCCATCAAATTAATGTAGATGCTCCCCAGGGTTCGGTACTCTCACCCACTCTCTTCCCGATCTTTATAAATGATCTCTTGTCAATTACTCACAACCCAATTCACTCGTTTGCTGATGATAGCATATTGAGTTTCTCATGCTCATACGAACACTCCCGTTCAAACTCTTCGAACGTCACTACCAACCAGCGACTTATGCTTGATATATTGAATTCAGACCTCAACAAGATATATCAGTGGGGATTATCTAACCGAGTAGAATTCAATCCCCAAAAAGCTCAGTATTGCCTCTTGTCGTCAAAGGCGAACCCCAAAGTAAATATACTGTGTATGAACGGCACTTGCATGGACGAAGCCAAGGAACTATCAATCCTCGGCACTCGAATTAGTTCAACTCTTAACTGGAATGACCACATATTTGAAGCTGCGAAAAGTGCACCCAAATGTATGTATAAGAGAAGCAACAGATACCTTACTCCATCCAACCTGGCTACTATTTACAAAGTGTATATTCGTCCAAAAATGGAGTTCAACCCCTATATTTGGTCAGGCGCATCCAACACTGCACTACACGTGCTCGACAGGATGCAAAAACGACCAGTGAAGCCTATTGGGGACTCAGCCGTAAGGCGATCAATTCCGTCGTTAGAACACAGGCGCGACGTATCATGCCTATCTCTTTTCTATAGGTATTACCACGGTCATTGCTCAACTGAACTTTCTGAATGTGTTTCGCCTCTTCAGACATTTTCCCGCGATGCCCGTCAATCTATGAATGCGCATCAATCTATGAAAGTGGACTTCAGGCGCACAAATAAACATAGAGAGTCATTCTTTAGCCAAATCACACGAATGTGGAATGTTCTGCCTGATCATGTGTTTCTTGGCCGTTGTGATGTCCAGACATTCAAGACCAATATACATCGACACCTCCTTTCCTTATCTACTTCCTCTCCATCCGCTCGCACGGTGCTCTGACATTTAAGAGTAGTTAGTGTAAAAAAGAAATAAAAATCAGGATTACGACTAAATGCAGTTTAGTGGTCTCCGATCTAATCTGCCAACACAATTATAAATCACAAAATATTTAGTTTTAATTATAGTGTGTACTTTGTTTCTGTTACTTTGCAGTACACGACATTATTTAATGCACTTCTTAGAATTTTTTTTTGTTTTGACAAATTTATTCACACGATACCGAATAACTAACCGCCGTGGTGACTGGCCAAAGCCAACTGAGGCAACTCTTAGACTATGCTATCCCAATTTGTAGAAAATTGTCAACGCTTGATATGGCGTTGCTGCTGTTTTCTCAGTTTTGTTGGGTGCTCGATCTCGCCAATAACTACTTTGTACCCTGTTAAACACCCCTGCCATCAAAAACGAATCTCAATCGAGACGCACTAATAATGGACAGCACTTTCAACAATCGAGTTCAACGAACTTTCAATTGTTACCACTCGAATTAGTTCGAAATATAGATATTTATAAAATTCTTGAAGATCATAGGCCCGACAATATTGAAAACATAAGAAGGTTTGTAAATGCAGCCAAAATTAGATTTTAAGTTTGTTAAAAAAAAAAACCTGCAACACTTGGCACAGGTTACATCCTCAAATTCATCTTCTACCCCAATGTCGAAAAATGCTATCCCCCCCGATCATCATAACCAAAGGCGCCAAATACGTCACAAAATCTACCGTGACCGAAATACCGACATAGCATTACAGAATTCACAACAAAACGCCCAAAAACCACTCTTGCCTCAGCCTAACGACAACAACCCCCCGTAGAAACATGTTCTTCGGAGTCCTCCGATCATTCGACCCGCTATAAACGACATTCCCATCATAATGACGATCACTTAATGCATCTATAGAGTTTGCGACGATAGTGAAAAACGAGTTATTCGAACTGATGCTATGGCGGTAAGAATCACTAAAAATGGGATCAATGCTCAACACATCAGGCCACTGCCGCGTGGACGAATTCGAGTTCTAAACTCAAGTATACTCAACTGATGTAGCATTGGTATGTTATTGCTTGGTAAGCGGCTGATGCTTTTTCTTATTCGATCTTCTTTCGGTGTTGTTCTTCACCATTTGCTTGTGTATTGTGTGTGTAACTATTAGAAACGTCACACTACTCCCTCCTCAGCGTGATCACAGTAATAAAGTGCCGCTTACCTACGGGAGATTGTGTGTTGTGTATACCGCTCACGTCCGGGTCACCAATTATCGCGTTTGCGACGATAGTGAAGAACGTGCGATTCGAACTGACGCTCTGATGGTTAGAGTCCCTAGAAATGTAACCAATGCTCAACACTCCAGGTCACTGCCGCGTCTACGAATTCGATTTCTAAACACTCAACTGATGTGGAATTGTTATCTTATTGCTTGGTATACGGCTGATGTTTTATCTTATTCGATTTTCTTTTGGTGTTCTTCACTAATTGCTTGTGTATTGTGTGTGTATCTGTTAGAAACGCTACACATCCATCTCATTGTTTACAACAAACAGTTAGTTGGGTAAATCTGGGACGACATCGACCGAAACATTATCACATACCAGCATCGGCAATCCCTAATAAAACACTCAGCAGAAATCTACACTACCGAGATATAGGCACATCTTTTGTTTTGCCCATCTCCTCTAAGCCTTCAACTACTGTTATCCGAATCCAACATACAAGTCCAAACGAAATAAAATTACCTATACATGTATGCACAATCACTTACACCACAAACAACATCCATAAACTCGCATTCCACTAAAAAGTATTGCGATCATCTCCATTAGCAACCTGAGCAAAAACCATCATATAAACACTATACGCCCCCATTAACCAGCACAAATAACTCTCCATTTACCAACCTTTACGGTCGTGTCCTTCCTCTCCATCGTTCTCATATCAAAAGGAGCTTGCAACTAGATCGTCGTTCTTAGGGATGACTACCAACAAATGGGCCTCATAAACGGTCATGAGATATCCCCCTTGGCGCAGATGCTTCACTCCAACATAAGAAATAAACAAACTTAAGAATGTACAATCCGATTATTAATAGTGACAACCGACTGCAACCCCTGTCAATCAGTCGCGCAATCTAGTCAACTTGAGCCAAATACAGATGCTATGATCTTGGTACGGGGCCTTAAATATAAACATTCCTGATCACCATAAGATGATTCTGCGTTGCATGGAAGACAATTCGTTTCGATTCTTGCTACGATACTTTATATGTGCGACTACAGCCAATTAGCAGTGTAAGAGTCGTAGTTGCCGTACCCATCGAACCTAAGAGAACCTGGTGCGGCCGATTAGGAGCCGCGATATTCAGTTGAGCTGGGATGATCGAGGCTGATAGACACGAGGCAGCGAACAGCGCACATCACTTACGACTTTAATTGACAATGGCGCCACATCAGTGTGAAATTTATCTTGTGAAATAACTTACCGTGGAAAATAAGAGCTCGTGTTATTGCTCGGTTAAACTATGGCTTTCAAGGTTCGCTGCAGTCCGTCGAGTGTCCGAAGTCCAGCCGGTATCCCATATTCACCTCAGGGTACCTCATCTCCGTTGCATGTGATTGATATGAGTCTATCATCTTCATCATCGGCACTACAACCTGGAACCGATCTTGGCCTTACTTAGCAAATCCTGAGGCTTGTTAAATTTTCCATAATGATCTGTTTTTTGCGGGTAAGGTCATTAGTCTTGCGCCAGAGGCTCCCCGACGGGGAATCGAACCCCGGTTTCCCGCGTGACAGGCAGGTGTACTAACCAGTATACTATTGAGTCTATCATACTGCTCCACAAAAATGGCGGCATTACCTCAACCGACATTAACTCCACTTTGGTATACGGCCAATCCATGTGGCAGATCAAATGACTCCAGTACAAACGGGCACACTCCCACATCGCATGATTTCAATCTACCTCGTCATATCAAGGAGGAAAATGCTGATTCCAGCATAGACGACTACGATCAATACATCTGTGTTACCGATGATGACGATGACACTCACCAGCATCACCAGCGAGTGCCTCCACCCGCCCCGGCAACCCGGTTCTCTACGACCGATATCCTTAACAATCGTTTCTGACACCCGCAGAAGGTATCGTCAACACAAACCCCACTCACGAATAAGCAACTACCAACGATGCCACACCTGCACGAGGATAAATACGGTTATGACATTCGGCGACCGTCACCACAGGTACTATGCTATTGCTTATGCATTCAGTTTCGTCCATACAACCTGCGCAAATCCCAAAGTACACCCCTTGGATCATTTCAACAAACGCCCATGACGGCTCTGACCTCTCAAATGACAGTTACGAGTGGCCTCAACACCAGGCATGTGCTCAGCATTCTACAGTCAACTGCAGCGCAATCCAGCGAAGCGAGATTGTGCCGAAACAAAGTTAAAAATACAGAGTCAATAGCCTCAGCTACTAGGGTAATTATGGTATTTGTTAACTTTATTGATATATGATTTTAAATTATTTGTTAATAATAAATAAATAAATCGGTTCTCAATTAGAACGACTACATATATGGCTAAATATTATGTGATTTGTTAACAAATGGAAGAAATACTTACGCCCATCCAACCCGGCTACAATTTTCAAGGGATCTACTATGACCGGGACTAAGTCATTTAAACTGCTTTCTTTTTCCTCATGTTAGTACCACTATCATCTTTTTTTGTGTTGAGTGTGAGCACTATCTATCAGCAGCCAAAGACATTAATTTACCTCAAATGCTATCACCTTTGTTACAACGAACAAAATATATATATGAGCAAAAAGTTTGTTGGATATTTGTGTTGCGTACTGAATTCGTTATTTGACCACGCCGATCGGCAGATATTGAACAGAATGTGGGGGTTCTCTATATTACACGGGGAACCGATCCACTATTTTAACCCAATTTCGCCCACTAACCGCGCCCCACGTCAACCCCTAGACGCGTTCTTGAAAACAAGAATTGAGGCGTTGGTGTTCGTGGAGCCAAACATCCAAAGGACGCGTCTCTCGTTCTACCCCGCCTCAACCTTAGTCCAGAGCCCTCGCCTCATCTGTCCATATTGCAGCTCATCACATTCTTTAGGCGCCTATGCAGGATTTAAAGAACTCAATCTGGACCAGCGAAAGTCCCTTGTCAACCAGCGACGGCTGTGTTTCAACTGCATGGGATCACATTTGTTCCGCGATTGTCCCTCCACCAGCCGATGTCGACAGTGTCAAGGACGACACCATACCCTGCTTCACGCGACAGCATCACCGCCACGTCCAAACGTGGACACTGCCCCGAGTCAAGACTTCCAGACTCATGGAGTGTCGTCGCACACTCATCGCCCATCAACCGCGGGAGACTCTCCTTGCTACTGCACGTGTCCTCATCAAATCAGGGGACCAACGCCGAGTGGAGGCCCGTGCCCTGATGGACCCTTGTTCCGAGGCAACGTTCATCTCCGAACCTCTCGCCCAGCGTCTGTGTCTCCGCCGTCGGCTCATCCCAGTTCACGGAGTCGGGGGCGCCCGATGCCACACTGCGAAAGCCCAGTCTTCAATCACGATAATGCCTCGTCACGACGGCGCTAGGGGCTGGACGACCAACGCTCTTATCCTTCCTCACCTGTCGGAATACGTGCCGCCCCCTCGACTCCTGCCTGGCGACCTCGCCGTCGCAGCAGGCCTAGACCTTGCAGATCCGGACATCCCCATCCAGGGAAAAGGTGGATGTGATCATCGGCGCCGACCTGTACCCGACCATCATTAAGGCAGGATTAAGGAAATCGGACCACTCGGACATCATCGCCCAGGACACCCATTTGGGGTGGATATTGGCGGGTGCCGTTTCGCTCAGCCCAGACACCTTTAATAGAGAACAAGTCTTGACCAGTCACATGGCCGGTCCTCGTGGGTTGCGAATTTACAACTCCAACCCAGAGGAACTGGTCGACCATAGGACTACTGACAGATCCCTGCAGGGGACAACGAGGAGACGTCGTCGACGTCGACACGGAAGAACCCGAATGCAGTACATATATCCCGCTACCCCCATCAACCAGGGAACGCGCAATACCCCGTGTGGTGGGCGGCGCTCCCCAGTATTCAGGGACCGACCGAGTCCCAACTGCCGCATCCGAATGAACGCTGCGGACTCACCCGCAACCGACCGCATCGTTTCGGCCGCTTATTTCGGACGGGCGCCGATGGACGCAGCACTCGTCAACACCACTAGTTGTCTCGGTGGAGTGAGACCAATCACAAGTCACCTGGTCACTGATCGTGGGTTGCGACCTCACAACTCCAACCCAGATCACATGGCCAGCAACGATAACCGCATCCAACAACGAAGGGGATCATCCCGTCATCACGAACCCCCCGGGGGGTCCAAGACCCTTCCGTCTTCAAAACTCTTCAGGGCGGGCGGCTCTCTCCCAATCGACCATCATCGACGTGAGGGTGGACTGCAGCGGACCGCTACCAGTCCACTCACGAGACCCATCGCCAAAATCGGTATCCTTCCACTGGATGAGGGAAACCCCAACAAAGCTCCGGACGATCATCCCCTGGAGCTGACATGTTAGTTGTTTGATTGTCAAGGAAACGAAACAAACAAACACATTCTTCGTTAGCTTGTTGTTGGAGGGTACACACGTCTTTCAATCAATTAAATAAAGTAGTCTATTATTAACACTTAAACTAACCCGAGTCTTTCTGGAAGTCTAAAGGAAGATCATTCGAGGATTTCGGCAGTTAGTAAAGGTATTCGGTTCCCTTTTTTCCCTTTAAATAGCGATTGGTTTCAGGCATCAGTGTTGCGGTCGCCATTGCTTTGGCAAATCCAGTTCATCGAGTACACGTCAGGAGACATCACGGTTCCTGACGCCAGGCCCACAACAAGATCAGAACCATTGTTCGTGGAAGGTGTGTTCAACGCTTGTTGGACACACAGTTAGTGGGACATTATCACAAAAGAAAAGAGACCTGGTGTAATAAATATTATTAAGAACCTACAGTGTAATAAGTGTTTATGCGGACATCAAACATTCCGGCTTCATTGGTTGAACACGCCATGTTTATTTTTAATGTACAGGGATTTTCCCTAATATTGTGATCAATAAACCTAATAACATTTGCATCTTACTTATGAAATTATAAATTATAGTAAAAAATTAAGAAACAAAAACAAGAAAATGATTCAACAAAAACAACCCCCACAGTGTGTTTGTCATTCTCCTCTTTCCTTGGTGCTTGAATTTTTGTGTATGTGTATTCCCCGGAGTAATTGTTAGGGATTTAAGTGACACAGTGCCCGTGACCGGCACAACATACTTTTAAACCCCCATAAGTACATCGATTCCTCAAATGTCGTCAGTATAGTTTGAAATAACTCTCACAAGAATTAGTCACATGCTACATGATACGAGGATTGCCTCTTATGTTTCGGGATTTGGCAACCCTAGTGTTGCAATCCGGCAATTGACAGCTCTGTCGTAAAGTTGGACATTTTTAAGGTTATACGCACTCAGAACGTTTTGACATACGAGCGCTATTTGTGTTGTTTACAGTAACTTAAAAGATTCATCTCGGCCCAAAAATGGAATTAAATCGTCAACATTTTCGTGCGATTATTTTTTACAACTTTCGGCGTGAATTAACTCAGCAACAGTGCATGGATGAACTTAATTAAATTTTTGGCGATGAAGCTCCATCAAGGACCAGTGTTAATCGATGGTATGGTGAATTCAACCGTGGTCGTAGTTCACTCCAAGATGAATTTCGTGAAGGTCGTCCAAAATCAGTTGTTGTTCCGAAAACCATTGATGACCTATCGTGAGATTGAGACAACCTTAGGCGTTAGTGGGACCAGCATACATTCAATATTGCATAAACATTTGACTGTCAAAAAAATTTGTTCGCGTTGGATCCCACACAATTTGTCAATCGCCCAAAAAAAGGCTCGTGTCAATTGGTCGAAAGAAATGTTCAAAAAATACGGTCGCGGTGCTTCGAAACACGTTTATGACACCGTGACAGGTGATGAATCGTGGATTTACGCGTATGAGCCGGAAAGTAAACAGCAGTCGACTGTCTGGGTGTTTCAAGATGAGCCAAATCCAACAAAAGTTGTTCGCGCACGAAGCACTTCCAAGCAAATGGTCGCCTGTTTTTTCGGAAAAACTGGACATGTCGCAACCGTACCACTAGAACAACGCAGATTAGTCAATTCTGAGTGGTACACAACCATTTGTTTGCCAGTTGTCTTCCAAGAAATCAGGAAAACCAACCACCGAAGACGGATCACTCTTCACCACGACAATGCGAGCTCTCACACATCGGCTGCGACAACTGCATTTTTGAACACCCAAAACATCGATTTGATGGGTCATCCGCCGTATAGTCCTGACTTGGCACCGAATGACTTCTTTTTATTCCCGTACGTAAAAAACAAACTGAGAGGTCAACGTTTTTCGACACCTGAAGAAGCGGTTGCTGCATTCAGAATGCATGTGTTGGAGATACCTCAATCAGAGTGGCAAAAGTGCTTCGACAATTGGTTCAAACGCATACAAAAGTGTATAGATCTTCATGGGGAATATTTTGAAAAACAATAAAGTGATTTTCGATGATCAATATTTGTTTTTGTTCTCTAATCCCGAAATATAAAAGGCAACCCTCGTATTGGCACATTTTAGATGACATTTAATGCAGGAGACGTGTGTCAACATGGGTTGTGCCAAAAGCGCTGAATTTTCTTCAAATCGAGCACATCAAAAGAATTGCTTTTTGACCAAAATAATCGAGAAAGCTTTTATTCTATTATATCCTGTCGCATATAATTTGGTCGTCTACTCCTTGTTAGTCTGTATACCAAAAGACACATTTATAAAAGTTTTATATCATCATTTATCTTTTTCCAACAGTAGTAAAGAACATAGTACCACAGCGAAATCTAAGAAAAAGTCATCAAAGCCGAATACCAGAACATGAATGCATCAATCTACAGCTTAAGTAGCGCCTACCCATCGCCATGGCCTGATGCATATATGTTTGATTTCTAAGCTCCTCGCGGCATGATTTCTAATAGCGCTCGTCACTATTTCGCGAAAGCCCTACAAATGTAATGCACTTGAATATTCCCTCTACAAAATCTCTACAAACCCTTAAATACTCATCTTCCCCAAATAAATTGATATATCCCTTCTTTAATGGCACTTGTATTCAGGTAAACTAGACGTAAATGAGTAAGTAGATGACAGTATCACACATTTCAAGAAGCTAACAACAATATCCAAATTTAAGAAAATTAGTAATATCTTCAGTTATGCATACGCATATGAAGTATTTAAATATATTCACACGTCATGATAAATATAAATGCGAACAAAAAATAGCATCTCATGAAATAATCGCAATAACGATTAATTATCCATTGTCTACCTGTGAAAAGTTTTTGCTTTTATGTTTAATACGGAAGATAAATTGGCTTTGAATGAATGAAGCAAGAGAGAACTGAGCAAGCCACAAGTTGTACAATATTTCGGTGTAAACACTTTAAAAATAACCATAACATAAACTAAACGCAGACTACTCAAAAGTTATTTTTATTTGCGGCGAGATGATTATTTTTACCTTTCATTGAAAACAATCACTTCTGAGGAATGATTATTTGATTCCACTTATTCGTAATATTTGCAATCCAACCACATGTGTGAAAGAGGAAATGGTTATATACGTCCAATTTAATGAAAGCCTTGAACTTCAATTGTTCTATTTTCGGAATATCCACATTTATCCCATTACTACATTATTCTATTGTTATTGGACGATTATCTGGTTTGAACTCCTTTATTACTTACACAGGTGGTTACTTCAACCTGGGTGTGGTCGCCCTTCTTTTACATTTCAGGGACGGATAAAAATGATTACCATTGTTTACATAAAACTCTGTTTTTGAACAGTTGCAAACTGAAACACTTCCTCGTCCTGGAAAGGAGTTCCAAGTTTCTGTAACAAACGCAAAAAAAAAAAAAAATAAAATGAGTCGCAAATTGACAGGTTGCATTGGATATCCCTATCAGGCGCAAAGAAACCGAATTTCTTAGAATGCTCTTACAGATCTACAAAGGACACTCTCCGTGGTACAACTGTAAAACACGCAGAACTCCGCCACACACCTTCAATGCTACTGAAGAAAAGTTGTTCTATAGAGTTGGCCTTAGTGATGGGCGTTCAATTAAATCCATCGCCCGTTTCCGTTTGCTCTCGGGTAGGGGAAGTATGAACTTAGGAGAATGATATGTACAGTGAGCGCTGTTCTAATGCAGGTTTTGTAGAGGAAAAGAAAATGTCCATATGTTGTTAACAAAGCTCAAAAAATCTCCCGCAAATCGCCTGCATTATAAATATTTAAATAACTTAATTAATTCAATGCAAACATTCATCCCAAAATGGAGTTCAACTTCCATATTTGATCAGACTCATCCAAAACAGCACTGCACCTGCTCGATAGAATGCAAAAACGAGCAGTGAAACGTATTGGGGACCCAGCTGTGAGTGGATCAATTCCGTCGTTAGAACATAGGCGCAACGTATCATGCCTATCTCTCTTCTATCGGTATTTTCACGGTCGTTGCTCAACAGAACTGAATGTATTCCGCCTCCTCAGACATTTGCCTCAGAAAGCGAATCAGTTCACGTTGAAAGTGGATTCCAGCCACACAAATAAACATAGAGTCATTCTTTAGCCGAATCACACGAATGTGGAATGTTCTGCCTGATCATGTGATGTCCAGACATTCAAGACGAACATACATCGAAACCTCCTTTCCTTATCCACTTCCTCTCCATCCGCTCACACTGTGCTCTGACATTTAAGGGTACTTCAAAATCCTCTTTTGTACGCGCGTTAGTGTGAAAAAAAAAGAAACAACAGCAACCGAGTGAACAGCAATATCAGATACAACCGCCAGCCAACAGGAAAGAGAAGGTGCGTCCAATTAGAGTTAGCCTCATGGAGGCTTAAGAAATTATTCAACTTGGTAAGTTAACTTGCAACACTTTTAACACAAAACAATTAAAAAACAACATAATAAGTTTTTCGTGCGATAGTTTGAAAGTCTATCACACGAAAGATATGTTTTTGTACACCACCAAATCAAAAAAAAAAAAAAAAGAAACGGTCTCCAGGCTTCTCAAAGGAGTTGATCCATCCTTTTCCCCCGAAGAATTGCTCGGGGAATTGAAATCCACCGAAAAGTATGTAAAAGAATTGCCCTCTCCCGAAGTCGCAACCGCAACTTGCCGTTTTTCGTGGTCTCTCTCAGTGCTAACAGTAAACTTGATGCACTCCGACATATCAGAGTCCTCAATTATCAAACAATAAGTTGGGAAAAAAATAAAGCAGTCCGACCGCGTATTGCAATGCATGCGGTGTCAACGCTTCGGTCATGTGGCATCGAATTGCAACATGAAATTTAGATGTGTGAAGTGCCTCGGCAATCATCTATTAGGGAATGCACGCTGGTTAAAGTACAACTCCCGCATAAGAATAAGTTATCCTGCGTCCTCCGTGAAAAATACAGGTCACCTTTTTTTTTTTTTTTTTTAGACTTCTCTCGGGAGAGGCGAACCTATAGCGCCGACTGGGCTCCCCGAGATGCCATCAAATAACTGTTGCAGTTCTTTTTGAACAGTTGCAGGTTGTAACGCTGCGGGAACACTCGCGTGAGAAGGGAGTTTCACAGCTTCCCCGCTCTGTAACGGAACCCTGCAAACTTTAGAGGTTGCTTTTGAGTTCAAAGCCAGAAATCAGTGCTGGATTACCCATTAGGCCGGACTAGGCCATGGCCTGGGGCCCCTGGCGAGCAAGAGCCCCCAAGAAAATTTGTCACGATGAACAGATCGAATCTAGTAATGAAGATGTAAGAATCGAAATATAATTTACTGTTGATATTTATAAATTATAACTTTCTTATAAAATATAAATTAAAGTGTTTTTAGAGCAAATGTAATTCTTAAAACTTTTGAATTTCAAATCGTTTTATCAAATTTGCAGATTCGATCTGAAACAGAGCAAGTCGATCATCTCAAAACCTCTGAATCTTTGGATCAAGATGATGGATCAAACTCGCAGCGTGATGTTAGTCTGAACGAATACGAAGAGCTCAGAGCCGCGCATTTGGGTACTTTTGAAACTGCAGCAAACAATGACAATTGTTCGAGCGATCCAGGCAAGTGGGGTGATTTCTCTGACGATGACGCCAATTTTTGGATCAATCGTGGTCCAAGCATGTGCCAAAATCACTCTGGACCTTTTGAGCCGTCTCGTAGATTTTACGATGCAGAAGGTAGAGTAAGATATTGCTCAGAAAAAACGTTTTTTGGAAGAAAGGCAAATCAAGAACGGTTCAAGCGCGAATGGCTAATTTATTCTCCCCACGACTGGTTGCGTGTATTGTTTTGTATGTAAAATGTTTGCTTCCAAAGACAAACAAAACAAACTGACCAGCGATGAATTTAATGATTGGAAAAATGTTTCCCAATTACATCAACATAATGTTGCTTTCACCTTCCAAAGAGATGTGTGGCGGTTCCGCCAAATCCCACGGTTTACCTTCCTGAAAAACCCCCATAATCATCACCCAAGACGCTCAAGTCCTCGCCAATGCATTCGCATTCGGCACCTAAAAATGCTGCACGCATTTAAGAGATCAAATCTATGATCTTTAAGTCCCTGTAAAGAAAACTTACCTTCATGCATTATCTTCGCATACCACTGCTCCTTAAGATTTCTTTATTAGCTTACCAGGAATTTCCATTCAATTTCGGCATCTACGTCGCCAGTCAAATTTCCTTAGATGAATTCCGGTAAACAAAATAATTAGATTTACATACATTGTAACCTTCATGACAGGGATCATAAATACTGCGCCGTCTATTTTTCCCAGCCACGCCATGTGTACAACAATGTTCCCTATATACACATTGGCCGGCGACTTACACCCTAGGGACCAAAGCAAATACGCATTCCGCGTCTCTTGCATCAATTTAATCCTACAGCACATTCAAATGCAAATAGGAACTCAATACCTACCCTTACTAGCGATGCCATTAACACATTTCCCATTGTGTAAATGGAAAAACCATTAGCGCTTCTTCCTAATGGCAATACATTTACCTACGCATCCGCACCACAGCATAGGCACAGGTCATAAATCTCTTTTATCCTACATAGTTCTGGATCCGTTTCCCGGTAACCTTCTCACATAAACAAACATCTCTACGATCATTTCCCTTGCTTTGTGTTTCAGGTTATTCATCATAACGTTGAGCCATGAAAAGAACCGACGTACACACACACTTGTGTATCGTGAAGATCTCCTCTATGAGATCGGTTTGGTTACTCAAAAGAGAGACTTTACGTCTCTCTTGGAACAGGAAATGCACCCTAAATTTAAGAGAACCAATTTCCCAGCTGAATTTCTATTAACAACGATTGAATATCGTTGAGTCTTTTACCATCCTTCGACCCGAGCAGGTCGCGGCTCCATTGCTACCCTGGTGCGCACAAGGAAACGATAATGAAAAATAATCGTTTGCGTCGTAGTCTCCGCGAGTCGGTATTGAGTGCATATAAATTTAATATTAACGTTTACCTACGGAAAATAAAAACCCGATGTCTAAATAATAACTACGCCAGTGTTTGTTTCATTGTTCCTGTGCTGTGTCCACTCTGAATTTTGAACTTGTTTCCTGCGTCGAGAGGTTTTGTTTAGTGTCACTTTCCTTAGCGCGAGAACAATAGATGATGGGGATGGAAGTGAACAGAGTACCCATGCTGGTACATACTTCCCCCCACATTGGTGACCTGCGACGGTTTGTTTTATTAATATAAAAAACTTGAACATGCGACCTATTGAATTTCCGACAAAAGTTGACTCTGTTGAGTGAATACCCGGTTCTGAACTACTCAACCTTTGTGACAGTGACTTTTGGTGACCAGCGAAGAACTCGCGAACCTTCGCTCGGGAGTCAAGAGTAAAAACGGTGACTAGCTGTGGGCAATTGCCGGTAAAATAATATATGGGCAAAAATATCGCCCCAACAACAGCACCTGGCGAAACATCAACACCAGTTTCCATCACCGGACCAGCGACAGCCACATCATCAGCTACAACAAGATAAGTATCCTTTCTTCTTGTTATTTTACCCAATAAATTTAGCGGAGCAGTAAACGACTGAAGGAGACGGAAGCTCGTGCCGAATTCGATGAACGTTCCGTTCGAAGGTTGCAACATGAAGTCACCAGGCTCGAAGATGATTTAATCCACGAGCGTTAGAAAAATAAATTGCTACAAGAAGAAATGGAAGCTGCATTACATAATATTCAAAATATGTAAAACATACATGCCTAATCGTAATAACATCAAAAGAACGTAAAACCAAGGAAACAGATAATTGAAGGAAGAAACACACAAACGAAATATCAAAGGACAATGAACCGGAAAGCATCGCTCCAACGTCCCAGCGACACCACCTGACTCAACACTTCATTCCAACAACATGGGTGCAAGTTCAGTGACAAGACGTGTGTTGCCTATTCCGAGATGATGTTAAGAATTGCAGGCATTTCACAATTTATGATGCAGAAACTGAAGACATGTGAACAACTCGACTGGATGCGATTATCCTTAACAAACACCGCTTAAAATCCTTTACAGTTTTATGTTTGATGTATCAATATTAAAATCCTTTATTTTCTTTTATACTATTCGGTGCAATACAAATGATTTCTTAGTTACAACTGTATCTGCGTTACCCCCATTTTGTTTGTGAAACTAGGTCAAAAAAAAAAAGGGAAAATACTTTAAAATTTAAAATTTCCAATAATACTTTTAAAAATTGATTAGTGGGTTATATCCAATACAAGGAATCATAAAAGTAATTATTAAGCTTGTTTTTTATGCAGAAATTAATTAACGGTTTGAAGTGCAAATTACCACACACAGTTCTAATTAAACGATTTTCATGGTAAAGGTAGACAACTGGTTCGAAACAGTTGTCCTGCCAGGCTAAGAAAACTGTATAATTGGCTTGACTATTAAAGGCTATAAAGGATATCGATATTTATATGAATGGACATATGTCCGGAAATATGCTCATTTGTATGAATGCGTTTCTTTTATTTTCTCTTAAAATTTACAAACCAACATGAACAATTAGTAATTTCCAAAACATATTATCATCAATGACTTTAAAAAAAAACATTAAATACGGAAATAGTGTAAAATGTTTCTTTTCCTTGCACTTCACAGTGTCGCACTGACAAAAATAAATCAAACCGAAATGTTGAACCCATAATAGTTTAAACCGAAATAAATAAATAAATTCAACATTTTTTCGGCATCTCCCCGTGTGTACAATTAAACGTAATACGAATAGTTGTAATGTCACACATTTATTTTCTATTTACCAAAAATAATTAAATGAGAACACATGAATGTACAACGATTCAAAAAAGATCCCTTTATTTATGGGTTTCTCTTCAATTTTCCAACAAAAAATACAAAAATATATAACACTTTTAAAATTGGGTTACTTCGCTATGTAATATTGACATTCAAGAAAAATGCATAAAAAACTCTAGTTACAATCCAAAATTGTACTCATTTTAAAAACAAAATTAATAAAATTAGCCTTTCACATACACACATTTGTAATATGATAAACACACCAGATATCCTTAATTATAATAAAATAGGTAACGACAAAACACCACATCTGAAAACCACATGTAAATACTACAAGTTAAAATCGATATATATATATTCATAGGAAAGCACCATTATATTGTTTAAAAAATAAAAGAAAGAAATAGTTCTTCTATAAATTAAAGAAATCAATATCCTAAGCTAACACATTTAAATATCGAGTCAAGAATTTAATTTAACTACAATTAATTCATTTTAATCGAATACTGCAAAATTCGTAACAGTTCCTCAGCTATTTTCTTCCATTTTATCACAACCGCTATATGTTAACAAATTATAGATACAATTAATTAAAGCTGACAAAACAAACAATAGAAATTAACTAAGGCACATATATTAACCAAAACAGCTCTTCAAGCAAACAGTATGATTACCTTTACTTGAACGCAGCTGCCTACCTTGACTTCATTAACGTTAAATGCTTCCAAATTTAATAGTATTTGTTGTCAGTTTTTATTATTATAACTTTATATTTCATTTTATTGTATTCTCAGTAAGTTTGCAAATATCAGTAAATAAGAAAAACCCTTTTAATAAATATTAACAAAAAAAAAAATTTGTAAGCCCCTTCTGGGTATTGAATTACGCACAACCTTGTACAACCGTAATGTCCCACATGACTCCGCGCTCACACATTCGACTATTCGACTCCGTTTCACTTTTTTTCGACTTCGCTCGACTCTTTTTCGTCGTCTCTCGACTCCATTCATTCCTTCGACAACACTCACCCGACTTCTCGACCATCTTAGACTTCTTTCAACTCTCTAGACTCGCTTTAATTCGCGCAAATGCCAGCTCCTCATTGCACATTAGCTACTACGCGTAGCATCATTCAATAAGATGCCCGGTTTCTCCCCATACTCGATCACCATCGACTTATTTCTTGCCTTTTTGGCCTCCTTATGACTTCATCAAATTCGCCTCTGCCCACCTTTTTTTGTTAAGGCCCTTTTACAAAGATTGGCGCACGCGCTCGCCATTGCTCAACAACCATTTTCTGCAAACCGCCCCCTTATGTAACAACAGCTACTACGTGTAGCATATAATCTTTAGAAAGCCCGGTTTTGTCTCGCGTGACACTTTCAACCTTTTCTGTCTCTTTTCTGAATATTGGCGCACATGCTCGCCAACCATAGCCTTCGTGCAACCCTCCTTGACCTTCCACCCGATTTCCGCAAGCCAGCTCCCCCCGTTACCACAGCTACTACGCATAGCAGCACCCGGCAGGGCACCTGGCTTTGCCTCTTTATTCAAACTTCAGGACCTTCGTCCTTAGAACTCTTAACGTCCCCCAAATGTCTCAGCAACACCGGTCCACAAATCAAACCGATACCACCGGACTGAGACAATATACCTGGTTCCCCAATCTTTAGCCACCATGGCTCCCCTTTAGCGGCAACTAAAGGCTATACACGCCCCTCTACGCCGCCTCAAATACCTAGGTGCATAAAACTTCGGAGCGCTCATCTAGTAACCCTAGGGCGCCCTGGGGTTGGACACAATCAACCACCCACCAGGAGCCCCCTAAGCAAAGTCCCCTATTTTTTTTTTAACAAGCGCGACGGCCGGCCCCTTACAGCAAGTTTCCATTCGGTCGAGGTCGCAGCGACGGCTACATTGGCACCAATGTACCGGTCCTCCCTCGATAGGTAAAACCTGCAATTGAGGGCCCGCCCCCCTCTACCAGTCCCAGCGGCAAACAATTCGCCATACAAACGTATGGACAAAAGACACCGGCTCTGGACTTGGTCCCTTTCCATCCCGCACACGGCAACCCGTCACTGCGGATGGGAATTACCCTGGGATAAGTTCCCCTCCATCTCGCACACGCTATTTCGTCAATGCGGATGTGAGCGGATTTCCGATGGGTTCCGACCTATTCGGGCGATAAGCCTGTTGCTCCACGAGACCCATAACAGGCCTATGGACCACGCCGCACACCTTTGCCCTTGATGGCATCAATCGGTAACATCTGTGTCCACCTTATTATCGACAAAGGCCCATACTATACCTGGAACTAGTCACCATGACAGTTCTCCCGATTTAATTACAGCGCCTACCGAATTTAATTACAGCGCCACCTAGTTCGTCAAGTGCCCAGCCCTCCGCCCCCCAGCATAGCACCATTCATTCGAGCATCCCTTCAGCCCTACCTCCTTTATTTCGTGACTACGTCGCTGGGGGGGGGGGGGAGTACTGTGGCGGCCCCGCCAAATCCCACGGTTTACCTTCCTGAAAAACCCCCATAATCATCACCCAAGACGCCAATACATTCGCATTCGGCACCTAAAAATGCTGCACGCATTTAAGAGATCAAATCTATGACCTTTAAGTCCCTGTAAAGAAAACTTACCTTCATGCATTATCTTCGCATACCACTGCGCCTTAAGATTTCTTTATTAGCTTACCAGGAATTTCCATTCAATTTTGGCATCTACGTCGCCAGTCAAATTTCCTTAGATGAATTCCGGTAAACAAAATAATTAGAATTACATACATTGTAACCTTCATGACAGGGATCATAAATACTGCGCCGTCTATTTTTCCCAGCCGCGCCATGTGTACAACAATGTTCCCTATATACACATTGGCCGGCGACTTACACCCTAGCGACCAAAGCAAATACGCATTCCGCGTCTCTTGCATCAATTTAATCCTACAGCACATTCAAATGCAAATAGGAACTCAAGACCTACCCTTACTAGCGATGCCATTAACACATTTCCCATTGTGTAAATGGAAAAACCATTAGCGCCTCTTCCTAATGGCAATACATTTACCTACGCATCCGCACCACAGCATAGGCACAGGTCATAAATCTCTTTTATCCTACATAGTTCTGGATCCGTTTCCCAGTAACCTTCTCGCATAAACAAACATCTCAGTGATGATTTCCCTTGCTTTGTGTTTCAGGTTATTCATCATAGCGTCGAGCCATGAAAAGAATCGACGTACACACACACTTGTGTATCGTGAAGATCTCCTCTATGAGATCGGTTTGGTTACTCAACAGAGAGACTTTACGTCTCTCTTGGAACAGGAAATGCACCCTTAATTTAAGAGAACCAATTTCCCAGCTGAATTTCTATTAACAACGATTGAATATCGTTGAGTCTTTTACCATCCTTCGACCCGAGTAGGTCGCGGCTCCATCGCTACTCTGGTGCACACAGGGAAGCGATAATGAAAAATAATCGTTTGCGTCGTAGTCTCCGAGAGTCGGTATTGAGTGCATATAAATTTAATATTAACGTTTACCTACGGAAAATAAAAACCCGATGTCTAAATAGTAACTACACCAGTGTTTGTTTCATTGTTCCTGTGCTGTGTCCACTCTGAATTTTGAACTTGTTTCCTGCGTCGAGAGGTTTTGTTTAGTGTCACTTTCCTTAGCGCGAGAACAATAGATGATGGGGATGGAAGTGAACAGAGTACCCATGCTGGTACATACTTCCTCCCCACAGATGTCCAAAGATTATTTTATAATTTAATATACTGTTAATTATTTTTAATCAAAAAATATATAATTCAACTGAAAAAAAATGATTTCCTTTATTTTATTGTATTTGAAAATCTTAAAATGATATGAATTAGTTGTTTAAATTATACAAATGCATAAATAAAGATTAATTTTACGCTTATTAAAAAAAGAGGGCCCCAAAATTTGAATGGCCTAGGGCCCCCGATTGGCTTAATCCGGCACTGCCAGAAAGAAATAACTTGAAGAACAGAAACGAATGAAAACTTGTTCTTACAACTTCGTGGCACCTAATGCGTCATACGCTCAGATGGCAGGTGGTGTAAAGAAATGACCACTCGTGGAACAACCACATAAAAACATAAAAATATCTGCACCAGAGGCATAAACAGACATAACCCCAAGTTAAACCAAAGGCACAAAAATTATAAAGTAAACGTTCGAACTCCACTCAAGGAGGTAGAGTCGCCGTCTTAATTAAGAAGGGTCTATACACAAATTGGTACACAAATTCCAGGTGCTAAAAGCCTGCATTAAAGATATTCGTTGAAATGCCAAAGGCAAAGCTTCTCAGTGTACACAATTTATGAATAAACTTGATAGCCTATTCCTAAGACTCAAGTTAGACTCGGAAAATAATTACTTCTTTATAGTGGGAGATTTCAATTCCAAGCACAGAGCTTGGGAAAACTCTATCTCGAACACGAGAGGCAATGCGTTGTTCGACTGGAGGCAAACAAACCCTATCGAACATAAACTAGAATTGACGCTACGAGTACGCCGTCTTATCCAAGAGGAAATTCCTTCTTGGATTTACTTTTGCTGGACGAGTGAATACAATTATTAGATACGGATCTAACTACTCGAAATTGTCTTCGTACAATCGAGTACGATAGTGATCAATACGGACTTGGCGCCTTAATTCATGTTCCAAACGAACACTACTTAAGCAGTGTGACCAGACACATTATTTTAATTTCCGCAAAGCACACTGGTCGGGCTTTGATCGGGTAGTGAAAAAAGAATTACGCTCCTATGGCGTAGATCCACCGAACGACAGAAATCATTATAATGATGAAATTGATCATTACCTTTTAATGATAGACAATATTGTTACTAATATAATGATTCGTTCTATTCCGAAAGTGTCTTGTGGGGGTTGAAGTTAGAATGCCTAAGCAGAGGCGCTGGTTCACTTCACCGCCAACAATGTCTGCGCAAAATTCGTCTTTCCGAAAAAGACCACAAGCACCAGTCGAAATAGAAAATAAAAGACACAGTGGTGATTTTGTTGTTAATGTTTTTATTGTTTGGTTTCTGATGTAACACTTTGCTGCATAACTATTTATTCTAAATAATAAGAACTATTTGGTTAACTAGTCATTATCCACATCTTTGAATATTATTGATTTTTTTACGTATCCAACTTTATACAGCGAAAAGGAAAACAAACACAAAAAGTCACACAAAGCCCAGACACCGCCTTAACACCAATTTCGCGAGAACAGGTAACAAACGGATTTTTTTCAGAATAGGTTATTTGAATTTGCACTTAAACTCACGGGTTTGAGTGACGCAATCCTTGAGCACGTGTGTCCCGTTGTGTGGTAAAAATCTGACTACTACTCAGGAGACGTGTGCCCCATTTGAGTCATAATTAGCTACTGACTACTATCGATCTCTTCCTATGGTCTCTGTAAGACCATCGTTTGGAAAGGGGATGACAAAAAAGGAAATTTTTCTGATTTTGCGCACTGGCCAGCCGATGTGACTGCACTCTCTCTGGAGAAGCGCTGACGTATTCGTTGCACGCCGATGTGCGCAGAGTAGATGAAAAACTCAAAGCGAGGAGCGCAATAACTCGGGGTTTATCTGGCTTAGTGTGCGTGTGGATATGTGGCCTCCGAGGTGTTCCACACTGGGGTAGTGTGGTGTGATGATTATCCCGGAGGCGTGTGGCTATAGAAAGGGAGAAATGGGGAGGAGCGGTAAATGTGTTTTGTGCTCCTCAATAGTATACTGGTTAGTATACCCGCCTGTCACGCGGGAAACCGGGGTTCGATTCCTCGTTGGGGAGCCTCTGGCGCAAGACTAATGACCTTGCCCGGAAAAAACCGATCATTATGGAAAGTTTGACAAGCCTCAGGACTTGCTAAATAAGGCCAAGACCGGTTCCAGGTTGTAGTGCCGATGATGATGATGATGATGATGGTAAATGTGTTTTACTCGATTCACCTGAGAAAAGAGATGTTTGATCCCCAGCGGATGGGGAAACTGTGAAAAGACAAAGTAACGCTAGGGAAATATTATCACGTGATTCAATCGAATGTTTTGATAATTTTCCCAGCGGTTCTGCCATGGTGCGACAACTTCGTCCGGCTGAATTTGGTTGTCGCTAACCGACATGGGCTAGAGTTGCCGTTGGCCAAAAGGGTAGCTAAACTCATTTATGCATTATCTGCATGGAGCAATGAGTTTAGCTCTCTGTCCTTGGTGGTAACATGCTTTACAGGTGAATAGTTAAGTAGAGGGGAATGGGGTTGGTTTGACACGCTGTATGGCGGTCGAAATTAGATAGAATTAGCCGGTGGTGGGTGGTTCTCCGTGTAGTATAGAGAACCCCGCACAGTCTCACTCCCAGGGGCATACAAATCGATAAAGAAACCAGACGATCGAAGCTCTGTATAGGCAAATGAGCATTCTCCTCTCTAATTTAAAACTGCTATAAAGACAGTTCAACGATCAAAACAACCAGGAAATAAAAACAATTAATTCACTAATCAAAAATCTTCACCCTCGCTTGGTAGAAACCTTGACGTGGTGTGGGGTCTTAAATTACAACGAATCACTAGTCTATGCTGACGGAAGCATATGCTTCCAGTAGGGTCACCCATGTCAGACAGACTAACGAGGAATAACACACAAAGATCTACCACCCCTAATCCAGGATGTTACGTGACACCGTGACCATTGGATGGTTTGCAGCCAGGGGTATACCGGCTGTATTATAATGGCACCTCTCTGACACCGGGTCGAATCAAAGCAGTAAGCAGACCTTACCATATTAAAGCGGGGCTCTGATATGGCGGACTATTTGAAACCCCAAGACTCGTGGGAACAAAAATGAATAATCAATACGCACAAAACAATCCCACGAAAACACCAGCAGGCGTAGGTGTGATGAGCCGACACTATCATAAGGGAACAAATCATCAACAAAACACCGAATCGGCAAAAAGAAGATGTAGGGAAAAACGGAAAAAGCGGGGCATACACGTCGGGACATGGAATGTTCGAACATTATATAAACCAGGCACGATACAGACGGTCGTAGAAAACGCAAAACAATATAAAATGGACATCGTCGCGCTTCAGGAAGTCCGACTCCCACATCAAGTAATCGAAACCAGCTGGTTTGCACTGGCGTGTCGAAGTATCGATACACATAACCTCGGAACCGGCTTCTTCATAAGCAAGAAGATTACGCCCAATATAAAAGATGTGAAATTTATTAATGACCGAATGTCGGTGCTAAAAATACAGGGCCGATGGTACAATTATGTATTTATAAACCTACACGCCCCAACAGAATCTACAGAAACGAAGGATACGTTCTACGAGACCCTAGTGGAGGTATTTGATGAGATCTCATCATTCGATGTTGAAATCCTCCTCGGGGACCTCAATGCGAAAATTGGAAAGGAAGATATCTTCCAACCAATTATAGGTAAAGAAAGTCTACACGACATTTCAAGTGATAATGGAATTTGAATTATTACGTTCGCAGCGTCTAAAGATCTGGTAGTGAAAAGCAAGATGTTCAAGCTCAAGTAAATTCATAAAGCCACATGGATATCACGCGACGGCATAACGCATAACCAAATAGACCACTTCCGCATAGACAAAAGACACCACTCGAACATCCCCGACGTAAAATCATATAGAGGAGCACATTGAGACTCCGACCATCTCCTAATGATGGGCAAAATTAAGAGGCGGCTTGCAGCAAACCCACACGGGCAGTCACGGGAGACGAGCAAAAAGTTCGACACTGATAAACTAAAAGGCCTGCGCAAAGGGGCTGAATATCAAGAGGGACTAACGAATAGATTTAATATCCTAGAGAATGGGAGTAGTCAGGAAGAGGAAGCTAATGGTGTGGAAACTAAATGGGCATCGAACAGACACGCACACAAACAAAGAGCCCAAAGGGATTTAAGAAACCAATTAAGTCCAAATCTTGGTTTGACGGTGAGTGCAGGGCAAAGATCAAAGAACGTAAACGCGTCAGAGTGATCCACTTAAAAAGATATGTTGAAGTGAACGCAGAAAGATACACGACGATTCGTAAAGAGACAATAAGACTTTTCAAACGCAAAACACGCGAATGGGAGGACTCGGATCGAAAAATCCTAGAAAATACCAGAGCAAAGAAGATCAGAGGTATGTATGCCAGCATAAACTCTATTAGAAATAGCTACGGAGGTAGAACCAAAATAATTCGAGACACAAACGGCTATCGTGACAAGATGGAAGCAGTACTTTGACAACCTGCTCAACGTGCGCTCTCACCAACCATATATAAACGCACCAGACATACATACAGATGATCCTCAGATCCCAGAGCCATCTTTCAACGCAGTTGTAGACGCAATAAACCGATTGAAAAACAACATGGCTCCCGGAGTCAACTGCGTACCGGCAGAGCTTGTGAAGCATGGAGGAGAGACAACCGCTCGAAGGATCCACCAACTGATTAAAACAATATGGGATAAGGAAGTCATTCCGGAAGAATCCCATTTTCAAAAAAAGCGACAGATCGGACTGAGAAAACTACAGAGGAATATCATTGCTCCCAACCACATACAAAATACTAACTAATGTCATACTGGCGAAAATCACACAGTGCGAAAAAGAAATACTGGGAGACTACCAGTGCGGATTCCGTAGGAACCGGTCAACGAGAGACCAAATGTTCACAGTAAGGCAACTGCTGGAAAAGAAGTGGGAATACGGAGACGGCTCACCAACTTATCGGTGGCTTCAAAAAAGCCTACGACTCAGTCGCAAGGCGAAGACTTTACCATATTGTAGTTGAGCTGGGAGTCCCAAACAAATATGCCGACCTCATCTGCATGAACGAAAATAAAGGGCGAGCTAGAATAGAAAACCACCTCTCAGAACCATTTGAAGTCCGGGCCGGACTAAAACAGGGGGCTGGTCTCTCGCCATGTCTTTTTAACCTTGTTCTCGAGTAAGTCATCAGAAAGGTACAAGACGACAACATTGTCCGATTATCACTGAACGGGGTCACACAAGTAGTCGCATATGAGGATAACATCGCCGTTCTGGGCGATAATCTAGAAACTGTAAGTAAAAACTGTGAAATCATCATGTAAGCGGCAGAGGAGGTAGGCCTAGAAATTAATGAAGACAAAACAAAATACATGATTACGGGGAGAGCAGGTGTACCTCAGGAAACACATATAAACGTCAGAGGCAAGATACTTGAAAGAGTTAGAGAATTTAAATTACTAGGAACAATACTAACGGCCAGGTAGTAAATGTCGAAGGAAATTAACAAGACTGCATTCCGGCAACGGTAACTGGCACGCAGTAAACTCCTGAAATCCTAACTGCTATCTGGTAATATAAAGGTCCTTGTTTATAGAACCATAATCATGTCGATTGTTCTATACGGTTGCGAAACATGGGCTCTCACAAAACGGAAAAAAAAACAAATTCCGCGTATTCGAGAATAAAGTCCTAAGGCGTATCTTTGGCGGTAAATATGACGAGGAGGCAGGGCAATGGAGGAAACTCCACAACCACGAATTGGAAGACCTATACCGCAAACCTACTATAGTGGGAGTAATCAGGGCGCGAAGACTAAGGCAACGATGGGACCGTGCATAGAATTGTTAACGGTAGACAAACGGGAAAGAGGCCGACAAGACAGCCGCGACGGAGATGAGAGGACAATGTTAGGTTTGACCTTGAGGAGATCCGATGGTCAATCCTGGGAGGAGAGTGCACAGGACAGGGAACGATGGCGGAGTCGAGTCGGGGAGGTCATGAACTTCCTACATGCCAAAATAAAAATCTTCAAAAACTAATCCGTGACAATTATAGATCAGTAATTAACGAAGATCGGAATAACAGAATTCAAGCCGTTATAGCTAGTGGACCGAATATATTTCCACAAATAAATAAAACATTTAGAAGGAAAGATTATAATGGCATTCCCCATGTCTGCGAATTCCGTGAACTCGGGAAAATTGTCAAACATTGCTAACCGCTGGACTTACCCAGAAATACATCAACCCCAACTAACAGTTAATAACAGTCGAGGATCTGCAAAAGAAATCGAACTAGATTGATGCTTTTTTGGAGGCAGTGTATAGAGTAACGCTAATAACCTTGCCCGTAAAAATAAATTATTATGGAAAATTTAACAAGCCTTGAGACTTGCTAAATAAGGCCAAGACCGGATCCAGGTTGTAGTGCCGATGATGATGATGATGTATATAGTAAACGAATACGTTCATTCTAACCATGACCTGAAAAATAGGGCTCTCCAAACCCCCACCAGGGAGCAATGAATTCTCCCATTTTGTTTAACATTTACACTAGTGATGTAGTGGGTTCTCTCAACCATGCAATTGCATACGCCGACAGCAACGTGGTATATAGTACTGGAGAAAACTTTGATGTCATCAACAGACTTCTGCAAGGTGACTTCAATAGAATCAAACATTTTTGCGATGACTGGAAATTAAAGATCAATTTCCGGAAAACAGAAACTCTCCTTTTCAGAACGTCCTTGTCCAGGCCATCGAGGAATACAAACCGGAATTGGAAAAATGTTCCACTGTAGGAAGTAATAATCTTCCCCTACAAGTAAAAACCGTGGTCAGATACCTTGGTAGTGTATTTGGCTACATCAGTATCTTTACTTTGATAAACATATAGCAGCTGACCTTTCCGCTGCTAAAAATACATTTGCCATGAGAGAAAATCACTTCTGTAGTATTCTTCTACACCCCAAAGTCAAAATAATTTTATACTCGGCATTCATCCGACCAGTGTTGGTGTATGGCTGCCCGCTATGGTATAGCATACTGCCTTTCTACATGAGGAAGTTTCGGGTGTTCGAGAGGCAATGTTTGTGTTCTTGCCTTGGAATGTATAGAACACCAGAATCACAACATAAGAAGTTCTACACCAATAAAGTCCTTTTTGACAAATTCTGGACTAAACAGTATAGATAATTTCATTATCAAGATTATTCGTGGGGCAATGTGCAGTGAAAATAATCTTATCTTGGGAGCATTCTATCCCAGTGATAAATAAATGGAGAGTACCCCCTTTACTTTTTAAGTACAAATTCGCTGTGAACGCATTTCCATTTCTATTACTCAGCTGGTCAATATCCAAATATCCAGTTTTCCAATAGGGACTTGACAACTTTGAATTTAATTTGTGAACGCACCCTTCCACTAATCATCGAGTTGTCACCGTCAATTTATTCAGTAAACTCAACATTAATACCAGATATAAAGTAGACGATTAGTCGTGCTTTAGTTACTTTCGACAGAGTAGATGTTAGCTATCGGTCGACAGAAGAGTGGGATGATAGGTTGCCCTTTGCGGAAACTAGGTGTGTGTTCACTGACTTCTATCTAATGGGTCCTCCAATGGGGACTTGACAACTTTTTCTCGGTAGAAAATTATTATAATTTGCAAACGTTGTTCGTTCGTGTACTTAACCATGATGAAAATGTTGAGTTTACTGGAAAAATTGACAGGGACTGTTGCGGATTGGCAATTAAATGTGCTGGAATGTACTGGAGAAATCTAGTACATTCGCTGTGTATACCAGTTACGCAGCAGCTGGCACCAGCTGGCCGATTGTCACCATCGATGATGTTGAGGTCCGGCGCCGTGCTTCCTCGGTTGAGGGAAGAGCGGGGACCTTTTATTTTGAATTGCTTAATTTTGTAAAACCTTTCTTTTCGGTATTAGACATTCCTCTATCACCGATATCCAAAAATTCGTTATAAACAGAACCATCGATTTGAAATCATCGACTAGTTAATGTATATTTGAATTAATAATAAATCAACGGAAATTGTGTTCACAGCTATCAATAAATTTTTCTTTGACAGTCCTCACTTCCAAATCTCCTCTGAACTTTCTCTATTCTATTTTTTTCTCTCTGACTTTTAACAACAATTCATTTGAACGAAAATCCAAGTTGCTATGTTTTCAATAAATAAAAAGGTGCAGGTTATTAAGTGTGCTGTAACTGGTAATATTGTGAATGTTTATGAATGGTATGTATTAAGTGAGAATGTAATATATGTTAAGTGAAGTTTTTAAGGATGTGTTAGGAGATTCAGTGTTAAATTTAATAAGGGTAGTATTCTGGAATACAACATCCCACCCTTCTTCGAGAAAGAAAATTATCCTTGAAGAGAATAATTTTCTAGTAACTATATATTAAATTAAGATTAATTAAAAACTTGGATTTTCGTTCAATTACATTACAAAGGTTTTCAAAATTAATCTTTCATCAAAGGTTACAATAATCAAAAAGTTCTTAATACTAGAAAATTAATCTATTTACATTATATATTAACTAAATTTTTCCAATACTCAAAAAGTTCTTAACACTAGAAAAATAGTCCAAAATAGTCTATTTACATTATATATTAACTAAATTTAAATATTTCTCCTTGGAACCTTTTCTTTTCTTATCTAAAAATCATTGTTACTTATTATATTAAATATATAATATTAATATTATTGTTTCAAAATTCTCATTTCCGTATATATATTAATTCCAAAATTTCTAATATATATATTACCAATAAAATTTTCTTTCTTTCCTTTTCCGTTCGAATATATATTAATTCCAATATTTTCCAATACATATTACTTCTAAAATTTTCTTTCTTTCGTCCCCCTCATTAACTTTTTTTTGCCACCAGTGTTGAGGTCCGTCGCCGTGCTTCCTCGGTTGAGGGAAGAGCGGGGACCTTTTATTTTTAAATTGTTTATCTTTTCCTTAAATTTATGGAAAAGTTTCCAAAACCTTTCTGGGCCTATTACTATGATGATTGAATAAAGATGATTATTACCAAAAATCTTCTTGAAAAATGATCTTAAATAATTTAAATGACGGTGTAACCTTTTATTTTTTTGGATTTTGCATTGGAATAAATTTTTATTGTTGAAAAAAAAGACTTGTAATGTATTTATATAGTTACTCTTTACAATACCTATTTTAGTTAAATTATTATTTTCATTTTTTATTATTTCGTGTTTGAGTAAGTGTTTGTGTTTGTTTTCGTTGTTTAAAATATTTATTGTTTTCGGCTTAGTGTTGTCATTGTCCATAGCTTTAACTGCTGTCGGAACGTCTACCTTTTCAGTCTTACTCACTGCTGATGGATCGTTTAGTTTCTCAGTCTCATTTACTGATTCGTATAGTTCTTCAGGCTTATTAGCTGTTAGAACATCTTGGTTCCCAGTCCTATTTGCTGTTTGAACTATTTCTTCAGTTATATCTGCTGTAGAAACATTTAATCCGTCAGTCTTTGCTGCTGAAAAGATTTGTTCATCAGTATTAGCTGCTGAACTGACTTGGGTTTCGAATTTTATTGCAACTATTGGGTCTTCAGTCTTTAACACTGCTGAATTTTCAGTCTTTGTTGCTGAAGTGCCGTGGTTGTCTATTGGGATAGCCGGAATATTAGGGGTTTCTGTTTGTATATTTTCTGCAGGATCCGAATTTTCAGTCTTTAATACTGCTGAGTTTTCAGTCTTGGTTGCTGAAGTGTCTGCGTTGTCAATAGGGATATCTGAGATATTAGCGATTTCAGTCTTTAATACTGCTGAAAATTTCGGATTTTCAGTCTGTGTTGCTGAATTGTTTTCCAGAATGGGAGTATGAATCGGAGTCTTTATATTAGGGACAGGGTTATCTTCGTTTATATGGCTTGGTTTATAGGAGTATGTGGGCTCAGGGTAAATTTGGCTAGGAGCTTCATTAAAATGGTCGTTATCTATTTCCAAAGATCTAATGCTGTAAATAGAAAACTTTGGTCTGTCTTCCATAAATTTTGGTTGGCGTCAGGCCTCGTTTTCCGACTCTTGCACCCGAGAAAAGTGAACATTTTGTCTATCGTTTTGTCTATTGGTGGTCCTAGAATTTTCACCAAAACGATTTTCAGAGTTTGTAGGATTATTTCGGAATGGGTTACGCGTTGTTGTACCTTGTTGGTAATTTGTTGAAGCCGATCCATTCCTAGATATCTTGTATCTACACTCATTCTCTGTGTGATTATTCCGTCCACAGAAATTACATACAATGTTATATTCCCTTTTTATGGGTTGTCTATTCGGAAAATAGTTGGATTGCATGTTCCGATAACATGTGTCCTGTGTATGCCCTGACTTACCACAGGTTTGGCAGACTATACTATTGAATGTAGGTTTTTCATTGTATTGATATGACCTGAGAGAGTTGTCCATTCGAGCACCATGTGATACTACATGTGCAATCGACTGTTTTAAATTATTTCCCCCATGGACTTTAGCTAGTATCTTTAGCTGTTCGTTCATTAGTCCATCTTCAAATGTTTGTACGGCCAATTTTTTGTTTTCTTCAATTAAGTATTCCCTAACCACCGCTTCTGCTGTGATTTCACACGTGGCAGAGTTTAGAGTCCTTAGAGCATTCGCGACTCTATCGCCGTATTCCCGGACGGTTTCTCTGTAGCGTTGTTTCAGAGAAATCAACTCATTGTGTGCCGTCGACCGAGATTGCTCCTCTTTATATTCCGATTCGAGTTTATCTTTTAAATCCTCCCACTTAGCGATTTGGCTATACCTAATCAGATCGTAAGCATGACCCTCTAGTCTATTTTTGACTAGCTCTAAAAACGTCTCGTATATATCCGGGTCTGCCTTCTTTACGGATCTAAATAAAACGTCTCCCCCGGAAATAAATTTACTTAAGTCGCAGGGTTTCCCGTCAAAGGTAGGGACGATTCTGAAAACATCAGAAATTCCGACAGAAAGAGCCATTTCAGGGGTTTTACTGAGTATCTGTTGATAGTGGAATTGTTCTTCCCCCTGCCTAGCCGCCTGTCTCGTGTAATATGGGCTCGTAATATTGAAAATTTGAATTAAAGTATGGCGAAAATTTGTTATCAATTCTTAAAAATATGGTTTATGAAAAAATGGCCTTTATGTTATTATTCAATATATATATATGGAAACGATATGGTTTGGACCCAAAACTGAAAAGAAAGAAAATTTTCGACGAGAAGGAAAAGAAACGGAAATGTCGTCGAAAAAAAACTGAAAAGAGAATTTTCAAAATTTCTATCGAGAAACCACTTTTTTTTTTTTTTTTTGAAAAAGGAAAAAAATCCAAGTAAAATATTCCTACAAAAAAAAAGGAAGAGAGAAAAAACAAAATATTGAAAAAATTTCTTACTACTCTAGATGTTGATAGAAGTCTTGTTGAATTTCTTATTGTTGTCCCTTTTTTTCTTCTTTGTTGTGTCGTAGAGTTCCTCTTTGTGTTCCTTTCTATATTTTATATTATTTTGTTATTCTTGCCAGGCAGACTTCACGCCCTAGAAGTTGAATATCCTGGTCTTTTCTGCTTTCCTTTTTTTTTCTTTTTATTTCGTTGTTTTATGTCGAGGGTTTTTTTTTTTTTTCTTCTTATTTTGGTTTGGTTATTTCTCCTGTTTTGTTTTTTTTTCTCTCTTTTCTTCTTGAAAAAATTTTTTTTCTTCTTCTTATTTGGTTATTTCTCTTGTGTTCACTTTATTTTTTTTTTGTTTTAAATTTTTTTGTTTACTTTGTTTTTCGTTGTTTTATGTTTACTTTTTTCTTCTTCTTATAAACATTTTTTTTTGTTGTTTTAAATTTTGTTTTGTTTAAAAAAATTTTTTTTTTCTTGTTTTTTTTTTCTTCTTTTCTTCTTGAAAAAATTTTTTTTTTCTTGTTTTTTTTTTCTTCTTATTTTCTTGTGTTTTTTTTTTCTTCTTATTTTCTTCTTTTTATTTGGGATCCTTTGGTTGTATCCCACCGCTGCCACCAGTGTTGAAGTCCGGCGCCGTGCTTCCTCGGTTGAGGGAAGAGCGGGGACCTTTTATTTTGAATTGCTTAATTTTGTAAAACCTTTCTTTTCGGTATTAGACATTCCTCTATCACCGATATCCAAAAATTCGTTATAAACAGAACCATCGATTTGAAATCATCGACTAGTTAATGTATATTTGAATTAATAATAAATCAACGGAAATTGTGTTCACAGCTATCAATAAATTTTTCTTTGACAGTCCTCACTTCCAAATCTCCTCTGAACTTTCTCTATTCTATTTTTTTCTCTCTGACTTTTAACAACAATTCATTTGAACGAAAATCCAAGTTGCTATGTTTTCAATAAATAAAAAGGTGCAGGTTATTAAGTGTGCTGTAACTGGTAATATTGTGAATGTTTATGAATGGTATGTATTAAGTGAGAATGTAATATATGTTAAGTGAAGTTTTTAAGGATGTGTTAGGAGATTCAGTGTTAAATTTAATAAGGGTAGTATTCTGGAATACAACAATGACGTCATAGTGTCCCTATTTGAATTGGCAGTTATGCCCAATGAGTCAGTCTGCACTCAACCACCAACGCGTGTACACCCGCCACCAGAAGAAGACAAAAGGATTTATAAATTGCACAACACTTATTTTCTATAACTAGTTAAACGATCAATACTAATTTAGGAGTCTTTTGAAATAAAAGGGTGAAGTTCTCGAATCGTTTTGTTCGTTTATTTGCCTTGTTGGTACCAACACCAAGTAATTGAAATACGCGATCGCTGGCGTAATCGAACTGAATCGACCCAAGGACAGTTGTTCGCATTATCACATCTCGGTGGACGCAGCTTTTGTATTCCAAACATTCCCGTTACAGTGACAGTTCGATGATTAGTGAAAGGGTACGTTCACAAATTAAATTCAAAGTTGTCAAGTCCCGATTGTTAAACCCGATATAAGATTTAATTAAGTTCTTTATAATAAAAAAAATATTAGAAGTAGTTAAATTTAAAAAAAAAAACAAAAAAAAAATTGGCACCGTTTTTCTAATTTTTCTTGTCGTACAAATATCCATAATTAAAGCCACAAACAAAGTTCTGTCGCCGAAAGGCAAACTACGCAATAGTCGTGTAATGTTTAGCTTAGAGAGTCTACGTAGGACCAATAAGTTATAATATAATAAGATAATTAAGCTAGAATTTAAGTATTTTTTGTCTAGCATATAAATCAGAAACTAAGAATATAAAGCGAAAATAAAAAATTTTGAAAAAATGAAAATCGGTTATTGCCACTTTAAAGCTCGTTCTTCCTTTGGCGCTGTTTCTTCACTATGGATGCGTGTGTGTAATCTATTGAAATCGGCACAAGGAGTCGGATATAAATATTTCAATTCTATCGATAGGACGTGGGGGCAATGCATCATACCTATCTCTTTTCGATACCCGTTACCTCGATCTATAGCATTTCACCTCTTCAAACATTTTCTCGCAATACCCGTTAATAAGAGAGTATGCGTCAGTAGTTTAAAAGTCAACTTTAGACGTTGAAACACAATCGTTTTTTAGCTAAAACACACAAATAAGGAATTTTTTCCCTCCATACGCGTTTCGTCGTTATAACATCTGGACATTCAAAACCAACGTTCATCGATTCTCTCTCACAATCCATTTCCATTTAAGGGAACCAAGAAGTCGTTTTGTGTGCAAATTTATGTAAAAAAAATGGTTGTCTGGGCGCAAGGCGCTCGGACATTATATTCGTGACAACGTATCCTAAATATGTAACATTGAATATACAAGTTATTAAATCAAAATTAAAGCGTTTTTATTCCATTTATTCCTTAAATGATAATTACATATATAAGTAATATTTTTTTTTTCCGAATGCCTCCCAAGTGTAGGCATTAATTTTGGTTTGCTTAACGAAATTTTACGAGTAATGCAAACTACTGTGTATTCGTCAGGACACAGTTGTCGATTTTCTTTTGTGTGCCTGTTAAAGACGTTTCCTTAACAATTAATTATTTATGTAATATGGATTTTACACCAAACTTACCCCACGATGATATTGAGAACAGGGAGTCTCGGGGAGTCTCGATATAGGCAGCTGCAATTTCCACTATGCAAATTACCAACACAAACGAAAACTATACATTTAGTAGATTTTTCTTTTTGTTTTATTTCTTATTATCTATTATTATTTTTATTTTACTTTAATTTAGCGCTTCACCACACACGCGTCAATTCAAAATTTGAACGACGACCACACGCCATGAACTCACGAATTAAACAGCAAAACAGACAATTTTCTCTTATCTATATCCGATTTATTTAATGCTCCAAGGCGCTGCCTGTATTCGTGTTGTCTCTGTGTATTTTTTGTCTTTACACTTTCAACCTGCACAGCTGTTCTCGACAGTACAAGGCGCTGTCTGTATTCCCGTTGTCTCTCTGCACTTGACTTAGGAGCTATTAATGTTGGTGGCTCAGTAATTGGCATGTCGTCCATTGATACGATATATTCTTGCTTCTTCGACAGTTCACAATACTCTCTCTTCTTTTATTTTATTCGTTTTGCTACGTCAACCTCTCTCTCGCTAGTCGCGCTCTCGCTCACTGCGGCTCGTGCGTTATCGGTTATCGTTATCGTAACGCTACAAACTTTTTTCCGAATGCCTCCCAAGGTATACCGATTTATAAGACGTTGTCACGTCAAAAAAATAAATCACGTGACGACTTTACTCATGACGGAAAATACGTCAAGGTGGTGCCATAATAATAGCAAGGTGCTACTATTGTTAATACAATCTAGTTCTTAGATTATAGACATATATACATATCACAATCATCATCATTATCGGCACTACAACCGGGATCCGGTCTTGGCCTTATTTAGCAAGTTTCGAGGCTTGTTAAATTTTCCATGATAATTTATTTTTACGGGCAAAGTTATTAGCCTTGCGCCGTATACATATCACAATGCTCAAACATAAAAATGATCTTTTATCATTAATTGAAACTGCTGTCTTTGTTATTCATCATCATCATTGGCACTACAACCGGGATCCGGTCTTGGCCTTATTTACCAAGTCTCGAGGCTTGTTAAATTTTCCATAATAATTAGCCTTGCGCCAATGTCTTTGTTATTAGTCGCATAAGATACTTTATGGGTACATTCTCATCAGTAAGGCCGAAAAATGGGCTTTTTTCATGTTGTTTTCTTGAGGAAAGTAATAAATCTAGACACTCGCGATTTTTCAGGTATATTTATTGTACTTTTAAGTAGCTTTTAAAAAATGTTCAATTAATTTCATGAAAACCCCGAGGTAGGGGCACGTTGCGCCGTAGACCGCTGCGAAATAAAGGACCTCGATGGCGACTGTCCTACAGGTCATAAGATTTATCTGAAACAAAAAATCGAAAAAGTTTACTTGTTTAGTATGAGTGTGGTTATGGCATGAAGCACGAAAAATGAAATCTATCCAAAAATAACAAAATGGCGACGTTTTGAAATTTATGTGGGCTTTTAATGAATGTTTTCGTTCTTTTTTTTGTTTATAAAAAAAACAATTTACAACGTATCGGCATAATTATGGCTCATGCGATAGAGAGTTCAACTACGTGTATTTAAAAAAAAAAAAACATTAAGATTCGTTGATAATTTACTGAGTTATCACAGTCGCCAGCTCGAAAAACGTTGTTTTCCAGAAAATGCGTTTAAAGTTTACTACCTGCTAAGCTACCTGCTTTGACTCAGTCGGCTCGGAGTCTCATAACTTTTTAACCGTCCTTTTAACATGATATTCTAGACAGTTATAGCTATCGAATTCCGCAAAAAAAAAAATGTTGACCAAAATTTGACCCAACTGATGAGAATGTACCCTTAATTTCCTAACATGAACAGTAGCGTCAGAATTTTAAAAACACAACTTGAAAATTCTAGTAAATGTAATTCTACATTCAAGGACTTACTGCCACTAATGGACTGGGAAGGTGAAGGTAACTGATAATTGAATTTAAACTCATTTACAATAAAGCATTAGCATACAAATAAAACGAACATTACCGTTCGATTCCCCAGCGAGTCATTCCCAAACCAATCTTCATTTCAAAATAGTTTTCGTTTATTTACATAAATACACTTACTTTTAGTTTAGGTACAATAACGAGTTTTAATGTGTAAATTCAGATACAATAACGAATTTCGGTTTATATATTTTACCAATTAGTGATACACAAAATAAAAATATGCTTCATTCGATAACAGCCATAACGTAAATGCGTGCTAGTCTAACTAAAAACTCCAAGATGATAAACAGCTATCTTACTGCGGTAACACTCGTAAACGCAATGAAGAACAGAGACTATGGATGACTTGGACTAATCCAAACGATGTAATTACGTTTTAAGGCCTTTTTGGTGTCTCTTGATGCGGGCATATGGACCAACAGCGGGATCCATAATAAAGTCGTATAGCACTCTTACCCAAGAAGTATGCTGAGGCAAAGTGTCGTAAAATTCTGGTGCGATGCGTTTAACCTCTGGCAAACGACTTCCAGGTACTGCTGGAAAATCATGATGTTCATTATGATAGCCCACGTTGAATGTGATCCAATTCAGAGGGCCGTAGTAGGAATACGTTTCGAAACCTTTGGCAAACATATAATGTTCGGATATAAAATGACCGGCGACTGGATGCAAGCCCATGGCTAGTATGGAACCGATCAGGAGATATACCAAGGCCTTATATCCAAAGAAATACACCACAAGGCTATCGAAAACGATTTGTATGGCCCCGTTTATTAATTCCATACGTGTTGGAGGTTTAGGATTAATAATTAGAGGCCGGAAGATGTAGAAGAACGGTTGAAGGCACACCCATAGGAACTTTCCAAATGTCGTAGAAAATAGTTTGGCCTCGAGCAGTGTAGGAATATCGGTGTCAATAACTTCATCTCCTTGGTATCTGAAAGGAAGAGAGAATTTTTAAACAACGGTGCAACAATCAATGCTTACGGAAATTCGCGCTTAATTACTAAACGATATATGCAACAGCAACGAGAATCTTCGTCAATTTTTAAAAACATTGTACGCAATGATAACCAATTTATAATGTTTAGGATTTGCTCTCAGACTCTGAAAATAATTTCAATTCGTTTATTTAGTTATCAAGAAGTGAAATGTACTTAGCCGCTCCTGAAAAACAAACCTATGATATTACAAGCTACGTAAGCCTACGACATGCCGAATTGAATTTCAAATTCCCTGAATTGTTACAAATGTTACGAGGGTTGCCTTTTATATTTCGGGATTAGAGAACAAAAACAAATATTGATCATCGAAAATCACTTTATTGTTTTTCAAAATATTCCCCAATGAAGATCTATACACTTTTGCATGCGTTTGAACCAATTGTCGAAGCACTTTTGCCACTCTGATTGAGGTATCTCTAACACATGCATTCTGAATGCAGCAACCGCTTCTTCAGGTGTCGAAAAACGTTGACCTCTCAATTTGTTTTTTACGTACGGGAATAAAAAGAAGTCATTCGGTGCCAAGTCAGGACTATACGGCGGATGACCCATCAAATCGATGTTTTGGGTGCTCAAAAATGGAGTTGTCGCAGCTGATGTGTGAGAGCTCGCATTGTCGTGGTGAAGAGTGATCCGTCTTCGGCGGTTGGTTTTCCTGATTTCTTGGAAGACAACTGGCAAACAAATGGTTGTGTACCACTCAGAATTGACTGTTCTGCGTTGTTCTAGTGGTACGGTTGCGATATGTCCAATTTTTCCTAAAATACAGGCGACCATTTGCTTGGAAGTGCTTCGTGCGCGAACAACTTTTGTTGGATTTGGCTCATCTTGAAACGCCCAGACAGTCGACTGCTGTTTACTTTCGGACTCATACGCGTAAATCCACGATTCATCACCTGTCACGATGTAATACACGTGTTTCGAAGCACCGCGACCGTATTTTTTGAGCATTTCTTTCGACCAATTGACACAAGCCTTTTTTTGGGCGATTGACAAATTGTGTGGGATCCAACGCGAACAAATTTTTTTGACAGTCAAATGTTTATGCAATATTGAATGTATGCTGGTCCCACCAACGCCTAAGGTTGTCTCAATCTCACGATAGGTCACATGACGATCTTCCAATATCAGTTCGCGCACAGCATCAATGGTTTTCGGAACAACAACTGATTTTGGACGACCTTCACGAAATTCATCTTGGAGTGAACTACGACCACGATTGAATTCACCATACCATCGATAAACACTGGTCCTTGATGGAGCTTCATCGCCAAAAATTGAATTAAGTTCATCCATGCACTGTTGCTGAGTTAATCCACGCCGAAAGTTGTAAAAAATAATCGCACGAAAATGTTGACGCTTTAATTCCATTTTTGGGCCGAGATGAATCTTTTAAGTTACTGTAAACAACACAAATAGCGGTCGTATGTCAAAACGTTCTGAGTGCGTATAATCTCAAAAATGTCCAACTTTACGACAGAGCTGTCAATTGCCGGATTGCAACACTAGGGTTGCCAAATCCCGAAACATAAGAGGCAACCCTCGTACAATCACATAATATAAAACCATTAATTCGGTCTACCTGTGGTCGTTTGTTTCTGATGTTGAACAACTTACATAAATAACTGATAAAATAAAAGAAACTTACTTGTTAGTTCTTACTTGTTACTTGTAGCAGCTTACTTGTTAGACACAAGCATAGCTGTTCGTCATACGACCTCTTTCTTCCGGGTACCTTACGCCTACCAGAAGTACCTCCATTCCAAATGAAGTGGGCTACAGACAAATTTCTATGAATCTACCTAACTACAAAATGGGTAATGAAAAGAAAATTATACAAATCCGATCGGTATTCGGTGGGGTAATAGAGGCAGAATACGTTCGTTGACGTCCTGTAATCACAATCACTGAGGAAACATTAAAAGCCATTAGACAGCTCAAATCGAATAAAGTCCCTGGAGCTGACGGCATACCAGCTGAGCTGATCAAACAAGGGGGGACAGCGTTACATCACGCAATTCATGAGATCGTGGTGCACGTATGGGAGCAAGAGGAGATGCCGGAAGATTGGCGTCGTGGTATAATTTGCCCCATACATAAGAAGGGAGATATCACACTGTGCGGCAACTACAGGGGTATAACATTGCAGAGTACCGCCTATAAAATACTCCCCACTATCCTACAAGATCGGATAGCCTCATACGCTAAAGCCGTCATTGGTCAATATCAGTGTGGCTTAATCCCAGGCAAATCAGCGATTGGATAGATATTCACCCTTAGGCAGGCGATGGAAAAATGTCTGGAATTTAAGATTCCATTATATCATCTATTTATGGACTTTTAGGCCGCCTACGACAGCATAGCCAGGGTAGAACTATATAATGCCATGAGAGTTCGGCATTCCAAACAAATTGATACGACTTTGTAGGTTGACCATGGCCAACGTAACTAGTCAAGTAAAAATAGCGGGATTGCCGTCCACACCAATAAACATCTTTAATAGACTCTGACAAGGGGACGATGTGGTCTGCCTCCTCTTTAACCTGGCGTTGGAGAAAGCAATCCGTGACTCTAGCGTCACAACTTGAGGCACTATTATCACCAAGTCCAGCCAGATACTTGCGCATGCAGATGACATCGACATCATCGGTAGAACCGAATCAGCTGTACAGGACTCCTTCACCCAGATAGAGCAGGCGGCACAAAAACTGGGACTGCACATTAATGAAGGAAAAACTAAGTACATGGTGGCAACTTCTGCGAAGAGAAGACCTAACGTTGGTCAAACTATCAGAGCACGAATTTGAAGTAGTGCAATCCTACTATGATCTATCAAGGCTCTTTAAATCCCGAAATTTATCCAGAACATCGAAGCTACTACTGTATAAGACCATGGTCTTACCAGTACTCATGTATGGATCCGAGACGTGGGTGCTCAATAAAAGGCACTCTGAACTCTTAGCCGCGCTCGAGGGGAAGGTCTTAAGGAGAATTGTTGGCCCCGTATGTGGGGGAGGACGATTCCGGAAATGCTACAACCATGAGTTGTACGCAATCTACCTTGAAGCTAATGTTGTAAGAAAAATCAAGGTCGGTACACACCACCGCGGGACACCTAGCTCGAATGAGCGAAGAGGAGCCTGTCTGGAAAGTCCTTTGTGGCAGGATGTATGGAAGGAGACAGCCCGGCAGACCTTTGGAGGGATGGCGTAGACCAGGAGCAGTAATAAACACCCGATAACTAAGAATAAGCAACGAGTTTCGCAACTTACTTAGAATATATTATTCACCAAAGGAATAAACAAATATCTTCGCTTTAATTGGCCTGCTATTATTCAAAAACCACTTGGAAGTCGAAAGCCAAAAACCAAATGAATGCCACACATGTGGTACACGAATCCCAAAAGAGGCATTACAGATGGGAAGGTCACATATTTTAAGGATGATTAATCACACAACGACCATAATTTTAAAATGTCGATAGTCAGAAATTCAATCGAGAAGAACATGTCTAGTGAATGCTTTCTACTTAATCGTGCAAATATTTTGGAAGGTGCTGAATACTAGCTGGGATGATTTGCGGGATTTCTTCGCATCCTTTCCATGGTCCGAGGTGTGCTTCGGAAACTCCGATGTTAACGCTTGCACGGAGTCGGCGTCAGAGATTATTCTTCTGGGGATGGAGATGTGTATTCCACATTTCATCAAAGGAAGTTCGTCTGATAAACCTTGGTTTGATAAAAATTGTGAGTTGATTACAGCGGCAAAAAATAGAGCTTTTAAGCAATGGCGCTCCAATCCCACCGATGTTAACAAAACGAATTTTGTTAGAATCAGAAACGCATGCAACCAGGCGATTGATACCACGAAGAAATCTCACACCGACAGGGTGATCAATAAGCTTCTTCAGTGCCCAACTGGTTCGCGCTCCTTCTGGTCAATGGCAAAAGCTGTCAGCGGTAAGTTCGTATCCTCCTCATTCCCTCCGTTGGTGACAGACAGCGGGACGTTAGCCACGAATTCAAGGACAAAGCTAATGTGTTAGCAAATTTATGTTTCGCGAATTAAAACCTCTATCCCGGCCTTTTTGAGCCGCCTGTGATCGCACCGGTACGGTCTTCGATGCGGGATGTGAGATTTCGGCCGCGCACTATTCAACGCATTCTACGTGAACTGGATTGTGGGAAGGCAACCAGCCCGGACGGAATACCAGCAATAGTCTTTAAGAACTGTGCTCCAGAACTAACGCCGGTTCTTGGTAGACTCTTCCGCTTATCGTATGCACGGACGACCTTTCCTGCCTGCTGGAAAATCGCTCGAGTTCAGCCAATCTCAAAGACGGGAAAAGTGTCTCCCACAAAATTACCGTCCGATAGCATTACTGTCTATTTTATCTAAGGTAATGGAAAAAGTCATCAATACAGAGTTGGTTAAGTATTTGGAGTGCAACGGTCTTCTGAATGATCGTCAATACGGATTCCGTGGTAGGCGGTCCACGGGAGATCTATTGACAATTATAACCGATATATGGACATCTGCGATTGAACGGCATGGTGAGTCAAGGGCGGTCGCATTGGATATCTCCAAGGCTTTTGACCGCGTCTGGCACGGGGCATTGCTGAGCAAACTTCGTTCATATGGAGTTTCCCAACAGCTTTGCGACTGGACGAAGAGCTTCCTCGAGAATCGATCGATCCGGGTTGTTGTGGACGTCGAGTGTTCGGATCTGTCCTGTTAATTCAGGGGTGCCCCAGGGTTCTATTTTGGCTCCAACCTTGTTCTTGCTTCACATAAATGATTTGTTGGAGGCAACGGATAACAAAGTGTTCAGTTTTGCGGATGATAGTACGCTTGTTTCCTCCTTTTCGAAAATTCGGCCGATTGGTGCATCTGCGTCGCATCAGCTGAGATGCAGACAGATTGACTCTCTGAATCAGGATCTAGATAGGGTCCTGCAGTGGGGAAGGGCCAATGTCGTCGACTTTAATGCAGCGAAGACACAATATACAACATTCACAAAGGAAACTGGATCATCGGTTCCACAGCTGATGATGAATGGCCGGGCCCTCGAGGCTGGGGAAAGTTTGAAATTGCTCGGCGTCACGGTCTGTGGGAATGTATACTGGCATAAACACGTGTCGAGTATCGCCAGGTCAGCCTCAGGAAAACTTAACTATCTTTTTAGAGCCAAGAAATGTTTTACTCCGGTCCAACTTCTCCTATATAAATCCCAAATTAGATCCGCGTTCGGATATTGCTCTCATATTTGGAGCTCGGCTCCTAAACATACCCTCGACCTACTTGAGAGCATACCGAGACGAGCGATCCGCCTGATCGGGGACTCGGTGCTGACGTCGGGACTACATTCGCTATCACATCGAAGGCGCGTAGCCGACCTCTGTCTGTTTTACAGGTATTATCACGGATACTGTTCTTCGGAGATTCTTGGTATTGTTCCATGCAATTCGGGTTATATGCGCTCCACAAGACAATCCGACAGATCGCAGCCGTTTGTTGTTCATCTCCCGACGGCGCGAACATCCCTGCATCAGAACTCGTTCCATTATAGAGCGGGGAAGCTGTGGATCTCCCTTCCCACGCGAGTGTTCCCGGAGCGTTACAAATTGCAACTGTTCAAAAAAACTGCAACAATTATTTGTTGGCATCTCGGGGCGCCCACTCGGCGCTATAGGTTCGCCTCTCCTGAGAGAAGTCTAATAAAAAAAAAAATGGCTAGCAACGGTGGAAAACGCACATACCCTAAAAAGAGATCAATATCAGAATCATAAAGTGAGTTCGTCCAATATTTACATTTATAAAACATCGCACATAAGTAAAGAAGATTATTGACTATTGGTGATTGACTTGCAGACATATTTGGCAAAAATCGAACCAATATACAGTGCTGTGAAATATTACAGATTCAAACGTAAATTTTTGAATGTCTACATCATTTTTTAAGAACTTTTGTTATACCAAGCTATGCGTTACAACTAAGCCTGGGATCGAAAAAAAGCCTGCGTTTTATTATCATTCCTGGTAAAAAAGTAATTAAGCCATTAAAGGGTTTTCCTGCAGTTTTACTGCAAGTAATTTGTTAATAAACTAATAAACATTCCGACATTGTTGTTTAAAGAATTGCAACACAGTCGAACCCCGTCGACAATATTTAAATATGAATTGATAACAAAAACGCGAAATGGCTTTTTGTTTCTAGAGCCTTACAACCCGCGATAGATCGTTAATGGATAAGTTAAGTAATACCCAACAAGCTTCGTTCCCCGTGTTGAAAAAAAGTATTGCACCGTTTTATGTTCCGATTGTCATAATGGTGTTTACAGTCGACCGATAAACATATGGAGCGATGACACATTCTAGAACTTTGAGCTATCGAGGGGTAAAAAATTATATAACAGAACTACTGGTGGGAAAAATGAAACCACGACATTTGACGCAACCATTGTCGCTCTAACATATTAAAATAGAAACTATATAAGCATTTTTAAATTAGACATTTTCCTCTAAAACACAATCTTTCCCTCACCTAACATTATGTCAGCAGTTCTAGAGCGCACCCTACGAATATATTAAAATAATCAAAGTATGATGTCACTCACCGGTGATGTTCCAAGTGGTATTTCCGAAACGATATAGACATTGGCAAGCCAATGGGAAGATTACATACAAATCCTAGGATCCTGTTGGCTAAAGGACGACTGTGACCAAATGCTAAGTTGTGGGCAATTTCATGCACAGCTAACATTAATGAGTGGTTGAGAATTCCGCCAAAACAATACGCCGCCAGGAATATGGTTGGCCACGAACGATCTTTAATGATGAATAGCATTAGAATTTGTGTCAGCACCATGGAAAGCGCAACATATTTAAACCATGGATCATAGCCGAAAAGTTTCTTTATTTGTGGGTATTTTTCCAGGATCATCTTTCGTCGGCTAGCATGAGGTTCCTCAGTATACACCCACTCGAAATCCGTTCGAGAAACTTGTTGTCCCATCGTATTCAATTTAATCACAGCAAACTTCTTTTTTAATACAAAATTTCTGATAATTATTCAAATCGCATTGAAATCAACGCACTGACACATCTAACTGATCGATGGACTTTCAGTGATAAGTAATTAAATAAATACTTAACGCCGGTACAAATAATTGGAGCATGTGACAAACGGCTGTGGGGATTTGTCATTCAATTATTTTGCCACCTATACATTGCGAACTAGATAATTTATTTCCTCATCGCAAACACACCTCAGTAAAATACCGAACACTTCACTACTGCCATACTGATAATTCAGATGACAGCTGTCAATAAGACATTGTATCACACCATATAGCCATTTATAACAGCATCTACCCCAAATGATTTTTAATACAGCATTTTATAACCCCCTTTAGAAAAAAGATAGGATATTTTTAAAAGTGTCGGCCATATGCTCGTTAAGGTACTACACTAAAAGTCTTATTCATACATTTGTTACATACGAAGCGATGTCTTATTTTATTTAAATTGACACGCCTTACCCAAGAGTGACATTCTCATTGATAGCACCTTTTTTGTACAGTACCGTCCAAAATAAACCACAAGAAATATCATCCGTATTATTAACTGAAGCAAAATATTACGAGTATTATTAGAATTTATGGAAGTTACGCGACAGTAAGAATTACCTTAATTTGAATCACTCAGACTATGCTAACGGAAGCATATGCTTCCATTAGGGTCCCCCATGTCAGACAGGCTAGCGAGGAGTAACACACAAAGATCTACCACCCCTAATCCAGGGTGTTACGCGTCATCGTGCGCATTGGATGGTTTGCAGCCAGGGGTGTACCGGCTGTATTATAACGGCGCCTCTTTGACACCGGGTCGAATCAGAGCAGTAAGCAGACCTTACCATATCAAAGGTAAGGTAACCCGGGACTCATGGGATTAAAAATAAATAATCAATATACAAAAACAATCCCATGAAAAACCCAGTAGACGTAGGTGTGATGAACCGACACTGCCATAACGTAACAAATCATCAAGAAAACACCGACTCAGCAAAAAGAAGACGTAGGGAAAAAGCGGGATATACGCGTCGGGATGTGGAATGTTCGAACGTTATATAAACCAGGCGCGATACAGACGGTCGTAGAAAACGCGAAACAATATAAAATGGACATCGTCGCGCTTCAGGAAGTCCGACTCCCACATCAAGTGATCAAAACCAACGGGTTTGCACTGGCGTGTGGACGCACCGATACACATAACCTCGGGACTGGCTTCATCATAAGCAAGAAGATTACGCCCCATGTAAAAAATGTGCAATTTTTCAATGACCGAATGTCAGTGCTAAACATACAGGGACCATGGTACAATTATGTATTTATAAACGTACACGCCCCAACAGAATCTACCGACGAAGAAACGAAGGACACATTCTACGAGACCCTAGAGGAAGTATTTGATGGGATCTCATCATTCGATGTTAAAATCCTCCTCGTGGGCCTGAATCCGAAAATTGGAAAGGAAGATATCTCCAATCAATTATAAGTAAAGAAAGTCTACATGACGTTTCAAATAATAATGAAATTCGAATTATTACCTTCGCAGCGTCAAAAGATCTGGTAGTGAGTAGGGCGTTAGAATATACTCACAGCTAGGCCAGCTTGTCGTAAGAGGCGACAAAAAGCCGAGTGGTAGCCGAGTGGTAGCCGGGGTCCCAACGCCCTGTGCGCCCGGTGAAATACCACCCCATCAAGCTTTAGGCTCCGTGAAACGGTCGGGAGAAATCCTTGGCCATCTTTCGGAGCTTGGCTGATGGACCGGTTCGAGAAAATGTTGGTTAGGTGGTAGTCGGTCCCAAGGTGAGATACCACCCTGTCACGCTGAACATTCCGCGATATCGCCGAGAGAAATCTTCGACGGTGTTTCGAATGTGTAGCTGATGGCCCGGACTGACACGGGGATAAGTCATGATGGTGTCTTCTGATATAAAGAATTCCGGAGGTAAACTAGTCTCCCATTCGGATCTCCGGGGGGGACTATGTCAGGGGGAACATCATGCAGATATCTTGATAAATAATGGAACTTTGAGAGGTTCGTCATCGCATAACCGGGCTAGCTCTCGAGGCTCGGCCCACGCTCGACTGGTGACGGCATTTTGTAACATCAGGGGCATCGGTTTCACCAATACTAATGTAAACGCCGTCCACCAATATTTGCAAACAACGAAACCTGATATCCTTGCATTAACTGAGACCCAGTTCGATTCGTCAACGGATTCGACATATCTTCGTTGCTCAGGATACGACTTACATTCGAGATTCCGTTTTAAGGGCGGTGTCTGCGTCTTCGCACGGTCCGATCTGGCTTGCCAGAGGATGGAGGCGTTGGAACCCAATAATATGGACATCATATGGTTGAGGGTCGTACTGAGGAATTCCGTTAAATTTCTATGTTGTCTTTACCGCTCCCCGAATGACGATCGACCGGCGACATTTTTCGAACATCTTTCATATACCATCGACTGGATACAGATCAACCACCCAGCTTCTGAAATTATTGTCCTTGGCGATTTTAATGTACACAATTCCGACTGGTTGTTACATTCTAACAGAACCGACGAGGCTGGGAGGCTGGCGGAGATGTTTGCTGTAAGCCACAACTTGACTCAACTCGTGGGGGAGCCAACGCGAATACCGGATGCCCGAGGCGATTATGCGAACACCCTGGATCTGTTTTTGACATCCGAACCGAGTATTTATACCGTAGAGGTTTCTGCGCCACTGGGAAACTCAGATCACTGCTTGGTATCTGTCGCGCAAGCACTTGCATATCAAGCGAATAACCGGCCTAGGCAGCTTCGCCATGTACGGAAGTATGGGGCCGCTAACTGGGACGATATGCGAGATTTCTTCGCATCCTTTCCATGGTCCGAGATGTGCTTCGGAAACTCCGATGTTAACGCTTGCGCGGAGTCGGTGTCAGTGATTATTCTTCTGGGGATGGAGATGTATATTCCACATTCCATTAAACGAAGGTCGTCTGATAAACCTTGGTTTGACAAAAAATGCGAGCTGATTACAGCGGCGAAAAATAGAGCTTTTAAGCAATGGCGCTCCAATCCCACCGATGTTAACAGAACGAATTTTGTTAGAATCAGAAATGTGTGCAACCAGGCGATTGATACCGCGAGCAAGGCTCACAACGACAGAGTGATCAATAAGCTCCTTCGGTGCCCAACTGGTTCGCGCTCCTTCTGGTCAATGGCAAAGGCTGTCAGCAGTAACTTTGCTTCCTCCTCTTTCCCTCCGTTGGTGACAGACAGTGGGACGTTAGTCACGAATCCAAAGGATAAAGCTAATGTGTTCGCGAATTTATTTTCCGCGAATTCAAACCTCGATCCCGGCCTTTTGCAGCCACCCGTGATCTCGCCGGTACAGTCTTCCATGCGGGATGTGAGATTTCGTCCGCGCACCATTCAGGGCATTCTACGTGAACTGGATTGTAGGAAGGCAACCGGCCCGGACGGAATACCAGCAATAGTCCTTAAGAACTGTGCTCCAGAACTATCGCCGGTTCTTGGCAGACTCTTCCGCTTATCTTATGCACGGAGGACCTTTCCTGCCTGCTGGAAAATCGCTCGAGTTCAGCCAATCCCAAAGACGGGAAAAAAGTGTCTCCCACAAAATTACCGTCCGATAGCATTACTGTCTATTTTATCTAAGGTAATGGAAAAAGTCATCAATACAGAGTTGGTTAAGTATTTGGAGTGCAACGGTCTTCTGAATGATCGTCAATACGGATTCCGTGGCAGGCGGTCCACAGGAGACCTTTTGACACTTATAACCGATATATGGACATCTGCGATTGAACGGCATGGTGAGTCAAGGGCGGTCGCATTAGATATCTCCAAGGCTTTTGACCGCGTCTGGCACGGGGCATTGCTGAGCAAACTTCGTTCATATGGACTTTCCCAACAGCTTTGCGACTGGACGAAGAGCTTCCTCGAGAATCGATCGATCCGGGTTGTTGTGGACGGCGAGTGTTCGGATCTGTATCCTGTTAATTCGGGGGTGCCCCAGGGTTCTATTTTGGCTCCAACCTTGTTCTTGCTCCACATAAATGATTTGTTGGAGACAACGGATAACAAAGTGTTCAGTTTTGCGGATGATAGTACGCTTGTTTCCTCCTTTTCGAGTGTTCGGCCGATTGGTCCATCTGCGTCGCACCAGCTGAGATGTAGACAGATTGACTCTCTGAACCAGGATCTAGATAGGGTCCTGCAGTGGGGAAAGGCCAATCTTGTCGACTTCAACGCAACGAAGACCCAGTATACAACATTCACAAAGAAAACCGGATCATCGGTTCCACAGCTGATGATGAATGGCCGGGCCCTCGAAGCTGGGGAAAGTTTGAGATTGCTCGACGTCACGGTCTGTGGGAATGTATCATGGCATAAACACGTATCGGGTATCGCCAGATCAGCCTCAGGAAAACCGAGTTATCTTTTTAGAGCCAAAAAATATTTTACTCCGGCCCAACTTCTTCTCCTATATAAATCTCAAATTAGACCCGCGCTCGAATATTGCTCTCATGTTTGGAGCTCGGCTCCTAAACATACCATCGACCTACTTGAGAGCGTACAAAGACGAGCGATCCGCCTGATCGGGGACTCGGCGCTGACGTCGGGACTACATTCGCTATCTCATCGAAGACGCGTGGCCGACCTCTGTCTGTTCTACAGATATTATCACGGGTGCTGTTCTTCGGAGATTCTTGGCATTGTTCCACGCAATTCGGTCTATATGCGCTCCACAAGGCAATCCGACGGATCGCACCCGTTTGTGGTTCATCTCCCGACAGCACGAACATCCCTGTATCAGAACTCGTTCCGTTACAGAGCGGGGAAGGTGTGGAACTCCCTTCCCACGCGAGTGTTCCCGGAGCGTTACAACCTGCAACTGTTCAAAAAAAACTGCAACAGTTATTTGATGGCATCTCGGGGCGCCCACTCGGCGCTATAGGTTCGCCTCTCCCGAGAGAAGTCTAATAAAAAAAAAAAAAAAAAAAAAGTGAAAAGCACAATGTTCAAGCACAAGCAAATCCACAAAGCCACATGGATATCACCCGACGACGTAACGCGTAACCAAATAGACTACTTCCTCATAGACAAAAAACACCACTCGAATATCCTTGACGTAAAATCATATAGAGGAGCAGATTGCGACTCCGATCACCTGCTAGTGTTGGGCAAAATTAGAAGTCGGCTTGCAGCAAACCCACATGGACAGTCATGGGAGACGAGCAAAAAGTTCGAGATTGATAAACTAAAAGACCTACGCAAAAGGGCGGAATATCAAGACGAACTAACGAATAGATTTAGCATCCTAGAGAATGACAGTAGTCAGGAAGAGGAAGCCAATAGTGTGGACACCAAATGGGCATCGATCAGAGACACAATCAAACAAACACCCCAAGATGTATTAGGATTTAAGAAAACAACTAAGTCCAAACCTTGGTTTGACGATGAGTGCAGGGCAAAGATCAAAGAACGAAAACGCCTCAGAATGATCCACTTAGAAGCATATGATGAAGTCAACGCAGTAAGATACGCGACAATTCGGAAAGAAACAACTAGACTTTTCAAACGTAAAAAACGCGAATGGGAGAAGACTCGGATCGAAAAAATCATAGAAAATCCCAGAGCAAATGACAAGATGGAAGCAGTACTTTGAAAACCTGCTTAATGTGCGCACCCATCAACCACAAATAAACGCAGCAGACGTACATACAGCCGAGCATCAGATCACAGAATTCTTTCTCGACGAAGTAGTAGACGCAATAAACCGATTGAAAAATAACAAGGCTCCCGGAGTCGACTGCATACCGACAAAGCTTGTGAAGCATGGAGGAAAGGCAACCGCTCGAAAGATCCACCAACTGATTAAAAGAATATGGGATAAGGAAGTCATTCCGGAAGAATGGAAAACCTCAATAGTCGTCCCCATTATCAAAAAAGGTGACAGATCTGACTGCGAAAATTACAGAGGAATATCATTGTTCCCAACCACATACAAAATACTAATAAATGTCATATTGCGAACAATCGCACCGTACGCAGAAGAAATATTAGAAGACTACCGATGTGGATTTCGTAGAAACCGATCAACGAGCGACCAAATGTTCACAGTAAGGCAACTGCTGGAAAAGAAGTGGGAATACGGGGAGAAGGTTCACCAACTTATCGTTGGCTTCAAAAAATCCTACGACTTAGTCGCAAGCCAAAGACTCTACCATATTGTAGTTGAGCTGGGAATCCCGAAAAAATATGCCGCGCTAATTCAAATTTGCATGCACGAAAATAAATGTCGAGTCAAAAGGGCGAGTTAGAATGGAAAACCACCTCTCAGAACCATTTGAAATCCGGGACGGACTAAAACAGGGCGATGGCCTCTCATCATCATCATCATCATCGGCACTACAACCTAGAACCGGTCTTGGCCTTATTTAGCAATTCCTGAGGCTTGTTAAATTTTCCATAATGATTTGTTTTTTTCCGGGCAAGGTCATTAGTCTTGCGCCAGAGGCTCCCCGACGAGGAATCGAACCCCGGTCTCCCGCGTGACAGGCGGGTATACTAACCAGTATACTATTGATGGCCTCTCACCATGTCTTTTTAACCGTGTCCTCAAGTATGTCGTCAGAAAGGTACAAGACGACAACATGGCCGGATCATCGCTGAACGGGGTCACACAAGTACTCGCATATGCGGATGACATCGCCGTTTTGGGCGATAATCTAGAAACTGTAAGTAAAAACATCATGCAAGCGACAGAAGAGGTGGACCTAGAAATAAATGAAGACAAAACAAAATACATGATTATGGCGAGAGGAGGTGGAACTCAGAGAACACACATAAACGTCAGGGGCAAGATATTTCAAAATGTCAAGGAATGTAAATACCTGCGAACAATACTGCCGGCCAGTAACGAAATGTCGAAGGAAATTAAGAAAAGACTACACTCCGGCACGCTAGTTGGCATGCAGTCAGTAAACTGCTGAAATCCAAACTGCTACCACGTAATATAAAGCTCCGTGTCTATAGAACCATAATCATGCCGATTGTTCTATGCGGTTGCGAAACATGTGCTCTCACAAAACGGGAAGAAAACAAATTCTGCCTATTCGAGGATAACGTTTTAAGGGGTATCTTTGGAGGTAAATATGACGAGAAGGCAGGACAATTGAGGAAACTCCACAACCACGAATTAGAAGAATTGGAAACCTACAATAGTGACAGTAATCAAGTCGCGAAGGATAAGATGGGCCGGACAAGTGGCATGAATGTGCAACGATAGGACTGTGCATAGAATTGTTGACGATAAGCCAACGGGAAAGCGACCGACAAGGCGGCCGCGACGGAGATGGGAGGACAATGATAGGTTGGACCTCGAGGAGATCGGATCGGTTGGCCGAACGTGGAAGGAGAGTTCACGAGACAGGGAACAATGGCGGGTTCCTACAGGCCAATAAATAGTAATAGTAATAGTAAATAATGTTTTACAGAAACATTTCGCTTCAAACTTCAAAGGATCCATCCGAAGGGCAAAATAGTATAGATAGATAGAAAACAATCTCAAATGACAGAAAAGAGATGATCGCGATTCTTTAGAAACCCGCCCAAAAGAAAATATATATAGGTTATATATTTTAAAAAAAGTCAAAAGTCATTTATTTATTTATTCCTAAGTAGCAATAAGATGCTCCCCAACAACAACCTAAACGTAGGATCATGGGAATAGGAGCAAAATTTAAAGGCGATAAGAAAGTATGTAATAAGCATCAACGACGTAACTACATTGAGACTGAATAGTAGTATTTCATGGAATGGAATGGTAGTACTTCGCTTTATAGATTTCTTGCGGAGGTAAATGGTTGGCAATTCCATTCTTGCATTATCAACAAAGAGGGAACCCCAGTTTAGCCAGACTTTCATGGTTATTCTACGAAAAGTTCTTACATTCGATAGCAGTAGTATATACTATGGGTGGTATTTACTAGGCGTAAGCACGGACGCGGGCTCATTGAAATACCCCACAACACTAAATGGCGCACTAACTCCTTCCCGATTAACCAATAGTTCCAGCGGGGATGTCCTCTATTGGCACAAGTGTTACGCACTGAAACTGCTTCTCCGAGCGCACGTTCACAAATAGGGAAATTCGAATAAAACGCACTGCTTTCTTTTATCAGTAATCCACGTTTATTTATTAATCATAATCTCGGTTTATACTTAAGTGAGATTTGGTTTGTTAGTCTTAATGTTAACACTTTAAATTCGTATTTGATTCTCTAGTAACCGGTGACGTTACTGAGCATTAATACTAAGGAGATCTTAAACAAAGTTAGTGTATTACACGAGACGGTACTCTCACTTTTCAATCGCATGATATTTAATATCTATTTGCTGTCTTTAAACGATTTAATTAATAACACCGAACTAAACACAAAAGTACACGGTTTTCGAACGTAGATCCCAACTTCACTGGCGTTGTCCTCGACCGCGTTTCTCGGACGTAGAATTTTTGACTCCGGGTCGGTGCATGTGCACACTTTGGCTGTTGAAATCTGACTCCACGATGCAACTCACATCCATCAGTTCAATGGCCGCGAATTGCATCGATAGGGGAGGATTCTATATGTGTCCATATAGGACAAGTACGATGCCCTGCGATGAGGGCGATGATCGGCGGACATCTGATTAAACAAACCTACAATCATCTGGGGCTGCGGCGATGTACCCATACATCGTTGATGGTGTTGTGGTGTAAAAGTCAGAATGCCAAAACACGGACACTTATTTCCTTTTACACCCAACGATCGTTCGAGGAATAAAACACAAGTCTCCATTCAAAGTTCATATTCGTTTTATTACGCCGCACTGAATTTTCTTAAATTTTTATTCCATTAGAGCACATATGTCTGAATTTTGTTAAATTAGTTTAAAATATTTCTTCACTGTCTCACTTTACATTAATTCAATAAAATGCTACTTGGGAAATTTAACAAACGAACTTTTCTTAGGAATACCGAATTTTGCAACTAAAATTAACTTTCCGCTCGCGAATTTATCGACGCACATCTACTCTCAGCTTACCAGCTTAAGATTTTTTGGGTGACGTCCCTCTGCACTGGTGACTAAAATCTGACTAATTGGAAATCATCCAAGAAAAGGGAACCTCAAAGAAACTGAAAAAGAGGCGGAGTTACACGATTAACTCGAGGTAGTTAATCGTGATTGGACCGGGTGAGATAGGCATACATTACGCATGTGTGTGTATGCCATGCATACGATCGTTCGGCGACCGTGGATGGAGGGTAACATCGCTAGTGCATTTTCCAAGAATGCAAACGCTAGCATCTGGGGTGTGAAAGACCCAAACCGAAGATTTGGTCATCCTAATGGGAGGCCATAAATCATCATTTCGGTTGCCGATGATTAAACATTGCAACGAACATAGGGTGCAGCCATTGCCAGATGTTGAAAGTAAACATTTTCTGGCTGCATCTTGATCGTTGCTTGATTGCGGCCTCTGAACGTGGGGACCGATAATTGGAAGCCAGCGATTGCTGGTAATCAGGGAAATGTTTGGTTTGCGTCAGCAGAAACCTTGTCGGCGGTAGCAAACCAATAGGAGCAAATAGCCGCATGCGAGAAGTGCCATGGGCAAACAAATAAACGAGTCAACAAGGAACTCTTTGTTGATGTTGTTTCCATAGCATACGGCTATGGAAACAAGCTGCCCTGGCAGAATGTATGCCTAAAGATAGGATTTCAAATGCCACGGCAATGTGATGATTTTGCCGTGGACTTATGCTTTTTTTAGGAAATGATGTACGCCTCGGGGGTGAATTTTCGATGCCATGGTAAGATGATAAGCTTTGCCGTGGGCTTAATGTTTTTTTAGGAATTAATACCTGCCCGAGGGTGAGTTTTCGATGCCACGGCAAGGTGATAAGCTTTGCCGTGGACTTAATGTCTTTTAGGAATTAATGTACGCCTCGGGGGTGAATTTTCGATGCCACGGCAAGGTGATGATTTTGCCGTGGACTTATGCTTTTTTTAGGAATGGTGTTGGTGAAAAAGGGGTTTAGAAGGAAAAAACCCCCCACAGAATAGGTAAGCTGCCTAACAGAAACTCAAAACAGTTATCCGATTGGGTAACCGTATTAATTCCAGCGATTTGGCTGGGGGTAAATGCCGTAGCAAGGTTACGCAACCTTGCTGAAGTTCGACCGAGAGGTAAGTCGTTCGCCTGGAATAGTGGGGATCGAGCGATGCATGGCTCTTCGGGCCCTGAAAAGCCCCACATCACTCCCTCCCCAGTGACGTAGTCACGAAACAGGTAAGGCAGTTTAGGGGGTAGTAAGTTGGTTATGGGCGCGCGTATGAGCGCGAGTACGGGGAGGTTGTGCTGGTGGAGTAGGAGCGGTGTCAGTAGATGGAAGTGATTCTGGAGCGGAAGCTTCCAGAAAACAGGGCTTAAGCCTTTCGACGCTGACCGTGGATCGTTTGCCTCTAATGTCGATTTCGAAGACGCGGTCACTGATGCGGCGGAAGACTTTGAATGGGCCATCATAAGGTGGGTCGAGGGGTTTTTGACCTTATCCACCCTGACAAAGACGTGCGTGCAGCTGTGCAGTTCAGGGTGGACGAAAAGTTTTTTGGAGCCGTGCCTGGTTACAGGGGTTGCCCTAACCTTACGTAGCAGGTCACGGAGATGTCCCAATTCACGAAGTTGGTCACGCGGTGTTTCGCCATTCAGGAAAAGTTCTCCTGGAAGAAGGAGGTTGGTACCGTAGGTAAGCTCTGCTGCCGAAGCACCCAGGTCCTCCTTAATACTTGTCCTCAGGCCGAGGAGGACGGTTGGAAGGGCGTCAAACCATTGTGTGTCATTATGACACATGAGTGAGGCTTTAAGAGATCTGTGCCGGCGCTCTATCATCCCATTTGATTGCGGGTGGTAGGCGGTGGTACGACTTCTTTGGCAGCCGAGAAGATTTGTTAGCTGCCTAAAAATTGTCGCCTCGAATTGTGGACCTCGGTCCGAAGTTATGGTGGTTGGTACACCGAAACGTGTGACCCAAGTTGAATAAAAGGCCTTGGCGACTGATTCGGCAGTAACTGCCCGGAGAGGTGTCGCCTCTGGCCATCGCGTGCAGCGATCCATCATAGTGAGGATATAAGAAAATCCTCTTGATGGAGTAAGCGGTCCCACTATGTCTATGTGGACATGGGCGAAGCGTGCCGTGGGAAGCTTGAATTGCGCTGGCTCCAGTACATTATGTCGCGCTACCTTGCAACGCTGGCACTGGAGACAAGCACGGGCCCAACCGGTGAGATCTTTATTCATCCGGGGCCAAATGAATTTGCGACGGACAGCAGCGGCTGTTGCTCGGCCGCTGGGGTGGGCTGGGTTGTGGTAAACCTGGAACACGCCCTTACGAAGTTTCTCGGGAATGTAAGGTCTAGCGGTTCCAGTGGAGACATCACACCAGATTTCGCCCAAAGGGTCGCGAAGGGTAATTTTCTTGAGCTCTAGTGCCGTATCGGCAGTTAGGAGGGACTTGAGCTGTTCGTCCTCCTCTTGAGCTAGGGCAAGGTCAGTGTTATTCAAGGCGGTACGCAAATGAATCGTATCGATTCGAGAAAGGGCGTCCGCCGTGACATTCTGTTTACCGGAGATATGCCTGATCTCCGTAGAATATTGCCCAATGAGGTCTAATTGACGCTCTTGTCGGGGGGAGGCATTTCCCGACTTCTTCCGGAACGCATAGACCAATGGCTTATGGTCTGTTAAGATAGAGAGTGAGCGACCTTCTATCATATGACGGAAGTACTTAACAGCGCTGTAGATCGCGAGCAATTCACGGTCGTAGGCGCTGTAACGTCGCTCAGTGGGAATCAGCTTCCTTGAAAAGAAACCAAGTGGTTCCGGACGGCCTTCAATGTCCTGTTCAAGGACGGCTCCGATTGCGGTATCCGATGCGTCGCATTGGATAGAAAGTGCCGCTCCATCGAGAGGGTATCGGAGTAAGGTGGCATTTGCCAATTGTTCTTTGGACAGTTGGAATGCTCGATCTGAGACTTCTGTCCAATTAATGGGGCGCTTATCATTGCGCTTAGCTCCTTTCAAAAATTCATTTAAGGGAGCTTGAATCTGGGCGGCATTCTTCAGGGTCGGACGGTAGAAGTTCAGCATGCCCAAAAATCGACGAAGCTCACTCACGTTAGTAGGCCTGGGATACTTCATGAGGGCCTCCACACGGTCCGGTAGTGGGCGAATGCCCTGGTTGTCAACGACATAACCCAGATAGGTGATTTGCTCTTTGGCGTATTGACACTTATCTGGGTTGATGACAAGACCGAATTCGCGGAGGCGCTCTAGGACCTGACGTAAGTGGCGCTTATGTTCGGCGTGGTCTTTGGAGGCGATGAGAATATCATCAAGATAAGCATGGCAGCAATTAAGACCACGTAAAGCCGTGTCGATATATCGCTGGAATGTCTGTGCGGCATTCCTGAGGCCGAAAGTCATCACTTTGAACTCGAAGAGTCCGAAAGGTGTAATGACTGCGGTCTTGGGGATGTCTTCTGGTGCCACCGGAATTTGATGGTATGCCCTGGTGAGATCCAGGGTAGTGAAGACATTGCACCCTCGTAACTTGTACGAAAAATCGTAGAGGTGTGCAATAGGGTATCTGTCCGGGACAGTTGCTGCGTTCAACAGCCTGTAATCGCCACATGGGCGCCACTCACCAGAACGTTTCTTCACTAAGTGGAGTGGGCTTGCCCAGGGACTGTCCGACGGTTGGCAGATACCTAGTTCGATCATATGCTCGAACTCCGCGCGCGCCGCACGTAATTTTTCCGGAGCCAGTCGACGTGGACGCTGGCTCACCGGGGGACCACGTGTTTCTATATGATGAAACACCGTGGCTTTATGTCGGCGTTGGTTAGGTAGAGGAATTGTTGTACTCACAAATTCCTGTACCATAACCTGGAATGGGTCTATGCACTCTGTGGCCCCTGAAGTTGCCGCTGGAGATGCCGTCATGGGCAAGGGGGGTGCGGTTGGAGCCACAAGTCTGTTATGGGTCGAATCGACCAACAGATTATGTGCACCTAATAGGTCGGAACCTATCAGGGGTTCGTTTACGTCCGCAATGACGAAACGCCAAGTGATCGGACGACAAAGACCCAATTGGAGTGTCAGCTTTTTACGTCCGTACGTAAGTATCGGCGTATTATTTGCAGCTGACAATTTAAGTGCGGCTGGCACGCGGTTGCGCGGAGCAAACGATCGCGGGAGGACTGAAATATCGGCGCCGGTATCGACAGTAAAAGCGATATTCAGTTTTGAATCCCGGATGGTTAGGCGACTTATCGTATGGGTGCCGGCCGATTGCGCGAGGGTGTCGGTCGGCAAAATTAGTTTAAAGAGCGCCTTTGGTTGGTGGAAGGTTGTGTCCAACCACAAGGCGCCTTGCAGTTAAATGCGCGATCACCATATCGTTGGTGATTGGCGCACCAAGGCAGAGTAACGGCATTATCAGGTATATTTTGCCTATTGGTATTGCCGTTACGGGGAGGTCGAGCCGGAGCTCGCTGGGAGTTGGCCCGGTGAGGGCCATTTTGAGAGGAATTGGCCCTCTGTGGGGCGTTTTGAGGCATATAGGCCCTCTGAGGGGCAGTTTGGTAGGAATTCTGCCGATTGAGAGGACGGCTCGGCAAGGCTTGGTTCTGGGCGCTTCGAGGATTGTTCCTCACCTCCGCACGCAATTGCGTTATCTCGCGGAGGAGTGAGGTTTGGAGCGCCCGAAGGTCAGCAGTGGTTAATTGTGTGGGCGAATTTCTTTGGTTAAGGTTGGGGCCTGCCTCTGGGTTCCCCTGAGGGAAATTGGTTGAGGCGGGCCTTCTATGAGGCAATTGAGCTTGAGGAGGATGGGGAGTTGGGACCAATTGATGGGCTGAGAAAGGCAGACGAGGGTGCCGTGCAGGCTGGGCGGCGTGTTGAGAAACCGCCGCTACCTGGTACGCTGGAGGCTCAGAATACTGATCTGAGCTTTCCATAATTGCGTCCGCAATTTTGGATAAATAGCCCAAACTCTGATTGGGTTGGGCTATAAGTGCCGAACGGGCATGCTGGGGAAGACACCTCAAAAAGTGAGGCTTTATTAGGTCGTCCCCAATCCTGGTCCCCGCTATAGAGCGTAAATGGGTCAGGAAAAGAGATGGTCTCATCCCAGAAAGGTTGGTTACGGCGGCTAAACGTTGTTGCCGCACACTTCCAGGCTCGTCCAAAGCGTCGAGCAGAGCTTCACGCATGTTGCTATATGGGTTGCGGCCGGCCGACCTTATTATGTGGGCAACATGCGGTCGCTGAGTGCGGTCAAGCACTTTCAACAGCTCGACTGCACGAAGTTGTTCGTCGTGCAAGGCTGAGGCCTGGAAGATGTGGTCTGCCACTGCAAACCAAAGGTCTGGGTCCTCCTCATCGAAGGGGGGAAGTCCTATATTAGCAGGACGAGTCTCATTCCCGAGGCTGGAAGCATCGTGGAATTCTTGGGGCTCTGGGTGCCTATGGGCTTGTCTGGAAGTACCGGCACTAGTTGTGGGCATTAAAATGCCGGAATTTACCAAAGGGCCGGTACTAGAGGCGTTAGGAGCAGTCGAGGGTGTGTCTGTGGAAGTAGGCTGGGGTCGGTTCACGACGCTGGGGGCAACGGGTGGTGCCAGGGGAGTAGCTTGTCCGGGCAAGTCTAAGTCAGTATCGACTTGCTCAGCTGGGAAATCGACGCTGGAGGCGTCGTGGAATTCGAGAGGCTCGGATTGTTCCTGAGCCCTTTTGGCCACGGTGTTTCTCGTGTTGACCATTATGGGTTGTGTGACGCGAAACTGGGATCAAAAGCGTAAGAGGACGCGAAGAAAGGTGAAAGGAGGCCAATGGGTGAAAAGGAGTCGCAGGACGTTGAGAGAACCACGGATGTCCTAAAACAATGGTTTTCCCTAACCAAAATAAGCCGAGCGAAGGTCGGAAGTGGAGTCAAGTGGAGTCGAGAGTGGACGATTGGTCGTGAATAATGTAGTGCGAGGAGTCTTGTGCGTTAATGATGTCGGTAAAACACGGGAAAAAAATGAACTGAGTCTCTGGTTGCAAAAACCGTTAAAAAGGGATTACGAAAGTCCCTATTAAATTACAAATTTACGCTGGTAACCGGTCCAGTTCTTCTTCTTTATGTAGTATTTTAATTTAATTCGATAAGTTCAGTATGACTCGGAAGGAGTTTACTTTTATTCGTTTTTCGTAGCTCTGAAGGAGCTTACAAAATGTTCGCTAGTTGCCGTTGGATTTTTATTATGTTATTTAATACCCTGAAGGGGTTTACAATTGGTTCTATTTGTTTTTAATAATGTTTATTTATTTATGTTAAACTTAATATAGGGACAATATAATAGTGCTTCTGCAAGTGTATGTATTTTTTATTTGTATACAAAATAACGGGTCATTCAGTGTAGATAGAATGTATATATGAAAACAAATTCATAAAGCTATCTTTTTATATTACAATTGTGATTATTTGAACTACAGTACAAAACAAAAAGAAACAATGAAATAATATAAAATGGAAGGAACAAACAAAAAATATATTTAAATGGAATAACTTCAGAACTTCCACCTCTAATGCTTTAAGTCTTGCTTTAGTTTTGACAAATTACTTGTATAGCTTTATTTCGATTCTCCTGCTGCAGTTTTCTGCGTAAGTAGGAAACTGGTGTATGCGGGTAAAATCGCAATTGAAAGGAAACGGAGAACAAATTTATTACTCAGGGGTATAATTTATATATTGCATTATAATAAAAAGGGAACTTTTCGCTTAATATAACAATCTTGTGCATCAAACAATTTAATTGTATATTTACTATTTTTAAATCGAAAAAAATTAAATTTTGATCTCAAATTAATCGGAAGACATGACACTTAGAGGATGTGTAGCAACGTATTTATTACAGTTTTATCAGTTTTATAGCTTATAATGAGAATGCTCTTGCGATGTTTTATTGAAAATTGGTGCAATGTATTATTTCAGGTACATATGTCGTGATAGCGCCATATCCCTTTTCTTTTTACTTTTCTAACAATGTTTGTAGAGTATTTTGAAAGTTATGCTAATATTCTGCTATCCAATTTACATTTTCTATGTACTACTTTTAGTTTAAAAATGTTTATTTACTTTGATCAAAGTGTTATGCTTTTTTATAGCAGTATACTTTTGTCAAAATTATAATTTTTTGGAAAAATATTTTCACGTTAATAAAAAAAAACAAAACAAAAAATTTTGACTTGTTTAAACACATTTAGGAGCGGCAATTACACAATGAGACATGCGTTCTTTACTTTTTGTTACAAATTTGCATAATTAGATCGAAAAAAAAACTTTAAACTATGATTTGAAATTTATATTTTCTTGTTATCAAAATACACTTTAATGACAAACGTGAAACTGGGTATGCATATGCCGTCGACTTACCAACTTCTCGAAGTTTAGCTGTTGAAACGTTGTTCGGATGTTGGTTGTACTAGGCACGCACGGTGAAGACAGCTACAAACTGCCGTTGAAAGGGTTGAAGTATATCCGGAAGTCAGGATCGTGATGAGGTTGTTGATCTCATGAATTGTTTTCACAAAGGATTGGTTCCCGTCACTGTCTTTAAATGTTTCGATGGTTGGGTGAATGTTCCGTCACAACAAACAGGGTTACTACGTAGCACCAAAGTTAGAAAATTGCGTGTTCACGTTTTTATATGACAGATATATAAAAAAAAAACGTCGCGTGTCACCAATGTGGTGTAAAAGTCAGAATGCCAAAACACGGACACTTATTTCCTTTTACACCCAACGATCGTTCGAGGAATAAAACACAAGTCTCCATTCAAAGTTCATATTCGTTTTATTACGCCGCACTGAATTTTCTTAAATTTTTATTCCATTAGAGCACATATGTCTGAATTTTGTTAAATTAGTTTAAAATATTTCTTCACTGTCTCACATTACATTAATTCAATAAAATGCTACTTGGGAAATTTAACAAACGAACTTTTCTTAGGAATACCGAATTTTGCAACTAAAATTAACTTTCCGCTCGCGAATTTATCGACGCACATCTACTCTCAGCTTACCAGCTTAAGATTTTTTGGGTGACGTCCCTCTGCACTGGTGACTAAAATCTGACTAATTGGAAATCATCCAAGAAAAGGGAACCTCAAAGAAACTGAAAAAGAGGCGGAGTTACACGATTAACTCGAGGTAGTTAATCGTGATTGGACCGGGTGAGATAGGCATACATTACGCATGTGTGTGTATGCCATGCATACGATCGTTCGGCGACCGTGGATGGAGGGTAACATCGCTAGTGCATTTTCCAAGAATGCAAACGCTAGCATCTGGGGTGTGAAAGACCCAAACCGAAGATTTGGTCATCCTAATGGGAGGCCATAAATCATCATTTCGGTTGCCGATGATTAAACATTGCAACGAACATAGGGTGCAGCCATTGCCAGATGTTGAAAGTAAACATTTTCTGGCTGCATCTTGATCGTTGCTTGATTGCGGCCTCTGAACGTGGGGACCGATAATTGGAAGCCAGCGATTGCTGGTAATCAGGGAAATGTTTGGTTTGCGTCAGCAGAAACCTTGTCGGCGGTAGCAAACCAATAGGAGCAAATAGCCGCATGCGAGAAGTGCCATGGGCAAACAAATAAACGAGTCAACAAGGAACTCTTTGTTGATGTTGTTTCCATAGCATACGGCTATGGAAACAAGCTGCCCTGGCAGAATGTATGCCTAAAGATAGGATTTCAAATGCCACGGCAATGTGATGATTTTGCCGTGGACTTATGCTTTTTTTAGGAAATGATGTACGCCTCGGGGGTGAATTTTCGATGCCACGGTAAGATGATAAGCTTTGCCGCGGGCTTAATGTTTTTTTAGGAATTAATACCTGCCCGAGGGTGAGTTTTCGATGCCACGGCAAGGTGATAAGCTTTGCCGTGGACTTAATGTCTTTTAGGAATTAATGTACGCCTCGGGGGTGAATTTTCGATGCCACGGCAAGGTGATGATTTTGCCGTGGACTTATGCTTTTTTTAGGAATGGTGTTGGTGAAAAAGGGGTTTAGAAGGAAAAAACCCCCCACAGAATAGGTAAGCTGCCTAACAGAAACTCAAAACAGTTATCCGATTGGGTAACCGTATTAATTCCAGCGATTTGGCTGGGGGTAAATGCCGTAGCAAGGTTACGCAACCTTGCTGAAGTTCGACCGAGAGGTAAGTCGTTCGCCTGGAATAGTGGGGATCGAGCGATGCATGGCTCTTCGGGCCCTGAAAAGCCCCACAGTGTATGCCAGGGATTGAAATAAATTTTTGTTTCAAAGTAAACAAAAACGCTATTTCACAGATCAAATGGTGGCACACATGATATACATGATGTGCCTATGATACAAAGGGATCGTCATGGTATTTGCCTAAGATTCCTTGGAAACACCGATGTAGGCAATATCCAATCTAGCCGTATGGCTCCGGTGCACAAGGAGGCAAATTATTTTGTTGACATAAGTCAGCAGAAACCTCGTCGACGGCGACAAAGGGTCAGGCTGGATGGCTGTATGTTTAGATTAATATGCGGGTAAGTAAAACGAATACAGTGAGATACTGTATGTTTAATTTAGGTTTTCAGGCGGGTCATCATAGGCATGACATGAAGGTTACCTAAACAATGATCAATTCCATGCCCAAATTCATCGGTTGATCGGTTGATAGCCGATAACGGGGAATTGTCGCAACTGTCGCGGACCTAAGGGTATAGGCGCGATGCACAATTGTGAACTGTGGAAAGAATATCGGCTACATCTGTGTCAACAATACCCTGGCCAGCGTTTGTTTATCGTAATTGAAGACAGCTGAGCCGATAAGAGATGAACTAGTTCGTGGAATATGAACCAGGGAAATTCAAAATGAATGGATGCCGTCGGGTAGGTTTCTTTTCAGGTAAGATGCTGCAGGGGGATTACGCTGTCCCTAATTGCAGGTAAGTACCATGGCTTGGTATGGTAAGAGGAAGTGGTTAATTTAAAGAGGATAAGCGGTTCTTGGGGAATGTATTGTAGCGAGCTTAGGGTTCGCTGGATTAATTATTTTAAATAAATAAGAGCCGTTAAAGCGATTTTGAATTAATATAACACTTTATTAGTCCGTTAATAACAACCGTTACCTATACTGTACACTTAACGATTTCTTTACTTATCGCTTCCGTACTTATCGCGTCTTTTACTTCTTACTTATCGCTTGTTTCACTTTCTTACTTATTACTCATCCCCAAGATCTGTGTGCGACGTATTTATACCGTTTCTTCACCTTGATTCAGCGTTTCGTTTCCGTCCGTTCCACAGCTCATAGTCTCCACCTTTCCAGCACCTTCCAGAACACTCTAGCACCCCGCTTCGGACTTTTTCGAATATTCTAGTACTGATTGTCATATGCGTCACAGTATTAAAGAACCGCCACATTACCATTAATAGAAGTTTAATCGCAAGCTGAGTAATCCATAATACAAATACAACTTTTTATGAAATATACTATCAAGCCGTCCATAAACCTCATTAGGATTTGTTTTACACTGTAACATCAAATGCAAATGCACTTTCATATCTCCAAATTTGCATGGGTCCAAAAATATTTGGATAGCAATTCACCTAACATTGTGACATTATGTGCCATTAACAATTGATGGAAATTTGTGTTTTTTATATATTTTTGACCAATCTTGTGTATGCTACATATAGTCTATATCTAGATAATATTTGGACGCATCCTCAACCACACCCTAAGTGGGGCTCTTGCCTAAAAAATAGAAAAAACAGCTTATACCAAAAGGAGTCAAGAATCCAGAAGCGCGGTCGTCCTACCGCCCGGTGTGCATGGTGAACACAACAGGGAAACTGCTTGAGTGAGTAATTGCCACTCGTCTGGAACAGTGCGTTGGGATGACATCGGGGCTCTCTGAATGGCGGTATGGGTTCCGGAAAGGTAGATCAAGCAGTAAGGCACTATCCGTGGTGAAATTTTTGAAAAAATACAACTTTATTGTTATGACCAGAAAGTGAAAGTACGGCAACATCAACATTTCCTTCCTCACATATCAGTATACGGGAAAATGGATCACGAATCCCAAAGACCCCTTCCTATAAATCACCCAATAAAATTGGGGTGAACAGACGAATAGTGTGGAATGGCGTCTTACGATGAACCGCATATAGTCTGAAACTAAGATTCCAGGAATGGCTAGGAAGTACGAAAAAAGATTGTGCGGTGGTGACGCTTGATGTTAAAAATGTGTTTAACTCGGTGAATTGGAATCGGATTCTAGAAGCGTTGGGCGATCTACAAGTCTCACCCTACTTGGTGCGTATACTAGCAAACTATCTCTCGGATAGAAGACGGCTCTATTACATAGATGAGAGACCACAGGAATATTAAATAACAACGGGTGTACCTCGGTATTAAGTCCGCTGTTATGGAATATAATGTAAGATGGTGTGCTCAGGGTCTATATAGCAGAAGGAGTTAGAATCATTGGGCACGCGGGTGATTTGGCGATAGTCGCCATAGCTAAACATCTAAATGACCTGGAGAATATTTGTTCCCAAGCAATCCAGAGCATTAAATGCTGGCGAGATAGGGCCGGACTACCTGGACATAAGACGGGGGCAGTTTTAATAACCAGCCGCAAGGAAGTTGAACACCTTGATTTGGAAATAGAAGGACAATCAATCAGATCCAGTCCCTATACTAAATATGTTGGTGTTGTACTCGACACCAGGTTGACCTTCAAGGAACACCTGAAAAAACGAGTGAAAAAACGTACGCACAGTTTTGGCGAGGCTACTACCCAATGTTGCTGGACTCCGGCCTCACATAAGGAAACTGATAAATACTATCAACACTTATAATGTATGCAGCTCACATATGGGCAGGAGCCGTACAGTATAAGTCTTACATGAGGGGAGTGAACTCAGCACATAGTATGGCATCATTAAGAGTATGCTGCGCATTCCGAACGGTATCCGAAGATGTCATAAATGTTTTGGTCGTGAGCATGTGGCGTTTCCGCCAAATCCCACGGTTTACCTTCCTGAAAAACCCCCATAATCATCACCCAAGACGCTCAAGTCCTCGCCAATGCATTCGCATTCGGCACCTAAAAGTGCTGCACGCATTTAAGAGATCAAATCTATGATCCTTAAGTCCCTGTAAAGAAAACTTACCGTCATGCATTATCTTCGCATACCACTGCTCCTTAAGATTTCTTTATTAGCTTACCAGGAGTTTCCAATCAATTTCGGCATCTACGTCGCCTGTCAAATTTCCTTAGATGAATTCCGGTAAACAAAATAATTAGATTTACATACATTGTAACCTTCATGACAGGGATCATAAATACTGCGCCGTCTATTTTTCCTAGCCGCGCCATGTGTACAACAATGTTCCCTATATACACATTGGCCGGCGACTTACACCCTAGGGACCAAAGCAAATACGCATTCCGCGTCTCTTGCATCAATTAAATCCTACAGCATATTCAAATGCAAATAGGAAGAAGTCGGCAGAGAGACAATATACGATCTCTATTGTACGAAATATCGCAATCCCTTTTAGCATCTAATAAGTGGCTGCTATTTAGACAGCCGACCCTCATTACGGAAATATGCTTTAGGTCGTTTCACCATTGTTCTTTTTCCCTCGTTTCAGGCAAAACGCATCGAAGAACACGGTGATGTGTACGAACACACACATACACCACCACGTACCTGAGATCGCTTGGTCACTGGTCAAAGGAAATTTCATTTCCTTTTCACCACACCACCAAAAACTCACCCCAAACGATAAAATATCGTTGAGTCGTATCCCAACCATCGCGCGCGCAGCATCTCTTCTCCACTAAAGTAATTTCACAATCCCCGAGTGTTAGTACGAATCGTGTGAGTCGACCGTATGAACTAATTAAAGCGGAATTAAAATAACTCTTTTAAATAAAGTTCGAAAATAAACAAAGAAAGAAATTAACTACCAAAACCCTGCGTGTTTCATCTTTCCTGTGTTGCATTTTCCACCATTATGTTGCATCGTACTTTTCGTTTCTGTGCGTCTATTATTGTCAGTGTTTTTGTTGATCGTGATTGTTGCTTTCGGCGGACTTTCTAACAATCGCGAAATTGTTCGGCGGAACTTTCTTTTAGTGACGGTGTGACGAAGTAGAACCCCGTGTCGTACGCGGCACACGACTTCGTTCCCCCACAGTGGTGACCCGCGACGATTTTTTTAATTTTGAAATAAAAAAAATGAAACGTAACCGTCTGATATAAAAAAAAAAAGTAAAATTAATGAAAATAAGTTAAAAAAAGACGCATCAACATAAGAAATTTCCGTTAAAATAAAATAAATTGAATAAATACTTTATATTCCAACTACGCCACGTTATGTTCTGCTCTGTTTTAAACATAATTTTTATTTTTAATTGACATTAAAAACAAGATAATGCCGAAAAACAATAAAATACTTAAAAAACAAAAAAATCAAAAACAACAATAAGAAATACTTTTGTAATAAATACCCAAAATTTAAACGATCAAAAATAATTATTGTAAACCCCTTCCGGGAATTGAATTACGCACAACCTTGTGTCGTAATGTTCCGCACGACTCCGCGCTCACACATTCGACTATTCGACTCCATTTAATTTCTTTTTCGGCTTCACGTCACTCACATTCAACGCTCACGACTCCGCTCACCACAGCACACACAACTTCATTGCGACTCCTTTTAACTCCACTCGATTCTTTTCGACATTTTTCACCTCTGCGCCTTCACTCGACTTCATGCAACCCCATACAACCTCTTCGACTCCTATCGACTTTTTCCGACTTCTTTTCGACAACACTCACCTACGCGACCCCACACGACTTCACTCGACATTTTTTAACCTCTTCATCTCACACTCCACATGACGTCCGCTTTAAACCTTTTCCGCCGCGCCTTCAAAGATTGGCGCACATGCCCGCCAAACGCAGTTTATGCGACTCTGCCCGCATCTGCGCGACACCTTGCTTTCATGACTCCGGCTCCTCATCACACGTTAGCTACTCTGTGTAGCACTTAACCAACAGGACGCCCGGTTCGCCTCTCACTTGACTCCTCTTGACGCCCTCTTTAAACCTTTCCGCCGCGTCTACAAATATTGACGCCCATGCTTGCCAAAGGTAGTTTTATGTGACTCTGCCTGCCATTGCTCAACACCCTTCTTCCACAACTTCGGCTCCTCACTGAACGTTCGTTCCCCCACAAGCACACCACTTGACATTGTAGCTAAAGAAAAATGAGGTCTCACTAGAGAATCGCCAGAGGATGCGGTCGCAATTAGAGCTCTCAACCCTAAGAGAATGGCAACGAGGGTGGTATTCTTCCACCAAAGGAAGATGGACCCACACCATGATATCTGATGTAGAAACCTGGGTGAAAAGAAAACATGGTTAGCTGAACTATCACTTGACTCAGCTGATATCAGGACATGGATGCTTTCAGCAATTCTTGCAAAAGTATCGGGTTTTCCAATAGGGACTTGACAACATTGAGTTTAATTTGTAAACACACCCTCGATGACTTTGTATCGGGTTTTCCAATAGGGACTTGACAACTTTGAATTTCATTTATGAACGCACTCTTTCACTAATCATCGAACTGTCACTGTCAATTTATTCAGTAAACTCAACATTTTTATCATGGTTAAGTACACGAACGAACAACGTCTGCAAACTATAAAAATGTACTACCGAAAAAAAGTTGTCAAGTCCCTATTGGAGAACCTATTATAAGAATGTGAACCACCCATACTGCTTGTATTGCGAAGGCAAAATAGAAAATGCGGAACACATTCGAGACCGCGCGAACGATTTTGGTGAGACATGTGAGGCGAACAGTTACTCCGGCAGGAATAATAAAATACATGCTGAGTTCAAAACAGGCATGGCCCGTAACAAATGGTATTCTATGTGACATGATGCAGCAGTTGTGACGCGACGAGCGGAGTAACAGGTAAACTCTGTCCCGAATATCTAGGAGAATGTTCCGTGGGGATCAACGGGAATATGTGTGTAGGGTTATATTTGTATAGATTGTTCTTCTTACCTCGGTTCCGGGTCTTTTGGCCTTGTGTCCAAGATGAAAATAGGAGATTTAATTAGTTTTTATTTTATTTATTTTAATCATTGTGGCCGTTCTGGCCTCCGGATCCAAACTCCTCTCGAATCCAAAATGCACTCCCCTTTTATACTCTGTGGCAACAGAGATTTGTTAAAAATATTACTTAAAAATTCCAAGAAGCCCAAACAAAATTGTGTGTGCTTCAATTGGAATAGGATTCCCGGAAGTGTACACGAACTCTATCTGAACTAATTCCCGGAAGGAGAAATCATGAAATGCATTTAGTATTACGCATTTCATAATTTCAATAGTTATAGGGAATTGAATCAATGCACGACAAATGGACTTTCGTTTAATTTTGTCGCGCATATGATTCAATTGGATTGGGATATAAGTTACTTGGAAATTGAATCAATGCGCAACAAATGAACTTGTGGTTTAAATCTATCGTGCATATGATTCAATTGGATTGGAATTATAGGTAAGTGGGTGAGAGTAGTGATTTAGGATCACTACATTCCTCCCCCCTTTAGAAAAGAAAATTAGTCTGGAAGAGGTTAATTTTCTAGAATGAGTGAAAAGCAAGGGGGGGTGGCATTTTGAATTCGCGATAGTTTACATTTTTTGTTTTAGTTTAACATTTAATGCATTAATTCGTTATGTTTAATATGTGTGCTACATGTTGTATTTTCTCTTTCGCGGTACTGCTTCTTAAGTTTGTTTGTATAAAGAATGGTATGGTATTTATCTAATAATTGTGGCTGGTGTCATGTTTACATTTATCATTTAAGTATATTAATGAAAGTGAATTTTAAAAATAGACATATGTATTATAAGACTAAGTAAATAAATTTTGAATTAATAAATGTTCTTATTCTACTTCGTGTTTTATAATGTTATTTTTCTAATCTATACTTAAGCCATTAATATTTATTTTTTGTTGTTGTTCATTTAATGCTAGATTAATAGAGATAGATGTGTATTTATTTTTAAAGAGCACAGACGCACACTAGTAGTAAATACGAATTATATTTTATAATATTATATAGAATTCTTTATATCTTCATTCTTTCTTTGTATTTTGATTTAATCAATCGATTACATGGCAATTTTAGCTTAGGTCTGTTTTCGTATATCTGTATTGATTTTTTTTTTTGTATTATATGTTTTTGTTTCAGTTTGCTATTTAGTGTTTTCTTAATGCTCATATTTTTCATATTTCTAAGTTAGATCTTAATTAGGATTTACATATATTCTTTGAAATAGTTATTTACAATTTTGTTTAGTGTTCATAAATTGTCTTCCTCATTGAGGGTCAATATGTGTTTTGTTTTATTTGTATGTGCTTTCTTTTTTTTGTATTTCATTACATTTGTTTTAATATCTTCTTTTAGTATAACATTTGTTAGTTTGTTTCTATTATTGTTTTTATTTATCATATATCTTCTGAATTTTTTTTTTTTTTTTTGTCATCTGTCATCTTTGTCAATATTGTGTATCTATTAGAATTTTTAAGTGATTAATTATTGAACTATAATACACCCTGGGGATAGTATATGTCTGGGGTTGAGAGTGGAAAGGAATGTGAAACTAGGGTGAAGATCAGAACTAACCAACCTAGGAATATTGTTTTAATCTCCTATTGTTTACCTTTATTGATTTTTGACCAATTTTGATGGTCGTATTGTTTGGCTCAGTTATTCCTGTAATGAGGAAAGGGCCCTTCCAGATGGGTGTTTGTTTATTCTTGGGGTTTTTGTATCTTACCAACACCATGTTTCCCTCATGAAACGTTTCTGACTGTGGTTCCTTACCGGAGCAGGTGATTACCTTTAACGAATTCTATATATATATGTTTTCTATATTTCCGAATGTCGGAGAGCATGGACGGCCACCAGTATCTTTGTCGTATCTTATTATACGATTTGGTGATGCTTTGATGTCCATCGGAAGGGGAATTGTGATAAACCCTGAGTATCGTCGCGATCTCATCGAGGTTTATTATTTTTTCGGGTGTTGTGGGCTTTTGGAAAAAGTTTGTATTTTGAGAGGAGCTGGGGCACAACGTTTTTGGATTAGCTGACGAAGTGTCAGTTATTTGATTAGTACTTTTGATGTTACCACTTAGCTCCTTGGGGTTCCTCTTTTTATTGTTAATATTTAACCTGAAGATTTTGTGCTTACCTTGTGCTTGCTCCTGTTTCCCTTTAGCGTATTTATTTTCAGGTGCCTTTTTCTCGACCTGTGAGAACTTTATTGGCACACTAAATACGTTGGGGTTTATTTCCGTGCGAGGAAAAGTGACGCGTTGTTTGGGGCCTTCCACATTGCAATATTTTGACAAAAAGTCATTTCCAAGCAGACCGTCTTCTGGTAGACCGGGCATACTGCTCACTACTTGGAACTTGCATGGGAGTTTAGACCTACCTTTTAATTTGAAGTTGACCTTGCAGCTTCCCAAGGTCCTAATGCTTCCGAACGGTGTCTCTAAAGTGCAAGCCTCTTGCTGATTTATTTTGGCGTCTGATTTTCCAAGGCAATTTTTGTTAATCAGGCTTACTTCCGCACCGGTGTCCACTACTAGTGTTGTGGTTTTGTTAACACCTACATCTATCGGTAGTTGGACGGTGGGAATGCTGGTTAATGGCGAGAGTGGGGTCCTTACATGGTAGGTCCTTTTTGCCACCGAGGGTTTTGACCTTCTTCGTTTTGGGCTCGAAGTGGGGGAATTCTTTGCAGGTTGGCATTGAACTCGCGACTCCCATTTCAGCTTTTGCTGACAGGATCCTAGATTGTGACCTTGTTGGCCACAGAAGTCGCAAGTCTGCCTTATGTGCAGAACTCTTTTTACCTCCCTTAAGCGCCGGCAATCACGGATATCGTGATTTAATTGCTGGCAGTGTGTGCAAAAGGGAGTATTTTTTCTTTTGACACAATCCTCATAGACATGCCCCCTTTTGTTGCAGTAACTGCAGGTTATCCTGCTGAGAGGGGCATCATGTGTCAGTGATGTGTTGGGAGGGTCTGATTCCATTACCTCTTCGGTTCCCCTGTATGGTTGGTCAGCTGGTGGTATTTGCGCCTCTAGTTGCGGAGTTCCCTGTGTAGTGGGTTGGATGTGTGGCAACCCTTCTATATTTGGAATATTGGGCATTAAAGTTTGTCCCAATTCGGTACCTAAAGTTGGGTTATAAGCTTCTGGAGGTGCTACTGGTGTATAAGGCGAAGGAGAGTTAAATGAAACCTGCGAAGAGATTAATGGCAGGTGAGGTTGTTGGATTTGTTCCAATTCTAATGTTTTTTCCATTAAGGAATCTATTGGTACATCGCCCATCAGTAATAAAAATTGTCGATGGTACGGATTTATCAACCCCTTTTTGTAGATGCTTTTTGCAAAGTCATCTAATTGTATCTTTACGGCCTCAGACAATATGGGACCGTATTTTAGTTCCGCGGCTTTCTTACATTCCCTTAACGACTTCTTTAGTCGTAATTGGAATAGGATAATTGCTTCTGCCGGATTTTGCCGAGTAGCTAATAGCCTATTTACCAGGTCCTGATAATTTTCTGCTGGCAAATAAACTTTCCTTAGCAAGTCCTCGGCTTCCTGAAACGTTGCGAACGGAGTGGACGCGAATAAGGCAGAAGCTTCACCCCGTAGCCTAGTAGGGAATATTTGTAAGAAAGCCCCGTGTTCTTCAGTCCTGAGGCAGTTTAAAACCCTCTTGCAGCAATCCAAAAAGGTTTCCGATTCTGCACCTATATGCGGATTTGGTTCCCCGGAGAAGATGGGGATTAGCTGTGCTGACAGCTTCGCAACCTTTGTGTAGTCAATGGCCATTGTTTCAAAGGTTGCGAGATCCGTTTGGTGCTGAAGAACTGGAATTTCCGATAAGGATGGGCTGGGGTCGCGAGTTTTGATCGGAGGGTTTGCTTCGATTATTGTTCCGCTGCGAAGTTTCGGATGAAGGAGGTACAGGGTCGTGGGGCGTGCTAGGGCTTGAGGTGGTTTCTTGTTACATAGACCGACAGAGAATAATATAATAATAGTAACAATATAAACTGGAGAGAGGGATACAGGTATATGGGTTTCAGAAGTTTGCTATCCCAAGGGCGAGTGTTAAGATTATTATTTTTGTTTAGAAATTCTTCCCTAGGATAGGCAGGTGCACAATATAGACAGACAGACAACTAGGGATATACGTTTTACAAGGTTGATTGGTAGTTTTGGGATTATTTTAGAATAGCTTAATGATAAGGTAAATATATGTTGTCATTTATGATTAATTATAAGGAACATGGTAAACTATACTCAATCAAAGCAAATTATTCCTATTAAAAAGAAAAATAAATGGCCACTTAGCTGTTCTCTGTTGTTGTAGTTGTTGAGCAAGCTGCTGTCCATTGGTCCTGCTACTGTTGGAGCTCCTGTTGTTTCCCTTGCTGTTCTAGCCGCTAGTGGCGTGCTGGTAGATTACTGCCTGTTTTGTTTGGTTTTCCGCTGTTTAATAACTGCTGCTGTTGGTTGCTGTTTAATAACTGCTGCCTTCGTATCTCTTCTCCCATTTTTTTTTTTTTTTGAATTCACTTTTTTTGTTTTTACACTGGTATTTAGCCCCAGGTACGCTTTTAATTATTATTTTTTTTATTTTTTTATAGCACTTCCTGGTGTTTAAGCCCCAGGCACGCTTTGAATTATTTTTTGTTGGTTTTAGATTTTAATTACCAAGTCGTACCTCCGAAGCCAGACTCAGCTCCGGACGCAGGGCTGAAGGTGTCTTGTGCCCAGTACGCTTGGAATTGTTATTGTAGTGATCAAGGGTTTTCAAGCACTTACAAGTGTTTAACTTTGGCTTCCTTGATCCTACCGGCTGCGCCAATTATGTAGGGTTATATTTGTATTTATTTGTTTTTTCTTACCTCAGAGCCAAAGCCTGCCAAATTAAAAGGCGATTTGATGCTTTTATATATTTAATTATTTTAATCATTGTGGCCGTTCTGGCCTCCGGATCCAAACTCCTCTCGAATCCAAAATGCACTCCCCTTTTATACTCTGTGGCAACAGAGATTTGTTAAAAATATTACTTAAAAATTCCAAGAAGCCCAAACAAAATTGTGTGTGCTTCAATTGGAATAGGATTCCCGGAAGTGTACACGAACTCTATCTGAACTAATTCCCGGAAGGAGAAATCATGAAATGCATTTAGTATTACGCATTTCATAATTTCAATAGTTATAGGGAATTGAATCAATGCACGACAAATGGACTTTCGTTTAATTTTGTCGCGCATATGATTCAATTGGATTGGGATATAAGTTACTTGGAAATTGAATCAATGCGCAACAAATGAACTTGTGGTTTAAATCTATCGTGCATATGATTCAATTGGATTGGAATTATAGGTAAGTGGGTGAGAGTAGTGATTTAGGATCACTACATGTGCCTGGCCGAAAGTTTTAGTCGATAAAAATCCGGCAGGCCTGTGGATCGGTCCAGAGGTATGTTTTGAAGATTCCACCTTCCTACCGAAAAAACACCCTAAGCCCCAGCACGACCCAATAAATGTAGAATTACTATTTAACTGATACTTTATTCCACACAAGTATCCATTTTCTAATAAACTTAGCTGAAATTCGGCATACTGCCGTACTTAATTGACGAAGTTTACATTACCACTTTGTAGATATAATTGAAATTATTTAAAATACAATATTCTACAAAGCAAGCTTCCTTTCTCAGTAAACAATCGTGAACCCTAGTTAGTCTAGGCGTTACTGTTGTCGCACTACCATACACGCCAGATACAAAAGTTGTTTTTGTTAACTTGGACACATTGCTATATTCGGACGTCCCACCCGCTGGTCAACAGCTTCTTAATGTCATGAATTCACTCTTCGAAAGTGTGCGACCAAACGGCTTCATCATAGTCGGCTTCAATCGCCTCCAAATAATATGGGTTTCATCAAAAAATGATGAAATTCATCAAATTTCTTAAGGTACTTCCAAGCCAAAAACTATTTCTGATACCATCGTGGAACTGTAGACAAACACCTTTCGAAACATTATCAATCGATAAAAGTTTCTGTAACCCATAGGCTTAACCAATTTAAGAGAGACTACATCCCAGAACCCGATGAACTTGTAACAATTATTTTTTTAAATCGCATTTGGAACTTGGTCCGGAAAGATTCCCACATAACCCACACCCGTAAAAGGGCAGTAAAAACGAGGTAGGTAATATTCATCGTGTAAGCAAATTATCGACCACAGCCTAGCTATGTGCAATACCAAGTTGTTCCACTGCATGTACACACTCTGATGTGATCTGCACGTTTTCGACGACCCGATTGTTAGGGTCGGAAAATGGAGTAAAAGTAATCTCCAAAGCTTTTAATGAAACCTCCAACAAAATCATTACCTTCGTGAAGCGTTGGACTTCCTATGGCACTAAATCATACTGCATAAACCGTCAACAATTACGATTCACACCCCACTTCTCTGATTTGTAGGCCGATCTGAAGTGCATCAAAAGAGCCATCTGGTTCTTTTAAACTCTATACTATACAGTAACTACGTCGTTCATGTCTAGAAGAGTCAAACTTATCTATTTACCCAAACATGAAGAAATCTAAAAATGCATCCCCCATTGATACCATCCAGACGCCTCTAGATACGTTTAATACCTACTTCCACAAACACTCTAATCAGGATTCAATCTCTCAGGGTGATGACACAGGCATCACCTGTGATAGTCAGTTAAAGTTCAGATTGCACTACGAACAAATAATATCCAAGGGAAATCGAATATTTATGTCATAAATGCTGTCCCGATATTTATTTGGTCAATCTTTAATACTCCAGTCAGATTTAGTTACCAGTCAGATTTAGTTACCTTTAATACTCCAGTCAGATAACTAACCGCCGACGAGTCAGGACGTGCGCCTCTGCCTCGTGATCCGTGCCATCGGATCAGTTGCGTGATCCGTCTAGGGTATCTTAAGTAAACACAAGATACCCTAATTGCACTATCGGTTCGCGCGTCAAGTATTCTGTGGGATCCGAAGTAAACAAACGGATCACCACAAACGCGTCCGAATGTAGTGCAGTAATATATATGGGATTCGCGCCGTAGTGTGAAAATTGTGTGGAAGTGTACAGTCCGGGAACACTCATACCTTTTCCTTTCCTTCTGTCTGTTTTTCCTCTTTTTCGCACATCTGTTGTGTCGTTCAGGCAACGATACTCTCGATTAATTTATAATCTTTGGACAGTTTTTGGTATCTGAGTGGCATAACGTTCGTCATAGATTTCGACACGGATCTAGTGGGGCACCTACTACAAGGGCATAACACCTGTAGTGGTTGCTTTCGCTTATCTATCGCTGGTCCGGCTTGCATCCTTTTCTGAGGCGGTATTGGTTTTCTGTGTCGGACCATTTCAATGGAACGGGAATTTCACGTCGATCTGTGTAACATTCGCGGTCTGCCCGCGTCGGTAACCAGAAACCAGCAATCCCTGCACTTAGCGAGACTCAGGTAATAACTAATACAGATATTTCCGATTTCACTATACTCGGTTATAACTGAGTGCCTTTGTTTTTTCCACATCGTGGTTTAGGTACATACATCCGAAGTGATATTGCTTATCAGCTTCTGCCACAATATGGGCTCTGCTCCAATCCAGAATTTAATTTCTCGTGGCTAAAACTTCACGTTCGCAGGCATATCATACATTACTGCTTTCTTTACAGAAGCCCAAATTTGGATAGAAACGCATCCTTTAACGAATTTGATGCTCTATCTGATTCCATCGATAAGATCTTGACCCTATATCCGCACACTGAAATCATTATTGAGGGTGATTTTAATGTGCACAACTCTCAGTGGCTTCATTACTCCGTGCACACAACCCCTGAGGGTCAGTATGTTCAACTCTTTGCTGAGTCAAACAATTTAACTCAACTCGTCAGTGAGCCAACACGGTACCAGTGTATATGGTCATTCCGCCAACACGCTGGACCTGTTTCTCACCTCGCACCCAAACAAATACACAATTGAAGTTTCTTCGCCCTTGGGCACTTCAGACCACTGTATCGTGTCAGCTAAATTTCCTCTAACCAACAGTAACGTTAATGAGAGAGCTCCCAAAAGAACAGTATGGTTCTATGAGAAAGCCAACCGGGAAGGTCTGAACGACTTTTTTGGGAAGTTAAATTGGTTGTTATTTTTCCTCAATAATGATGTTGACTCTAGAGCGGACACATTGACGAACACGTTTCTGTTTGGCATGCGAACCTTTATTCCACACAGAGTAAAGAGTAACACTACCCAAGAGAAATATGCGGCTCGATTCCGGGTGCAGAGAAAACATTAAGGCTAAAGAGTAGAGTTTCCGGTTATATAAATCAAACAATACTGTAGAAAACTGGAAAAGACTTAAGAGAGCTAGAAATGACTGCAATTTCCTCATCCATTCCTTCGCTAATAGTCGATGACAGACCAGTCACCAGTGCAATACAGAAAGCGAATCCACTTGCTGGACATATTACAGCCAACTCAACGCTGCCTGATAGCACATCAGTTCCGCCTCAACTTGACCAGAAGCAGCACATCATGAGCCAGATTCGCTTCCGAACGCGTACTGTTGCCCGGGCACACAAATCCGCTGGTCCTGATGGCATTCCCCCAATTCTCTTAAAGAGATATTCCCCTTCACTCGCTAAACCATTGAGGAAACTCTGCTATTATCTTATTCTACTGGCCGTTTCCCAAATAGATGGAAGACAGCGAACATTCAGCCAATTCCCAAAAAGGGTGACAAATCATCCCCTTCTTCTTATGGACCCATAGCACTAACTTCTATTCTCTCAAAGGTAATGGAATCACTAACTAACCGTCAACTTTCGAATTATCTGGAATAAAATGACCTCCTCAATGACCGTCAATATGGCATTCGTAGCAACAGGTCCACAGGAGATTTGATGGCGTACCTTACCGCAAAGTGGAGCCGTTCCATCCACCACTTCGGAGAAAGCAAGGTTGTTGCACTGGATATCTCGAAAGCCTTCGACAGAGTTTGGCATCCAGCCCTTTTATCGAAATTACATTCATATGGAGTGGACAATTCCCTGATCCAATGGGTAAGAGACTATTTTTCTGGTCGTTCAATCAAAGTAGTTCTTGATGGTGTCAAATCTGCCTCCCATCAAATTAATCCAGGTGTTCCCCTGGGTTTGGTACTCTCATCCACTCTCTTCCTCATCTTTATAAATGATCTCCTATCACAACCCAATCCACTCGTTTGCCCATGATAGCACATTGAGTTTCTTATATTCATACGAACTGTCCCGGCCAAACCGGGAACGTCAATACCATTCAGCAGGTTACGCTTAATACATCGAATTCCGGCCTCAACAAGATACATCAATGGGGATTATCGAACAGAGTAGAATACAATGCCTTAAAAATTCAGTGCTGTCTCCTGTCGTCAAAGGCGAGCCTCAAAGTAAATATACTGTCGATGAATGGCACTTCCATCGATGAAGCCAAGGAACTATTAATCCTCGGCGCTCGAAGTAATTCGACTTTTAATTGGTGCGACCAAATTTTTGAAGCTGCGAAATGTGCGGCCAAATACATGGGGTTCCTTAAAAGATGCAAAAGATACTTAATTCGGGGGTGCCCCAAGGTTCTATTTTGGCTCCAACCTTGTTCGTACTTCACATAAATGATTTGTTGGAGGCAACGGATAACAAAGTGTTCCTGCCCGTGGTTCGCTATTAACCCGTAGCGACCGATAACACGATAGTGGAACAATAATCCAACGATGAGGGATTAATTCTATTTAGTTAAACTTCCCAACGATGAGAGGCAAGACCCAATCTAGATAAATGAAACGAAAGAAGAAGATAAAAATCTGCAAAGAGAACACTAAAACAACGGAAAATATTTGGGTATGGTATTTCTAATTTTTCCTCCCAACGTTGATCTCGTCCTCCCTCCTGTAATTGGACAATAAACAGAGAAAAAGAGAAACAATATTTTTATTTGTGTTATTTTGTTATACGGCTTTTATTTTTATTTATATTTCCTAGCCGCTAGTTCCGCTAGTCGGCGTAGGGCCGTTAGAGCCTCGGGGCTCTTTCCACCACTGGGTTGTATCCCCGACGGATTTGGTACAACCTCAGCTGGTGGTAACCGGCTGCGCCAAAATTGTTATGTTATTATTAACAATTTGATATATTTATTTTTATATCTTAAATATGTTTCACTATATTTAATTGTAAGTTAAAAGGGACTTACTTGGATAGACCGTTGAGCGGTCGCTGGGGAAGCTGCTTGTCAGCTGCGGGTGGTTCTGCTGCTGTTGTGTGCTGCGACTGGGTGCAGGGGGCGTTGAGTGGCTGCTCCCCTGTTCAGCTTCGGTTTGTTGATTGAATCTATTCTTTACTTTTCAAAACTATTCATTAAAAGTCCTAGGCGTTTTTGTCTGTTTGCCTGTTCTCCACGCTAGTTTTACGGCGAATGAATTATTTTGCCGTTGGCGTTTTATTTTATTATTCGACGCCAACGCCGGTTTTTATTATTTTATCTGCCAAGTAGAAATTGCATAAAGTAGTTTATGCAAATTAACTACTTGGCGAGTTGTTCTCCGTTCAAAGGTAAAGAGGGGAAACTAACGAAAGGGGATTAATGGATGTTGGGGGGACCTGTACCCAAGGTCGGTCCGTAACAGGATGATAGTACGCTTGTTTCCTCCTTGTGTTCGGCCGATTGGTGCATCTGCGTCGCATCAGCTGAGATGCAGACAGATTGACTCTCTGAATCAGGATCTAGATAGGGTCCTGCAGTGGGAAAGGGCCAATCTCGTCGACTTCAATGCAGCGAAGACACAATATACAACATTCACAAAGAAAAGTGGATCATCGGTTCCACAGCTGATGGTAAATGGCCGGGGCCCTCGAGGCTGGGGAAAGCTTGAAATTGCTCGGCGACACGGTCTGTGGGAATGTATCATGACATAAACACGTGTCGAGTATCGCCAAGTCAGCCTCAGGAAAACTTAGCTATCTTTTTAGAGCCAAGAAATATTTTACTCCGGCCCAACTTCTTCTCCGATATAAATCCCAAATTAGACCCGCCCTCGGATATTGCCCTCATGTTTGGAGCTCGGCTCCTAAACATGCCCTCGACGTACTTGAGACGATACAGAGATGCTCCCTGATCGGGGACTCGCCGCTGACGTCGGGACTACAGTCGCTATCACATCGAAGGCGCGTAGCCGACCTCTGTCTGTTTTACATATTGTGACGCATATGACAATCAGTACTGGTATCTTCGAGAAAGTCCGAAACAAAGTACTAGATAATTTTTGGAAGTACTGGAAAACTGGAATAGAACATTCAAGACTATGGAACGGGCGGAAACGATACACCGAATCAGAATGAGGAAAAACGGTATAAATACGTCGCACGCAGATCGGGAGTTAAGTTATAAAAAGGAAGTGAAGCAAGCGATAAGTAGAAAGTAATAAGTAAGAAGTAAGCCGTGAAATACGCGATAAGTACGAAAGCGATAAGTCAAGAAATAGTTGTGTACGGTAAAAAGTAACGGTTGTGATTAACGGACTAATAAAGTGTTATATTAATTCGAAATCAATTTAACGGCTCTTATTTATTCAAAATAATTAATCCAGCGAACCCTAAGCTCGCTACAATTGGTGTCAGAAGTGGGATTAATTATTCGTGAAGTGAATAAGTCTGTGAAAGTGTGTTGTGACGATGTCAGATCGACATTTGGAGGATCTTCGCGTTCCTGAGTGGAAGAAGGAACTTGAGTACCGGAATCTGGATAGCAGAGGACAGAAGCAAATTCATCGACAGCGTCTGCAAGCAGCAATGGAGGAAGAGGGTATTGATGTTGACACATATGTTTTTGCGATTGCGCCAGACTGTCCGGATGGAGGAGAAACAGCGAGTCAAGATGGGGCCAATGTAACGGAGAAGAGTTCGCCACAGTTGGACATTTCGGAGATGCTCAGGGTGATGATGATAAAATTGGAGGCGCAAGCTACAGATGTTAATGCAAAGTTGGATGCCCAAAATTCAAAATTCGACACCGTAAATTCAAAATTCGACGCCCAAAATTCAAAATTGGACGCGCAAGCTGCAGATGTTAATGCAAAGTTGGATGCCCAAACGCAGTGGATGAAATGTAATTTTCAACACTTTAAGGAAGAAATTCGGAACGAAGTAGAAAATCTGGATCTAAAAGTCACCTATGAAATAATGCGAATCAAAACGAGACTTGAGTGTGTTGAGAGAAATAAGACATCGCCTAGCAATCAACATGACTACAAAGATACAAGGATGCAACCACCAACCTTCGATGGAACGGGACCCTTCTCCGTATTTATACGTCAGTTTGATGCCGCGGCCAATTATAATAAGTGGTCCGATGAGCAAAAGTCAACATCACTAATCTTGTCACTCCGCGGGGCGGCTGCAGAATTGCTACAAACCATACCAGCAGAGAAGCAAACAGATTTCCAAGCGGTAAGAGACGCCCTTGAAGCTAGGTATGGCGACAACCACATGCAGCAGGTCTGCCGCATGCAACTGCGGAGCAGAACGCAGAAACCGGGAGAAAATCTGCAACAGTTGCAGGCAGATATTGAGCGATTGGCAAACTTGGCTTATACATATATGACTAAAGAATTTCTGAACGAGGTAGCAATGGATACATTTATAAACGCACTCCAAGATCGGGACTTGCAACAGGCCGTTCGTTTGGCGGGAAAGAAGACGACTAATGAAATACTGGCGTTCGCATTGGCATATGAATCTGCTAAACTGGCTACCAGGAGTACATATAGAGTTCGAGAAACGTCCGTCCAAGAATGTTCCTGCCAAAGAATCGGGCATGTACAACGGAGAACCCCGAGAACTGACATGAAGTGTTGGACATGCGGCGAAGTCGGTCACATCTCTGTTTACTGTAGGAAACGTCGACGAACGAATGAAACATCAAGTGAGAATTGTCGTTCATGCGCTAATTATAAGAGGAGACTATCAACGGACCAACCTGAGATCAATAGCTCGGGAAACTTGTAAGGGCAGACTTTACGGGGCGAAAGTCGCCTGGTGGAATTTGCAGCCCCAGCATCGTAACTGTATCACAACTCCAACGGGATAACCAAAGTTTGGTTATAACCACGATTGTTAATGGAAGGACAACAACAGTGACAATCGACACTGGAGCAACGAGGTCCATAATTCGGCCGGATGTCGTGGGCCAAATTGCCCTTAATAAAAATAGAAGATACGCTTTGAGGACTGCCACAGGAGAATGTTCTACAGTCTACGGAGGAGTCGAGAGCATAATAGTGCTGGGCAATATTTCCATCTCCCACAAATTTTTTGGTTGCCGACATATGAAATGTTATGTGCGTGAGGAGGATGAGATCCCAGCTCGTTCAGACTCGGTAATTTGGACGGACCAGTCTCGAGAGTGATCCCGGTGACAATCGATTTTACATCACCGAAGCTGTACAAAATCAGCGCAAGGGGAACATCCTTGTTGGGAAAGCCCCTATCGATGCGAAGAAGCACACCGTACCCGTCAGAGTACTAAATGCGTCCGAGGAGCCGATCGCAATAAAAAAAGGAGAGGTAATCGCAGAATGTGCACCCGTGTCAATGATAAACTCAATTCTGACAAGGGGAGAAGACCATTCAATTCAACAGCCCTCTGGTGCATCCTCTGCGGTTAATAAGTTGATGTCCCGGAAAATCGGATTAACAGACAGAGAAAAGGCAAGCGTTAAATCACTCCTGAACGATTTTTCTGATATTTTTGTGCCAGGACATGATAAATTCGGACGCACCGGTATAGTTAAACATCTCATTGACACGGGTGAGTCAAGACCTATAAGACAGCCACCTTGTCGACTACCGTTGGCCAAACAATCAGAAGGAGGCAACATGATTCGAGAGATGGAAGAGCAAGGAGTCATCGAGAAATCATCGAGCCCATGGGCTTCGCCGGTAGTGCTCGTCAAGAAGAAGGATGGGACAACTAGATTTTGTGTCGACTACCGCCGGTTAAACGACGTTACGAAGAAAGACAATTACCCACTTCCTCGAATCGACGACACACTAGATACCCTTTCTGGAGCTCAGTGGTTCTCAACATTGGACCTAAAATGCGGTTACTGGCAAGTGGAAGTGAAGGAGGAGGACAAGGAGAAGACAGCGTTTACTACCGGAAACGGACTTTATCAATTCAACGTGATGCCTTTTGGCTTGTGTAATGCCCCAGCAACGTTTGAACGATTAATGGAAAGTGTTCTACGGGGACTTACATGGAAGACGTGTCTTGTGTACTTGGACGATATCATCGTTGTTGGAAGGAATTTACCAAAACACATCAATAATCTGCTCCGTCTTCGAACGACTAAGACAGGCCAACTTAAAGCTCAATTCGAAGAAATGTGAACTCTTCCAAAGGAGAGTAAAATTTCTGGGACACATCGTTTCATCTGCAGGAGTTCAAACGGATCTTGATAAGATAGCAGCCGTCCAAGAGTGGCCTACTCCAGAAGACAAGCAGCAGTTGAGAAGCTTTATGGGATTAGCCACATATTACCGACGGTTTGTTAAACGTTTTGCCAACGTCGCTAGAACCCTACACGAACTAACGCGTAAAGACAAGAAATTCAATTGGACAGAAAAATGTGAGGCAGCATTCAACACATTGAAGGACGAGTTATGTAAGACACCAACATTGGCATTCCCAAGAACGGGTTGCCCATTTATATTGGATACTGATGGAAGTAACACAGGAATCGGAGCAGTGTTGTCACAGGAAGTCGATGGTAAAGAGAGAGTTGTCGCATATTATAGTCGAGTTCTATCTAAGCCAGAGAGAAATTACTGCGCAACAAGGAAGGAACTGCTGGCTGTCGTAGAAGCCGTTAAGAATTTCCATAAATACCTCTACGGACGTCGATTCCACCTTCGGACGGATCATGCCGCCCTGAAATGGTTGTTAAATTTTAAGAATCTGGAACGACAAATAGCTCGATGGATCGAACGACTTCAAACGTACGATTTCCAAATTTCCCACCATCAAGGGAAGGTGCATAATAACGCTGATGCTCTATCAAGAAGACCATGTAAGCCAGATTGTAAACATTGTCATAGAGCGGAAGAGAAAGAAGTGGCGTACGACCTGCGAAATGTACAAGTAGAAGTACTAGATGGGTGGACGAGTGATGCTATACGCGCAGCTCAACTTCAAGATGAAGATATGTCGCTAATTCTGGAATACAAAGAGAAGAACGAGCGGCCAACTTGGAACAATATTTCCGACAAGAGTGAAACATTTAAGGCATATTGGGCACAATGGAATTCCTTGTTGGTGGAAGATGGTATTCTTAAGCGTAAATGGGAAGCCGCGGACGGAAAATCTCATCGAATGCAGATTCTAGTCCCACCATCAAAAGTGAAAGATGTTCTAACAGAAATGCACGACGGGGCCTCCGGTGGACATTTGGGAGCTAATAAGTCACTTTCAAAATTACGATCTCGTTTTTACTGGCTTCACATGATAGATGACTTCGAGTCTTGTTGTAGGAAGTGCACAACTTGCACTGTGACCAAAGGAGCAACGGCAAAACCAAGGAGCGTTATGAAGCAGTACAACGTGGGTGCCTCTTTCGAGCGAATTGCGATTGATATCTCAGGACCATTCCCAAAAACAAACGACAACAACAAATACATGTTAGTTATCATGGATTACTTCAGCAAGTGGGTAGAAGTCCTTCCAATTCCAAACCAAGAAGCAACAACCGTCATTGAGCAGCTAATCAATAATTGGATCAGCAGATATGGAGTTCCCTGTGAGCTTCGACGCCCAAAATTCAAAATTGGACGCGCAAGCTGCAGATGTTAATGCAAAGTTGGATGCCCAAACGCAGTGGATGAAATGTAATTTTCAACACTTTAAGGAAGAAATTCGGAACGAAGTAGAAAATCTGGATCTAAAAGTCACCGATGAAATAATGCGAATCAAAACGAGACTTGAGTGTGTTGAGAGCAATAAGACATCGCCTAGCAATCAACATGACTACAAAGATACAAGTCTGCATCTCAGCTGATCAGCATTGGATCAGCAGATATGGAGTTCCCTGTGAGCTTCACTCCGATCAAGGCCGAAATTTCGAATCACAGATATTTCAAGGCATCTGTGCGGCACTGGGCGTAAGGAAAACCAGGACCACACCCTTACATCCGCAATCAGACGGAATGGTCGAAAGGTTCAACCGAACCATGAAAGAGTACTTATCGAAGGTCGTTAGTGATCACCAACGAGATTGGGACAAATATGTACAAACCTTTCTCCTGAGCTATAGATCGGCTAATCACGATACGGCGGGCCATTCTCCAGCAAGAATTATATTTGGACGAGAGATACGATTACCAGCTGATCTGCGATTCGGAATACCCCCAGACGCCATAGACAAGACCGAAGACTACGTAGCCGAATGGAGAAATCGTCTCGATGTGATTCATCATTTGGTTCGAAAGCAAATCAAGGTATCCAGTGACAGGATGAAAACAAGGTACGACGTTGGAGCCAACGCATCCGGGTTTAATGCAGGCGATAAGATGTGGCTTTATAACCCTCATCGGCAAAACGGAAGGTCTCCGAAGTTGCAGCAACATTGGGAAGGACCGTATAAGATTCTCACAAGAATTAACGACGTTGTCTATAGGATTCAGCGAAGACCGAACGCCAAGATGAAAGTGGTACATCGTGACCGACTGGCGACTTTTGTTAACCCAGGAGATCAGTGAACTTAGTTCGGGACGAACTAATCTAGGTGGAGGGTAGTGTGACGCATATGACAATCAGTACTGGAATCTTCGAGAAATTCCGAAACAAAGTACTAGAATATTCTAGAAAGTACTGGAAAACTGGAGACTAGGAACAGTAGAAAATTCAAGGCTATGGAACGGGCGGAAACGAAACACCGAATCAGAATGAGGAAAAACGGTATAAATAAGTCGCACGCAGATCGGGAGTTAAGTTATAAAAAGGAAGTGAAGCAAGCGATAAGTAGAAAGTAATAACTAAGAAGTAAGCAGGGAAATACGCGATAAGTACGAAAGCGATAAGTCAAGAAATAGTTGTGTACGATAAAAAGTAACGGTTGTGATTAACGGACTAATAAAGTGTTATATTAATTCAAAATCAATTTAACGGCTCTTATTTATTCGAAATAATTAATCCAGCGAACCCTAAGCTCGCTACAATATATTATCACGGGTACTGTTCTTCGGAGATTCTTGGTATTGCTGCACTACACCTGCTCCATAGAATGCAAAAACGATTGGGGACCCAGCTGTGAATGGATCAATTCCGTCGTTAGAACACAGGCGCAACGTATCATGCCTATCTCTTTTCTATAGATATTTTCACGGCCGTTGCTCAACATAACTTGCTGAATGTGTTCCGCCCCTTCAGACATTTTCCAATAATACCTGTCAATCTGAGAATGCCCATCAGTTCACACTGAAAGTCCACTTCATGCCCACAAACAAACATAGAGTCATTCTTTAGCCGAACCACACGAATGTGGAATACTCTACCTGATCATGTGGTTCCTCGTCGTTGTAATGAGCAGGCATTTAAGACCAATATACATCGACACCTGCTTTCCTTATCCACTTCCTCTCCTTCCGCTCACACTGTACTCTGACACTTAAGGGTACTCCAAAATCCATTTGTGCGCGCGTTTGTGTAAAAAAAAAAACACCCATTCGCATATTTAAAGGATTAAATCTAAACAACGTTTGAGTGGTAGGTGGGGTCTCAAATCCCAGCCGCCCGATGAAAGTCGCCATTAAGCTATAGGCTTCGTGAAATGGTTGGAAGCAATCCTCGAGCTTCTTTCGGAGCTTGGCTGATAGGTCCGGTCGAGAAAAAAAAATAGTATCTCAGGGCTCTGACTCAGCGCTATAGGTTCGCCTTTCCTGGGAGAAGTGTAATAAAAAAAAATAACTTACGTAATCTCCGAGCATTTTATGTCCTACGATTCTGGCTATAAATATAATGTAATGATTGCCAAGAGCAAGTCTATCATTCAACCACAGGGTGTCCTGAAACTCACGTAATGAAGGGTGTCCCCACAACATAAGGTGTCTCAAAACGCACATAATAAAGGGAGACTCAAAATCCACAATAACCGGCGTCCCAAAATACAAGAAGTAATTTTCATAGAAAACACAAGTTTCTTTTGTATGAATGATGAATTTAACTTACGTAATCTCCCACCATTTTATGTCCTACGATTCTCGGTGTAAATATTATTTAATAAATGCCAAGATGAAGTACGTCACTAATTAATATCCAAAGTTCACACAATAAAGGGTGTCCTAAAATATACACAATAAAGGGTGTTCCAAAGTGCAAGGAGTAACTTTCATAGAAAACACAAGTTTTGAATTGTAAGTTGTAATTTTTTTTATTGGTTCATGAATTTAAGTAATTAATTATTTAATACAATCTCCAAGCATTTCTCCGTGTAAATATCATTTAATAAATGCCAAGAGCAAGTACTTTACTTAATTAATATCCAAAGTTCTCACAATAAAGGGTGTCCCGAAGTGAAAGCAGTAATTTTCATAGAAAACACAAGTTTTCAATAGTAATTTGTAAAATGTTTATTTATTCACTGAGTAGACTTCAAAATCCCTTTTTATGTGCGCGCTTGTGTTTAAATAAAAAACAAAGGTAATTAATATCCAAAGTTCTCACAGTAAATTACTACTACTATTTATTGGCATGTAGGAACCCGGAAGTTCATGACCTCACCGACTCGGCTCCGCCATTGTTCCGTCTTCTGCGCTCTCCTTCCACCCTTGACCATCTGATCCGATCTCCTCAAGGTCAAACCTCACATTTTCCTCCCATCTTCTTCGCGGCCGTCCTGTCGGTCTCTTTCCCGTTGGTCTACCGTTAAAAATTCTACGCACGGTCCTATCGTTGCCCATTCGCGCCACATGTCCGGCCCATCTTAGTCTTCGCAACCTGATTACTCTCACAATTGTAGGTTTGCGGTATAGCTCTTCCGTTTCGTGGTTGTGGAGTTTTCTCCATTGTCCTGCCTCCTCGTCATATTTACCTCCAAACACCCCTTAGAACTTTATTCTCGAATACGCGGAATTTGTTTTCTTCCCGTTTTGTGAGAGCCCATGTTTCGCATCCGTATAGAGCAATCGGCATGATTATGGTTCTATAAACACGGAGCTTTATGTTACATGATAGCAGTTTGGATTTCAGCAGTTTACTGACTACATGCCAACTCGCGTTGCGGGAATGCAGTCTTTTGTTAATTTCCTTCGACATTTCGTTACTGGCCATCAGTATCGTTCCTAGATATTACAACTACAACTTCGTTGAAAGGTGGCTCTGGGAACTGAGGCTCGGCTGTATGTACGTCTGGTGCGTTTATTTGGGGTTGATGGGTGCGCACACTGAGCAGGTTTTCAAAGTACTGCTTCCATCTTGTCACGATATTGTTTGTTTCTGGGACCAGACAACCGTTTGCGTCTCGAATTATTTTGGTTCTCCCTCTGTAGCCATTTCTAATTGAATTTATCCCGACATACATTTCTCTGATGTTCTTTGTTCTGGCATTTCCTAGGATTTTGTCGACCAGAGTCTTCTCCCATTCGCGTTTTTTACGTTTGAAAAGTCTTGCTGTCTCTTTCGTCGCGTATCTTTCTGTGTTGACTTTATCATATGTTTCTAAATGGATCACTCTGAGATGTTTACGTTGTTCGATCCTTGCCCTGCACTCATCGTCAAACCAAAGTTTGGACATAATTGCTTTCATAAATCCTAATACCTTTTAGGCTGTTTGTTTGATTGCGTCTCTGATCGATGTCCATTTAGTGCCCAGACTATTGGCTTCCTCTTCCTCGCTGCTCCCATTCTCTAGGATACTAAATCTATTCGTTGCTCAGTCTTGATATTCAGCCCTTTTGCGCACGTCTTTTAGTTTATCAGTGTCGAACTTGTTGCTCGTCTCCCGTGACTGCCCGTATGGGTTTGCTGCGAGCCGACTCTTAATTTTGCTCATCACTAGATGATCGGAGTCGCATTCTGCTCCTCTATATGATCTTACGCCAAGGATATTCGAGTGGTGTCTTTTGACCACTTCCTCATAAACAGAAGACACCACTCTCACAATAAAGGGTGTCCCAAAGTGCAGGAAGTAATTTTCATGGAAAACACAGAATTGTAATTTGTAAAATTATTTTTATGAATTCACTAAGACTTCAAAATCGCTTTTTAAGAGGGCGTTTGTGATTAAATAAAAAACAAAGGTAAGTATAGGGTTATGTATGGAGTCGCATGTCTGGAAAACGGTCTCTCTATTTTGCTGCCCCATGCGAACTGTTGTGTCAAAGTTGTCCATGACCATTTTCCATAAATGCTGTTGAATTTCCGGCTACTTCCTTCAATTCGTTCCTTCGAAGTATCCGTGGGCACGGGCATAAGCCTTAAACTTCAAAGAATGCTATAGAAGAAGTACTTATGATGTTAAATTGTTTGGTATTAGCATAATCCTTAGACTCAAGGGAAAGGGCCAACTGGCGTTAAATCTAAATCGTAAAACCTCAAAGGTCTACCGACTTTAATTCACACAAACATCATCGGCACTACAACCGGGAGCCGGACTTGGCCTTATTTGGCAAGTCTTGAGGCTTGTTAAATTTCCCGTTTCTTTTTCCGGGCAAGGTGATTAATCTTGCGCCAGAGACTCCCTGACGGGTATCGAACCCCGGTCTCCCGCGTGACAGGCGGGTATACTAACCACTATACTATCGAGGAGCCCACAAACACCTTTTGGCGGATTTTTGTCACTTTTGTGTCGCAAGAAGTGTTCCGCCGAGCACTGTCCAATACTTAACATCAAAGAATTTCAGTACACGAATGAAACTCAGGCAAATTGTTTTTAGGAAGCGTTTATTCAATTTCCTTTTATTTATTGAATGTTTAAAAGTAGCAACGTTAAACTAGTACACTGTTCCTTTCAATTGCGGTGAAACACTTAAAAATGAGTTTACATGTAACAGGTGATTCTTTAACAATTTAATTCTGGAAACACAATCGAATTTTACATATAGCAGATAGTTCTTTCAACACACGATACAATTTAACTTTTGGTGAAACCGCAGGCCGACTTCCTTCTCGTGTTTCTATAATTGTCCTATCTCGAAATAGATTTCTTACGATCGACCGTTCGATAAAAACTTTTTACTATAAACTATCCGGTGCGACTCTTTCCTCCAGACTCCTCGATATAGACTAATTTTTCCTATCCGAAAAATATCCCATCCCAAGTACTTCCTCGCCTCTGCAAAAGAAAATCTTTCATCCTGTCTGCTAACAGATTTTCCCATCGTATCTGTTAGCAGCATAAAATTTCCATTTGCATCTCAAAAGGAGAATTTCCCACCGGATCCGATAAAGGAGAAATCCTCCTCGTGATCATTATCATTACATTTACATTGGCTGCTGGTGGTCGGTATCTTTTTTTTTTTTTGCTTTTCATTAAAGATCGGATGCCGCCGCTTATTCTTCGATCTTTCGCTGGTTTTGTTTATGCAACATATCTGGCATGAAGAAAAGGGTCCCATGCAATTCAGATGGGGTAGGAACGATGGAATGTAATGCTTTTGTTTGCCTTTCACTCATAAACATCTATCTGAGATAGTGTTTAGAGTTTATGGCTCTATGGCTGCTAATCAGCGGCGCAACGAATCGTTTTGTTTGCGCAAGTGTGCCTTATTTAGGGTCATGCAAGGAATTTAGGTGCTAATTGCATTTAGCTACCAGAGTATGCATCCGTTGTTTGGTTTATTTACCGACAGTGGTATTTCGTGGGAAACATCGCGTTGGTGCTTAGGATGGGTGATTGGTGACCTGTATGCGATGCTTGCTGCATTTGACGCATTGCTTAGATGCGATGTCTTAGCTGCCCTTTTGAATTGGGGTAGAATACCATGTTTGAATGCGTTGAACTCGATATTGGAAGCTTTTGAACATTAAGTTCCTTGGTTTTTGATATCGGGTTCAACGTTGTTGCAATTTGATATAACCTTTGTCACAGGTATGGTAATGACCATTGGGCCACGTGTGCTGCGAAAAGCGGAAAGGATAACTCACCTGTAAGGCTTTGTATGTTTCGTAGAACCGCTACAACCTCATAGAAAAAGGTCTACCGACGTTAAAACGCATGATTTTGACAACGGCCAGCCTTAGGCTTCCCCAAGCTCGTGGGAACAAAAAAAAAAATTAACAACAAACATACAAAAAACCCGGTAGGCGTAGGTGTGATAAGCAGACACTACCATAAAGGAAGAATACATCAAGAAAACACAGGCTCAAAGAAGACGTAGACGAGTCAGTGAGGTCATGAACTCTCCGGTTCCTACAAGCCAATAACTAGTAATAGTAAAATCTAAACAACGTAGGTTTACTCGAATTGCTCTGTGTCGACTTCCTCAGAATGATTCAATACCACACTATGCAACGCTGGTCGAAGAACTTGGTCTCGTTGATATGCTACTCGTATATCAACTACTAAATGGTGACATTAACTCTCAGGCACTACAGATATTTCTATTAACCCGAAGCCCCTTAACCTCATAACCTTACCGCAGCCCAATGAACCGACCTCTCCAATGTTGAGACTCACTCCCATGTGTTAAGAAGTAACACTATCCTCCCCCCGTCATTTGCTCCATTGAGAAACCACCCTCTTGCAATTGACCGGGCATGTCTGTGGGGTTTGGCGTCGACGTTTACTCCTTAGCCGTTTGGGTGCTGGAACAAGTTTTCTCAAAATCATTACTGATCCGCACTTTTTGGGCTAAGAATCATTGCAAGCTAAAAGTAAGACTAGTAAAACTTGTATTAATAAATATTGAATTGATGGATTTTAGTTATTTACATGAAAATTTGCACATTATTGTGCAGTCTGCCATTTACTTTTTGGTATTAATAAACCGTTTAGAGTGTGGCTCGATATGCCACAACGATAAGGCACAACAAATCTCAAACGAGAAATCTATTATAACTACCTCCCATTGCAAAACGTGACTCACTTCGGTAATTTCATACTCAAATAATAATACTAGTTAATGACGAAATGATGAATAATAATAAATGATATTTTACACTTTAATTACTAACAAAACTACACACTTATTCCATAGCAACTCCAAACAGCAAACATTTAATTCAACAAATTTCTGCAAATACTTTGTATAACATAATCTTCCGCTATTATCTGTTCATGAAATGACAACTTAATTCCTATCTGTACAGTACTGGCCGAAGATGACAGTACAAATATATGAGCTTATTTCAAAAGAAACACCGCTTTGACTTTTTCCATTACTTTTTATATCCGATATGACGGGTTTTATTCTATTTTCTGCCTTCAAAACGTAGCACAACAATGTTGAAATATATTTCTCTTATAAAATCGAGGATAGTAGCGGCCAATATGTACTCACCTTTGTGACAATAACCGAATTGGGTTTAGAAAAGAATGTTATATGAAAGAATCTTTATTTTTCGATGATACAAGTACAAATTTCTAATACTCACATATCTAGTTACCTCTATTAAATAATAATTACCAGATCCATTTTTATTTATTCTATTTTTCATGTTTTCGTTTTATAACCTAGATGATCTCATTCAAGATATTAAAAGGAATATATCAATCAGAAGTTCATAGTATAAAAAGTAGGATAATAAAACAAAGAAGCGTTAGAGAAATATTTCTCGGAAAACAACTGAATTACCTCATTTTCAAGTTCCTTTTTTATATATGTATATATACTTATATAGGTATAAATTATTTTCTAGACAATGGGTGAATGAATAATATTAGCCTTTATTATTATCAGATATATGAATCTAGAAAAAGCTAAAACAATTGTTGGTTTCAGTTTTAATTTACTGTTCTTATAGTTGTTGTGGTTTGCTACTGGTGTCACGAGCACTCTACTTCCTTTTATTTTGCAGCTTGTTTGTTAGTTTTCAAGAAAATTATTTATAGATATTTTTTCTTCAGCTGGACTTGCTTTAAAGAAGATCTGCAATATTAGCCGGCATTTCTTCAATAGTTGTATGATAGAATTGCTCTATATCCTTTAAAATCCGCCTGTCCTCATCAGTAATGAAATTAATGGCTACACCCTTACGACCGAAACGACCACCACGTCCAATTCTATATGGAAAAAGGAAAAGAAATGTTTATATATGTATTTTTAAAATGTCGGGCAACATCATCTAAGATATGAAAAAAAATCGATTAATTATTGTTCCCGCCCTAAGGATTTTATTAAACATGTATAATCTTGTTAAAGATAAAAATCAGTTACGTACATAATATTAGATTAGGGAAAAAGAAATTGTTATTTTTACATTTATTTCAAGATTTTTGCTTAACATGGCTCGGATTGTTTGATATTGTGACGCATATGACAATCAGTACTAGAATATTCTAGAAAGTCCAAAACAAAGTACTAGGATATTTTAGAAAGTACTGGAAAACTGGAGACTATGAACCGTAGAAAATTCGAAGCTATGGAACGGACGGAAACGAAACGCCGAATCAGAATGAGGAAACGGTATAAATACGTCGCACGCAGATGAAGGAAGAAGTAAGAAGTAAGCAGAGTCAAAGACGCGATAAGTAAGGAAGCGATAAGTCAAGAAATCGTTAAGTGTACGGTAAAAGTAACGGTTGTTATTAACAGACTAATAAAGGGTTACATTAAGTCAAATTCGATTTAACGGCTCTTATTTATTAAAAATAATTAATGCAGCGAGCCCTAAGCTCGCTACAATATTATTAAAATATGCAGCGTTTTGTTCTATAATTTGTCATTTTGCCAAAGGCGACTTTATAATGCCTCTCTTACCCTGATCGCTATGGGTGAAAATCTCGATCTTCACAATCTTCTCTTGATACCAATTTAAAAACTGCAACTCGAGATGTTTTCACATTCTTATACCCCTGATGACTAGGTTGAGACACTCTATATAGTTCTAGGTCTCAGGATATTTTGTGGTGTAATTTGAGAGCCTGTAGTTTTTTCCATAACTAAAATTTTCTAAGACGTATTTTGGTTTTAATAATTTTAGACACTTTCTAGGAGTAAGCACAGTTTTCATCGCATCTAGTTTAAGTTGAATAGATGATGAATTTACTGCAATTTAGATGATGATAAATTTTGATACGCGTTTCTACATGCCTCTTTTACAGAGAAATTATGTATAACCACAGCAGATGCATCGTTTGTTTCGTTAAACTGCTTTAATTTCTTGTTGAAAACGTCAATCTGAGAAGAAACAGTACATCAGTGTATACGTTTGAACTGCCTGTTTGCAATTCCATATTGTGCCCCAGGGTGAGTTGGGACCTTATGATCCTTGAAACTTCAACAACAGACGTGTAGAAGCCCAAAGCGCGATGATAAAAAAAGCGTACTTTCAGTAAGATCACGAAATCGCACTGGAATGTTGAATTTAAACCGGAATTGATGAGCAGTGTGTATAAGTAGGTGAGTATAATGAAAATATGTACCACAATCATCTATAATTGATTCCCGCAACATTTCAATATTCTCCAGATAAGAATAGTTCGCTACTTACTATCAACTTGATGAGTGACTGTTTAATTGAACTGAAAAGCAACCGATTGGATGAATGACTGTGACGATTACTGTTAAACTCGGTTGATAAGTTAAGTATTCTAGGACTTATTTTTAACCCTCCGTTACACACGGCTGATCTGACGGATCAGAAAGGTATATTTTTAGTTGCCAAACTGATGTGATTGGCAGCACTGAATCAAGCCTATTAGTAGCTTCCCAGCATTCATATAGGAGTGAGCTGGTAGTGTTATGGTGTTCACCAAACTGTTCAGAGTTCTTTTATATTAATTTTTGATCTATTAGATCACCATTGAGGACGCAGACGGTAGCTCTGATAGTGAATAATTGTTTTCTTTTAAGCATTTTATTGTAAGTTAGCTTTTTGTCAAGTTCATTTAGAAGTTTAGAATTGTTTTTGGTACATTTTTGTATGGATAATTATTTTTGAGTTTTTTTTTTCAAGTATTTTGGCTCTTTATTATGAAAAAATATTGTAAGTTTGCTTCTGTTCAATATTATTATAAGGTACTTACTAAAAATATTATTTGGTGAATCATTTATCCTTTCAAACCCTTCAGTAGGACGTCAGGTTCTAAAAAGTTTGATTTGCCTATTTTTTTTTTTTTTTTGTTTACATGATCTGTCAGATCACCTCGATAAATATGACACTATTTAGGGCCGCGTGCAACGGAGGGTTAATTGAAAATATAAATGGAATGATCACATCACAGAATTAAAAAAGAGCCTAGCTGACAGAGCCAATGTTATTAGTTATCTAGCATGTAAGAAAAGTAGTGCACATATAAACACATTATGTAACGTAGTCCAGTCCGGGCTCTTTTACTCGGTAAAATAGATTACGGTTTATCTATATACGGCAGTTGTCGAAGTCAACGTTAAAAATCATCAAATCAGCCTACCATCACGCGGCCAGGAGGAGTATTAACGCCTTTCCCACCACTCCAATCAAAAACATATTGGCAGAAGCAGGTATTTCAACAATCGAGGAGCAAATTGTACCAACAAGAGGAAAATGTTATACTAAATTGTCATTTTCATCTGGATCCATTGCTGAAAAATACTTCAAGTCCGCAATACGCCGACCTACGGCAAAGAGAATACCATCCGCAATCTCTAACATCGTTGCAGTTGCAATTGAAATGAATCTTCAATTGAGGCATTTTACCAAATATCTGCCCTTACACCCACCTTCGACAATCAAAAGGTCGTCTTTCATTCTCGACCTAAATTCGAATCGAAAAGCCAATACCGACAGCAAATTCATCCGTGCTCTCTTTAACGATATCTCGACTAAATTAAGAACAAAAGGATGGACGTTACTTTTCACTCCAAAATATCTGAAGGTGTTTCATTTGCAGTTGTTCATGAAGATGAATCATGATCAATTATTAGCACGGGTCTACTGTGTGAACAAGCATCAATCTTCACTGCAGAAGCACATGCTGTTCTAGAAGCAGCTAAAATTGCATCAAAAACTTGCGGTAAATACATTATTTCAACTGATAGTATATCTGTTATCAATGCTATCCGTAATGATAGATATAATGTCCATGTTATAAACAAAATTAGAGACATTCTCATTCGTTCACCTAAAAAACTCAAAATAATGTGGACCCCCGGTCACACAGGAATACAAGGAAACGAACATGCGGACAAAGCTGCTGCTATGGCTCACAAAACGCTACTCCATTTCTTTGATACGTTCACTAAAAAAGACCTTTCCAACGCTATTCAAAATATTCACCCGAAATTGGAACAAGACTTATGGAAATCATATGTACACCACTACGCCACTATTAATCAGAACGCGACAAGCCAATGTATCCCACATCCACAACAAAAGCCGCAAAAACAAATTTTATAAGACTTCGCTTAGGCCATACATCCGTCACTCATCAGCAAAGAAGATCCTCTGATTTGCACAACATGCAACGTAGTTATCGACATAAAACTAATTTGGGGCTTAGGACAATGTTCACTGCCCAGTTGGGTTATAAAAGATATTTTTAAAAACAACTCTGCTTTATCAATTTTAAAAACCCCAAATACAGAAAATACATTAATAATTAACGAATTTGTAAAACTGTATAATAATTCCTTGCTCCTCGATAGTATAGTGGTTAGTATACCCGCCTGTCACCCGGGAGACCGGGGTTCGATTCCCCGTCGGGAAGCCCCTGGCGCAAGACTAATGACCTTGCCCAGACAAAATAAATCATTATGGAAAATTTAACAAGCCTCAGGACTTGCTAAATAAGGCCAAGACCGGTTCCCGGTTGTAGTGCCGATGATGATGATAATAATTCCTATATAAATTACATATATTCATATAGAAGAAATATATATAAACACATATTATTATTTAATCTAAATATTCAATTAATACTAGAGCCGATAGAGTCCCTGCAGCTTGTGCTCTTTAATTAAGATTAGCATTGTAATTATTTCTGTAACTATTTTGTTAATACAAAATAATAATAATAATACTGCTCTACCATGGCATATTACTATAAGCTACAATTCACGTAGATTTCGTAACAATCAGCACTCAATGGATGGTTGTACACATTGTACTTGTTTTCGAACCGAGGAATAATATCTCGTTTAGCTGATAAATTTTGGATGGTTTTTTTAATTTATATTATCACACGCTTTATTCATAAAAGATAAATAATTTGGTCCTCCAAGCAACCAACCGAATATCGGTTGTCACCTAAATCCCATAATAAATCGTTCTATACATTTTCGCAAATTTCTTATGGTAATCCTTTCAAGCCAAGAACTAATTTTGTATACCATCGTCAAACTGTAGATAAACACCTTTCGAAATCATATTATTCGATAAAAGTTACTGTAATCCAGAAGGGTAACCATTTCAAGTGTGACTACATCTTAGAACCAGATGAACTCCCAACAATTGTTCTTAAAAATCAAATTTGGTTCTGGGTCCGGAAAGATTCCTACATCACCCACACCCGTAAAAAGGCAGTAAAAACGAGTAGATAATATTCAATGTGTAAGCAAATTATCTACCAAATCCTAGCTATGTGCAATACACCGAGTTCTCCGACTGCATGTCCATACTCTCATGTGACCTTCTCTTTTTCCACGGCACGATCATTAGGGTCGGAAATAGAGTAAAAGTAATCTCCAAAGCTTTTAATGAAACCTTCAACGAAATCATTACCTACATGAAGCGTTGGACTTCCTACGGCACTAAATCAGTGACAACAACTACGATTCAAACACCACATATATTACGTATTACTAAAAGCTACAATTCGACGCAAGGCTAATAACCTTGCCCGTAAAAATAAATGATAATGGAAAATTTAACAAGCCTCGAGACTTCCCAAATAAGGCCAAGACCAGATCCTGGTTATAGTGCCGATGATGATGCTGAAAAGCTACGTAGATTTTGCAACAATCAACACTCAATGGATGACTGTACACATTGTACTTGTTTTCAAACCGAGAAATAATACAGGGTGGCGCAAAATTAATCATCTAATTTTGTTTTTGAATTCCCCCCGCTTGGTAGAAACCTTGACGTGGTCCGGGGGCTTAAACTACAATGAATCACTCAGGCTATGCTGACGGAAGCAGTAGGGTCACCCATGTCAGACAGGCTAGCAAAGAGTAACACACAAAGATCTACCACCCCTAATCCAGGGTGTTACGCGTCATCGTGCCCATTGGATGGTTTGCAGCCAGTATACCGGCTGTATTATAACGGCGCCTCTCTGACGCCGGGTTGAATCAGAGCAGTAAGCAGACCTTACCATATCAAAGAGGGGCTCTGATATGGCGGACTATTTGAAACCCCAAGACTCATGGGAACAAAAATGAATAATCAATATACAAAAAACAATCTCACGAAAAACCCGGTAGGCGTAGGTGTGATGAGCCGACACTATCATAAGGGAACAAATCTTCACGAAAACACCGACTCGGCAAAAGGAAGACGTAGGGAAAAACGGAAAAAGCGGGATATACGCGTCGGCACATGGAATGTTCGAAGTTATATAAATCATGCGCCATTCAAACGGTCGTAGAAAACGCGAAACAATATAAAATGAACCTCGTCGCGTTTCAGGAAGTCCGACTCCCACATCAACTAATCGGAAGCAACGGGTTTACATTGGCGCGTGGATGTACCGATACACATAACCTCGGAACCGGCTTCATCATAAACAACAAGATTACGCCCTATATAAAAGATGTGGAATTTATTAATGACCGAATATCGGTGGTAAAAATACAGGGCCCATGGTACAATTATGTATTTATAAACGTACACGCCCGAACAGAATCTACGGATGAAGAAACGAAGGACACGTTCTACGAGACCCTTGAGGAAGTATTTCATGGGATCTCATCATTCGATGTTAAAATCCTCCTCGGGGACCTGAATCCGAAAATTGGAAAAGAAGATATCTTCCAATCAACTATAGGTAAAGAAAGTCTACACGACGTTTCAAATGATAATGGAATTCGAATTATCACGTTCGCAGCGTCAAAAGATCCGGTAGTGAAAAGCACGATGTCCAAGCACAACCAAATCCATAAAGCCACATGGATATCACCCGACGGCGTAACGCGTAACCAAATAGACCACTTCCTCATAGATAAAAGGCACCACTCGAATATCCTTGATGTAAGATCATATAGAGGGGCAGATTGCGACTCCGATGATCTTCTAGTGATGGGCAAACCTAGAAGTCGGCTCGCAACAAACCCACATGGGCAATCATGGGAGACGAGCAAAAAGTTCGACATTGATAAACTAAAAGACCTACGCAAAAGGTCTGAATATCAAGACGAACTAACGAATAGATTTAGCATTCTATAGAATGGAAGCAGTGAGGAAGAGGAAGCCAATAGTGTGGACACTAAATGGACATCGATCAAAGACACAATCAAACAAACAGCCCAAAAGGTATTAGGACTTAAGAAAACAATTAAGTCCAAACCTTGGTTCGGCAATGAGTGCAGTACGAAGATCGAAGAACGTAAGCCCCTCAGGGTGGTCCACTTACAAAGATATGATTGAAGTCAACGCAGAAAGATACGCAACTATTCGGAAAGAGACAACGAGACTCTTCAAATGCAAAAAACGTGAATGGGAGAAGACTCGGACCCAGAGCAAAGAATATTAGAGGTATGTATGCCGTCATAAATTCGATTAGAAATGGCTGCAGAGGGAGAGCCAAAATAATCCGAAACACAAACGGTTGTCTGGTGACAGAAGCAAAAAATATCGTGACGAGATGGAACAGTACTTTGAAATCCTGCTCAATGTACGCACCCATCAACCCCAAATAAATGCACCAGACGTACATACAGCCGAGCCTTAGATCCCAGAGCCATCTTTCAACGAAGTTGTAGACGCAATAAATCGATTGAAAAACAACAAAGCTCCCGGAGTCGACTGCATACCGGCAGAGCTTGTGAAGCATGGAGGAGAGACAACCGCTCGAAGGATCCACCAACTGATTAAAACAATGTGGGATAAGGAAGTCATTCCGGAAGAATGGAAAACCTCAACAGTCGTCCCCATTTTCAAAAAAGGTGACAGATCTGACTGCGAAAACTACAGAGGAATATCATTGCTCCCAACCACACACAAAATACTAACAAATGTCTTACTGGCGAGAATCACACCGTACGCGGAGGAAATACTGGAAGACTATCAATGCGGATTCCATAGGAACCGGTCAACAAGGGGCCAAATGTTCACAATAAGACAACTACTGGAAAAGAAGTGGGAATACAGAGACGGTTCACCAACTGTTCGTTGACTTCAAAAAAGCCTACGACTCAGTCGCAAGGCAGAGACTCTACCATATTGTAGTTGAGCTGAGAATCCCGAAAAAAATATGCCGCCCTCATTCAAATCTGCATCAACGAAAACAAAGGGCGAATTCGAATAGAAAACCATCTCTCTGAACCATTTGAAATCCGGGACGGACTAAAACAGGGCGATGGCCTCTCACAATGTCTTTTTAACCTTGTGCTTGAGTATGTCATCAGAAAGGTACAAGACGACAACATGGCCGGATCATACCTGATTTTGAGTGGTGGAAATATTTATCTGGACCTTTACAATTTTTCCTAGTTCTCAAATGTCAAATATGATGTCTGGTTTACAAATGTTAAATATGTTTGACGTACGACGCCATTTGCAAAAATTATAACATCATTTGCCATTTGCCACCCTATACTTCGTTTAGCTGATATGTTTTGGAGGGTTTTTAATAGATTATATTATCACACGCTTTGTTCATGCAAGATAAATAATTTGCTCCATCATCAAACCAACCAAATATCTACAATTTGATTATAAGCGTTTCGAGAGTTATCACCCAACCAATTCGAACAAGTACGTGAGACCCCACGGACATTTTTTTTTAGCAAAAACTACAATGTGATGGCCATCTAGTCGCTTTCAGCTAGTCAAGCATTTGATTTCCTTTAACAACAAATTTGACTCCCTTTATATTACTTCTCGCACGTAGACCTAGAGTAAATATTTCTGGAGAAATATTGAATGTACCGAATGAAATCACGTTCTTCATCCGAGCATTATATACATTCCAAGTTAGTAAGCAAATTTATAAACCGTCCATCAGAAATGTGGAATAATGTTATTCGATGCCGAGTTTCATCGTAACAGATTATCAAGACCGAGAATAATAATTAGACATTAGATTAGAAATGATTGTATTCGTTTCCGGTGTATATGTATGTAAAAGTTACACAAATGTTATCAATTGCAATAATTTTAATAAAATTACGATTGAAATTGGGTTTATAATCCATTCAAACATACGTTTAATCCTGGTAGTTTAATTCATTTGTTAGTCTTGATAGAAAGAGAAAAGCAAGCTGTATCAAATATGCCCTATAGCCATTGTGGCGGAATTCAAGATATCATGCAAGGAAGTGTTGAGTACGTAGGCACTCGTAGGGTTATTGCAATTTACAACTTCGAGTTACAATTAAGTCATTGTCATTTTATTGAAAAATGGATTTTTAACAAAAATAGTCATCGGCGTTTAATTGAAATATATCTTTTTAAATTCCCATCGGTATATTAGTATCTAAAAACATATAAATTAAGATTTTTTATCCCAATTTAATACCAACTATACCCGTACCGCTAATGACCTTCCCCGGAAAAACAAATTATTATGGACAATTTAACAACCCTCAGGACTTGCTAAATAAGGCCAAGACCGGATAACGGTTGTGGTGCCGATGATGATGATGATGATACCCGTACCGCGGGGGGATGGGCCCGAACATACAGGGCAAAGTTACTGATTGCTTTCAACCCGGCGAAGGCCAGGACGATCCTTGTCCCTGTTCAATCCAAATTGACAGGCAGTCTCCACGTGACACCCCTGGATAGTTACTTTGGCACCCGCCAAGTAGTGAACCAATGCATGCAGCGACATCCTGAGAAAGGTTGGCACAAGGTTAATAACCATGCCGGTAAAATGAATTATTATGGCAAATTTAACAAGCCTCGGATATGGACCGGATACACGAGGACGACCACGGAAACGAAAATGGCTAAACGATTTAAGAATTTTTTCATGGAACGTCCGCTCACTATACAGAGCTCGAGCCGCACAGCGGCTAACCGATGGCCTGTCCGAATATAAGGCTGACATAACAACATTACAAGAAATAAGATGGACGGGAAGTGGTGTTATTCAAAGAAACGAGTATGACATTTATTACAACTGTCATGCAAAACACCATGTGCTCGGGGCAGGCTTTCTCGTCAACCAAAAACTGAAGCCTGTCATTACCGGCTTTAATGCAATAAATGAAAGGCTGTGCACTCTTCGCGTGCGAGGCAAGTTTAAGAACATAAGCCTCATAAACGTTCACGGACTTACAGAGGAGTCCCCTGACGGCGAAAAGGAAGAATACTTCGAGAACGTCGAACGGGCCCTCAATGCCTGCCCAAGATACGATGTGAAAATCGTTCTTGGTGATTTGAATGCAAAAATAGGTCAGAAGCCGGTTTTCAGGCACTACACAGGTTCCCATAGCTTGCATGAGAACACTAATGACAATGGACTACGAGTCATCGAACTGGCAGTATCAAAGAACTTAGTCGTTGCGAGTACCAGGTTCCAATGTAAAGATATCCACAAAACCACCTGGGTATCACCTGATGGAGCCACTCGCAACCAAATTGACCACGTGTTGATAGATCGCCGCCACTCCTCGTACCTGATGACGGTACTAACGCACCGAGGTGCCAACTTCGACTCGGATCACTATCTTGTTGGTACAGTTTTCCGAGCGCGGATTGCCTTACGGAGACTTATTGCAGCCGCGGATCAGGTTCGAATCAACACGGCTGCCTTACGCAATGAGAATACCAGTAACACCTTTGGTCATGCGTTAAGACTCGCCTTCGAAGAGCTCGACGGAGTGAGGGTAAGTCCTGGGGCCAGAATGCCGGGCGTAGAAGAGAAATGGACACACCTTAAGAATGCTGTCATTAGTACTGCCAACTCCATCTTAGGCAGTAGTCGTAGAGATCGGAACAACTGGTTTGATGATGAGTGTAAATTAGCGACTGAACGTAAGAATGCTACATACCGGCCAATGCAACAGTCTCAAAGGACGCGTGTGTGCGAGGAGAAATACAAAGAGCTCAGAAGATCTGAAAAAGGCTTCACAGACAAAAGAAAAGTGCCTGGGAAAAAACGTTGTCTGTGAAATAGAGAAAAGTAGAGAGCGAGGTCCGCACCAGGCGCGAAAGTTCTACCAAACAATCCGCAGTATGACGCGGTACACACCACGGTGCACTTACTGCAAGGATAAAGAGGGTAATCTGATCACCGATCCTGAAGGCATTCTGGTGCGATGGGAAGTGCACTTCAATGAATTGCTAAATGGTCAGCTCACAGAAGAATTGGAGGCTCCACCAATGGAAGACCAAGCCAAATGCTGCCGCCACCAAGCTTTGAGGAAACATTAAAAGCCATTAAACAGCTAAAATCAAATAAAGCCCCCGGAGCTGATGGCATACCAGCTGAGCTGATCAAACAAGGAGGAACAGCATTACATCACGCTGTTCATGAGATCGTGGTGCACGTGGAGCAAGAGGAGATGCCGGAAGATTGGCGTCGTGGTATAATTTGCCACATACATAAGAAGGGAGATATCACACTGTGCAGCAACTATAGGGGTATAACATTGCTGAGTACCGCCTATAAGATACTCTCCTCTATCCTACAAGATCGGATAGCCCCATACGCTAGTCATCATTGGTCAATATCAGTGTGGCTTCATCCCAGGCAAATCAGCAATTGATCAGATATTCACCCTTAGACAGGCGATGGAAGATTCCATTATATCATCTGTTTATAGACTTTAAGGCCGCCTACGAGAGCATAGCCAGGGTAGAACTATATAATGCCATGAGGTAGAACTATATAACGGCATTTCAAACAAATTGATGCGACTTTGTAGGTTGACCATGACCAACGTAACTAGTTAAGTGAAAATAGCGGGATAGCTGTCCAAACCAATAAACATCTATAATGGACTCCGACAAGGGGACGGTCTGGCCTGCCTCCTCTTCAACCTGGCGTTGGAGAAAGCAATTCGTGACTCTGGCGTCACAACAAGAGGGACTATTGTCACCAAGTCCAGCCAGATACTTGCCCACGCAGATGACATCGACATCATCGGTAGAACCGAATCGTCGGTACAGAAATCCTTCACCCAGATCGAGCAGGCAGCACAAAAACTGGGACTGCACATTAATGAGGGAAAAACTAAGTACATGGTGGCAACTTCTGCGAAGAGAAGACCTAACGTTGGTCAAACTATCAGGGTAGTGGAGCACGAATTTGTAGTGCAATCATTTAACTACCTTGGGTCAATAGTATCAGCCGATAACAATATGGAAGAAGAAATACGCGGACGGCTGATTAAATCCAACAAAGCCTACTATGGTCTATCAAGGCTCTTTAAATCTCGAAATTTATCCAGAACATCCAAGCTACTACTGTAGAGGACCATGGTCTTACCAGCACTCATGTATGGATCCGAGACCTGCGTGGTCAATAAAAGGCACTCTGAACTATAAGCCGCATTCGAGAGAAAGGTCTTAAGGAGAATTGTTGACCTCCTATGTGAGGGAGGACGATTCCGGAGACACTACCACCGTGAGTTGTACGCAATCTACCTTGAAGCGAATGTTGTAAGAAAAATTAAGCTCGGTCGACTCCGGTGGGCGGGACATGAATGAGCGAAGAGGAGACTGCTCGGAAAGACCTTTGTGGCAGGATGTATGGAAGGAGACAGCGTGGCAGACCTTGTCTGCGATGGAGGGATGGTGTACACCAGGACGCCCAGGGGGTGGGAGTGCCAAACTGGATGACATCGGCTCGAAATCGGGACCGGTGGAGATTTGTTAAATAAGACCAAGACCGGATCCCGGTTGTAGTGCCGATAATGATGATACCCGTACCGCCCGCCGCAGAACTCTTTTAGGTTCGATATCCTTCATGAAAATGATTCTGAATGCACAATATTTTTTTGTTTGACGAAATTTTTTGTTTTTTAAACTTAAATATATGGCTGATATTTTTTTTTCTTCTATCTAGAAACAAATGGATGTGTTTAGGCTCTCCTATACCGTTACCTCCAAGTTTCACTAAAACAATCACGGAGCTATTGGAACTCGAAAGTTCATAACGGCCGAATCGATCACATCCTTCCTCCAAGCATTTGTTATATTTTATGAAATATAATATAACGCATTCTGTGAATTTGACTGTTTTTAAATATCTTTCCTTATAAGGGGGGAAACTCTTAAAGATGTACAGCATCAACATGTAACATTATCGTAACAGAGTACACTTAATGTCCTAATACATTAAGTGTACTCTACACAAATGTGAGCACTCAATTTCCTCATCTTTCTATTTCATCATCATCATCGGCACTACAACCGGGAACAGGTCTAGGCCTTATTTAGCAAGTCCTGAGGCTTGTTAAATTTTCCATAATGATTTATTTTGTCTGGGCAAGGTCATTAGTCTTGCGCCAGGGCATCTTTCTATTTGAATACACCTAAATTAATTGTCTTGTAATCGGTGGGCGAACTACTCACTCATTAATCAATTATAGGATGACGCATTCATTCACAATGTAGATACAATGAATAAGGTACTCGATCCGGTTCGATGGGATCTGTTCCAGTCGTTTATTCTTATCACACTTTTCAATAAAAATAAAAAAAGTGACCACAACAACTTTTGTGAGGTCGCAATCGTTTAATTCTATACATTCTGTCTCCGCAATTGAGATCTCAAGTGTCCTCTTTGTTAGTACAGCAGTCCTTCATTGTTTTTCTTCCGTTAAAAATAGAATAAGTCTTATATACTCGAACTGAGCCTGTTTAAGTCCTATTGGTGTTTATTTTCGTGTTTTTATTTTATGTAACTTCCCATCAGTTATATATATTATACGATATACGAGAATCTGGAAGAAACCCATAATTTTCCTTTTTAAAGAATTCACACGCGTTAAGATATTTTTAACGCATTGTTATCTGGAAACGCCTAAACTAGTTTTATGCATATTTTGTAACGTGGTAACCGACAAAACCAGTTTTTTATAGTTTTCGATGGAATTGCGTAGACTTTGCTCTAGGAAAAATAATTGTTATGCACCACGGATTGCTAGTTATTGTACCCCTGTCTTAAGACAAGATTCTACGGTCTTGATGTACCCTTAAATGTCGAAATACAAAGCGAGCCGAAGAAGGAAGGGGTTGAAACAAATGGTGTGTCGATGTACATTGGTCTAGAATGACTGGTGATTATAAACACAATTGCAGCGAAACACGATGGTACATAATGTTGACAAAAATAGCGCTAAAACTTAACAAAAACAAACGAGTACATTCTCAGCAGTGCCTCCAACCTTACCATTTCCATGTATTGCACTACCGCAGTGCTCTCGTTTATAGATTTAAACGCCTTCCGCTTTGAATGGAATCTTCGCTTTAGTAGAACACTTCTAGGGCTGGATTAAATAATAGATAAACTGTTTTGCTTTGGGGTTTTTATATACAGTGGCCGATCTGTTATTATTCAGTTCAACTAGGCATAGGTTCGTCTATATCTAGTATACACACATTAAGTGTCTACGAAGTAGGTTAAAAAAGTAATAAGACTTGAAATACCCGACAGGTGGCTGAAATCGCGTCACTGACTCAGTATTAGTTCGAAGTTGCTACAGTTACTGCGTGAGTATGGAGAGTAAAGTAAAGGAGTGTTTAATAAGTGCGTTACAGCCATGGATCACCAAGCAGGACAATCGAGGATGTGCATATTTTAATCATAGCCATATTCTCACGAATCTTGGATTTTCTCTGAAACAAAACGACACAACTTCGGAAGTGGTACACTGTAAACTCCTCCCATTTTTTTTTTACTGTCGAGGAATCGTCCCCAAAGAATAAACGGCCGATTCTACTTGTTATCTGAAAGTCTTTGAAAGACTTATAAAGAAGGTGGCTAGCATCGCACCAGACATTACATTCACTTGGATGCTGCATCACAGCAACTCATCCTTGTTAAGTGGCAATCTTCATTAATATATGGTAGTCCGCCCTTTCGCCGGATCTCGGTCTGTGTGACTTCTTTTAATTCCTCCACCTCAAAAACCACTTGAATGGATGCCACTTTGGCACTTTGGGTAACATTTAGAATCCGATGAACTGAAAGGTGTTAAAGAGAAGCCTTCCAAATATCCTACGAAGACTGGAACCAACGCCTCCCCGGCTTTGTAAGCATTTTTAATGATACCATATACAAATAATAAAAGTCATGGGTACAAAAAATAATAAATCTCATTAATTTGCTCCTGTCTCTCGTGTTATATCCTATTAATATAAAAACATACTACTCGGGGTGCAAATAAATGAAGGGCTGGAGAGGATAGATGGAGAGGATAGATGGAGAGGATAGATAGATAGTATACCCGCCTGTCACACGGGAGACCGGGGTTCGATTCCCCGCCGGGGAGCCTCTGGCCCAAGACTAATGACCTTGCCCGGAAAAAACAAATCATTATGGACAATTTAACAAGTCCCAGGACTTGCGAAATAAGGCCAAGACCGGCTCCCGGTTGTAGTGCCGATAATGATGATGATGGAGAGAATAGAAGAAAGAGAAAGAAGCGAGTGTGAAATTGGTTTAGTTCTGCATGTCTGCAGCAGACCTTTTTCGGGAAGAAACGTCAGTGCATTAAAAAATATATTGTGCTTGCGGCCATTGAAAAACCTATATCAAACAGTCCCAACAAAACATTACTTCAAAACCAATGAGCAATGAGAAAAATAAAAATACGCAATTTTTGTAATTTGCGATTTTTGGTATGTGTTGTGCCCCAATAACAAAGTGAGTCGCTCCTCATACCAACCACCCGTGATTCATCGTTTGCCATTTGATTGTCTTAAGACAGTCATTGCGAGTTTAAGCCAATTGAAATGTAATGTCAAATTCAACCGACTGCGATCAAAATAGCGGTATGGGACATTATCGAGCCCGATGTTTTGAGAGAAATGAGCAATTGACCTTCATTTTTTTCAAATCGGCTCAATAGTAGATATATTCTAACGCCCTATCACAGAGGAATAAACTAAAAAAAATAATTCAAGACAAAAAATCCAAACCTAACGCGTACGCTGGCCGCCGTTTCTTGATTATGTCTTTTAATAATTGTAACCGTCAGACTTTCACCACCAATGTACATCGATATTTTCCATCCTTGTACCCTCCGCTCTTCCGCTCGCACTCTACTTTTAAATCGTGTTGTGATCATTTTGCGTAGGCGCAAGGCTAATAACCTTGCCCGTAAAAATAAATTATTATGGAAGTTTAACAAGCCTCGAGTCTTGCTAAATAAGGCCAAGACCGGATCCCGATTGTAGTGCCGATGAGGATATGATGTTGATGATAATTTTATGCAAAAAAATAAATCTATATACTTGTTAACAATTTCCACATCAGTAGTACAAACCATGAAAGCGAATTACGGAACCAATAGTTAATTTGTTAGGGTTTGGCCCTATTTATACTTGCCAGTAATGGCATTGATAAGGTCATTAAGAATTCTAGCTTATCCCTATACGCTCATGACACCAAGATATAATGGGTTCTCCAATAGGGACTTGGCAACTTTTTTTCGGTAGTAAATTTTTATAATTTGCAGACGTTGTTCGTTCGTGTACTTAAACACGATGAAAATGTTGTTTACTGAATAAATTGACAGTGACAGTTCGATGATTAGTGAAAGGGTGTGTTCAAAATTTAAATTCAAAGTTGTCAAGTCCCTATTGGAAAACCCAAAACAAGGTCATCGAGTCAGCACCTGATTCTGCACTGGTGCAATCAGACCTTGACAACTTCTCTAGTGAACATCTGTGCTAGAACGTTAAATTTTCTTTTTTTATAAAGTAAAGTGATACGGGTGCTTGACGTGTGAGAATTTAGGGGTTCGTTACGAGTACAGTTATTTTTTTTCTTTCTAGGAATTGTTTACCGTGATGTCGGCAGTTCAAATTCGAACCCTCTTCCTCTATGATTTTAAAATGGGACATAATGCGTCATTGGCAATGAAAAACAATGACGCATTTGAAGATGTATGAACGTACGAACGCAATATAACAGGTCAATTGAAAAGTCCCCGGCCTGGCACATAGATAGCGGCACTAGAATTAAATCCATATGATTTTTAGTTAGCCCTAACCTTCAAAAGGCGCGTGTATAGATTTGACAGATGTCGGATCATTAGTTTGTGAATTATAGTATTTTGAGTGAAGCAACTTCTGTTATTGTGAAAAAAATGGATAAAAGGGAATTTCGCGTGTTTTATCAAAATTTATTGCTTTTTGAAGGAAAAAAATACAGTTGAAGCAAAAACTTGGCTTGATGACGAGTTTCCAGACACCGCCCCAGGAAAATCAACCATCAAGGATTGGTATGCTAAGTTTAGACGTGGTGAAATGAGCACCGAAGACGGTGAACGCAGTGGACGCCCAAAAGAGGTTGTTACCGACGAAAACATTAAAAAAATCCACAAAATGATTTTGAATGACCGTAAATTGAAATTGAATGAAATAGCAGGCACTCTAAAGATATCAACTGAACGTGTACATCATATCATTCACGAATATTTGGGTACGAGAAAGCTCTGTGCAAAGTGGGTGCCGCGCGAGCTCACTTTTGACCAAAAACAACGACGAGTTGATGATTCGGAGCAGTGTTTGGAGATGATCAAGCGTAATAAACCCGAGTTTTTGCGTCGATATGTGACAATAGATGAAACATGGCTCCATCATTTCACTCCGAAGTCCAATCGACAGTCATCCGAGTGGACTGCACACGATGAACCCGCCACAAAGCGTGGAAAAACGCAACAGTCGGCTGGCAAGGTTATGGCATCTGTATTTTGGGATGCGCGCGGAATAATTTTCATTGACTATCTTGAAAAAGGAAGGACGATCAACAGCGACTATTACACAGCGTTATTGGACCGTTTGAAGGACGAACTCGCCGAAAAATGACCGCATTTGAAGAAAAAGAAAGTGCTGCTTCACCAAGACAATGCACCGTGTCACAAGTCAGTGAAAACGATGGCAAAAATCCATGAATTGGGCTTCGAATCGCTTCCGCATCCACCGTATTCTCCAGATCTGGCCCCCAGCGACTATTTCCTGTTCTCAGATCTCAAAAGAATGCTCGCTGGGAGGAAATTTTCGTCGAATGAAAAGGTGATCGCCGAAACTGAGGCCTATTTTGAAGCAAAGGACAAATCGTACTACAAAAAAGGTATCGAAAAGTTGGGGGGTCGCTATAATCAGTGTATCACCCTCGAAGGGAATTATGTTGAATAAAAAAAACGAATTTTGCCAAAAAAATGTGTTTTACCATGGAAGGCCGGGGACTTCTCAATTGACCTGTTACAACGTTGGTTTGGAAAGTTCCGTTCCGGAGATTTCGGCCTCGAAAATGAACCACGTGGGAAGCCGGAAACGTTAGTTGACGACAGTGTTTTAAGGGCAACGATGGATGCGGACCCAACGAAATCGATGCGGGAGATTGCACAAAGCATGGACAATAAGTCGACATCTCACCCTCATAGGAAAGGTAAGGTAACTCGATAAGTGGGTGCCCCATGAACTGAACGAGTCCCAAAAACTACGGCGCCAGGAAATCTGCGCATCGCGTAGATTAAGAAACCAATCTGAACCGTTTTTGCACAGCATAGTCACTTGTGATGAAAAGTGGATTCTGTATGATATCCGCAAAAACCTGGGTAGTGGTTAGATGCAGGTGAAAAACCAAGACACCCCCAAGCCCGATCTTCACCCAAAAAAGGTTATGGTGACAAGTTGGTGGACATCGAAAAAACCAATCCACTTTTCATTTCTTCAACCAGGAGGAACGATAAAAGCTACCAAATATTCTCAGGAAATCGACATATTGCATGCCAAATTGGCTGAAAAGCAACCTGCGTTGGTCAATAGGCACAGCCCGATCCTTTTGCTTGAAAATGCTAGACCCCATACGTCACAAGTAACGGTGCAAAAACGGTTGCAATTGGGATTTTAAATTCATCCGCATCCACCGTACTCCTGACATTTCCCCAACGGACTACCATCTGTGAATGAGCATGGGTTCACCTTGAAAGTGGACTTTAGGCGCACAAATAAACATAGTCATTCTTTAGCCGAACCACACGAATGTGGAATGTTCTGCCTGATCATGTGTTTCCTGGCAGTTGTGATGTCCAGACATTCAAGACCAATATACATCGACACCTCCTTTCCTTATACACTTCCTCTCGGGTTTTCATATTTGTTGTCGCATACGATATGTTTTGGAAACGATAAGAACATTCCATTTTTCGAATAATTACTCGTCACTTATTTCATAAGAAAAACAGCATAACCTGTAACACGATATATCAAATGTAGTGCCTGTCTTTCAACAAAAAAGGAACAATAAAAAGAGGAAAATAAACAACCGTAACTCCGTGTTTTATTTGCAATTGAATTCGCTCCGCGTTCCAGGTGTTCCTTTTGGTGTGTGAACAGTGTTCGGCGGAACACTTTGACAACAACATAGCAATCCACCAAAAAACCAGTGAACGATCCGTGTTAGGAGCAATTACGGCCAAGTAAATGTAAAGCACAGTTTTTTTGTATGAGATAATAAGGATTACCCAATAAAACTAAATTTGATCTTTTTTAAAGTACCTATAAATGAATGGCCCAAGACTAATGACCTTGCCCGGAAAAACAAATCATTATGAAAAATCGAACGAGCCTCAGGACTTGCTAAATGAGGCCAAGACCGGATCCCGGTTGTAATGCCGATGATGATGATGATAAATGAATAACATCTCATACAAATTAGGTATTAGGATATACTCAGAAGACACATAAGTGATGATAAATACACTAAATTCTTGTTTTTATTTCATCTTCAACGACAGCGTTCACTGTTTTTTTTCAGCTCGAGCCCCTGTAATATGCAGTGGTAAGACATTTCAAATGAGTCTATAAACAAATGACAGTCGATATATGATCAAGACTTTATGAAGTTAACTTTGGCAAGCTCAATTCGGCACAATTTAACAGATATAAATAAGAAATGTACATCCCATATCTTAGTCTTTAATTAAAACTGCTTGTCTTATCAACCTCCTCGACAACAGCATTGCTTTCTCAACCTCCTTACAAACAGCACGGCCTTCTCAATCTCTTTACCAGCATTATTAAGGCAGCAGCATTTACCAGCATTCCAAAGACAAGATGCATAGGCATAACGCGGGCATCACTTTGGTACTCTGTATGTGATTTTTTTTTTAATTCAATGAAACGCTTACACAAAATGGGTATGTATCTAAGAACCTATAAATGCGAAAGCGCATTGTAGAAGAAAAACAGAGGGAGAAGTCTAAGACATAATGCAGAACTAGTACTATATTGATTGTTAATAGATGAAAGAAAGGCAACATTCTTCATATGAGGCATAGTCGAAAACCTCTTATTCCACGCCGTAATATGTGGAGATGCACAACGGAAACATTTAGGCAATTAGCATTTTTTTATCGTTTCTGTCTTCACTGTTATATGTTCTAGCCTTAACCACTTGTGTCATGCGTAGCTACACAACAAGTTAGGAATTCAGTGTTTATTCCATCAAAAAATGATCAGAAATTGACGATTTAAAGAATTTTGAAAAATTTAAGAATTCTCGAAGAACCACCCATCGTCCTAATGCAACTTCCCGTCCCCAACCGCAAATACCCTGAAAATACCTACACCATCCATACCTGTAACAAAGGTCCACGGCAAGATAACCATCTCCCCATGGCATCAAATCCAACCCATGTCCTGAAACTTAATTCGGTTTTCCCAACATATAACCGAGATAAACACCCGAACATGTCAATATGCATAGCTGAGGAACATTGCCCCCGGTCATACCTAATGATTCGTTGTCTAAACAACGAACAGCCACGATTCTCACGCTGGCTATTCGAAATGAAATGCTTCTGTATACTCTACGTAAACAGTAGAAGCTATTTTTGCCGGCATGGCAGTATTCCTTTGCATTATCCAATGCCTAAAATAAACATGCACCCAAATCTTGTAGCTTTTGCCGTCGAAGCGAAGTTATGTTGACATAACACCAACAGAAAATTGTATCCCCTATCGCTGATGATGTCCAGGCAGCCAGCCGGATATTCAGATTTGCTTTTGCGCACCTTCGCACCCCCGTTGATCCTCGCCTTCAGCGAATGGATTTTCAACTTGACCGTACGGCCATATTGGAAACTCTCCCAAAAAACTCCAATTCGGTCGCACATTGGTATCACCAAACAAAAGATCGGATTGGCTCCTCGCTTATCGATGGAATTCCACCACGATGGCCGCTAGTGGATGTTGAACGCAACGGTCATCAGGGAGTCGAGATTCACCCACGGCCGGGTCCACACGCACACAGTCGAGTCGCAAAGTGTCTTGAGACGTTATTTTCAAAAGTCCTCATTCGTTGTTAATTGAAATCGATTTGCGAAATTTGGCTTTGTGAAGTCAAACCATAATTATGTGCTCTTGGAAACTTAGTTTAAGTGAATTCATCATCATCATCGGCACTACAACCGGAAACCGGTCTTGGCCTTATTTAGCAAGTCCTGAGGCTTGTTAAATTTTCCATAATGATGCTCCCCGACGGGGAATCGAACACCCGGTCTCCCCCGTGACAGGCGGGTATACTAACCACTATACTATCGAGGAGCTCAAGAAAGAAATACTTCTCTTTATTAAATTAGGCTTTAATCAACAAAGCTAACTTTATTCGTTCAAAACTGAAACTCAATTCCCATATTTCGATCAGACATCTCAAAAACAACACTTCACGAGATAGCACGCCAAAGTGAGCAGGGAAATTATTTGGGGATCCATGCGTAAACTTTTTAATATTATCATTAGAGAAAACAGGCGATGGGCAACATAGTCTAAACGATAACATACAACAAGCTCACCTCAACTGATATCGATAAAGTACAATCAAAGTGCGCTAATTAGAAAAGTTATTGCTTTGAGTTTTCGGAAAATTGACACAAGTGGACTGCTGTGAAAAACTATAGATTCAAATGTAAATTTTCAGTTTTCTTGGAATGAGTAATAAACTTTTAGGACTAGTTTTGTGAGGAAATATTACCAACCGACACCAACTCAGCGAAAACTCTTTAATGGCTTAATTGCTTTTTTACCAGGAATGGTAATTAATTCTCTGAAAAAAAAACCCAAATTTCGCCAGTGAAAAAGTATAGGCTCAGGGCTTTTTTCGATCTCAGGCTTAGTTGTAACGCAAAGCTTGGTATAACAAAAGTTCGTAAAAACAGTGCAGAATTCTGGAGTGATAATAAACAGATTTTTGTTTTACGAATTCTTTTAAAGTTCTAAATATGCCACGTGGGGAAACAATTAACGGACATTGGAAAACAAAGAATAGTCGATTTACAAAATAGTGGAATGACGCAAAGACAAATTGCTAATGGAATAAATCGCTCTCAAGGTGTAGGTGAAGAATTTTCTACAAGCCGGTGTTGAAAATGACAGAAGAAATTAGTCATCTGGGAGACCAACAAAATTTTCGCCGAGGGTAAAACGAGCCGTTCTACGTAAAATGTCCAAAAAAAGGAGCTTCTTTGTCCCAAGTGGTGCGACGTTTTAATTTGGATTACAATTCTAGCCTCATTAGAAAATGGGCAATAGCCTCAAGCAACTTGCAGTATCGAGAGTACTTGTGCAAATCACCACTCAAACAGCGACATAAGGAAGCATGCATTAGATTCGCTGCAATGCACATCAAACACCGTGAAATGTGGTCTAATGTGATCTTCAGTGAGGAGAAAAATGGAATCTGGACCGCCCCGACGGCTTCAAGTACTATTGGCATGATCTCCGGAAAGGATGGCAAATCATGTCACGCAAGCATTTAGGAGGAGGAAGATTCATTAGATATCTGAAAGCAAATTATTTTTATTTCTGGAAGAATGAACACCAAAAAGTACCAAGAAATGTTGGAAGAGCATCTTCTTCCTTTAATATCCCTACCAGAGGACGAAGATGTCATATTTCAACAGCACAACGCTCCTATTCATATAGCACGAACAACAACAACGTGGTTTCAAGAACATTTTAAGTCCAGACATAAAACCCATTGAGAACCTGTTTGGGGATCCTAGCTAGGGAGGGAGTTTTCGATCAGGAAAAGCCAGAAATTCAAAACGTACAATTTTTCACAGCACTGTATATTCCGAAGACATCAAGCAGAGAGAAATTGTAAGCAAAAGTCAGTCATCTGATGTGAAATGATTGTTCACTCAGGATGCCATTTGCAATCAATTACTTTTGGAGTGTTTGAGAGACAAGTTGTTGGAGTTTTTCAAAATATCCCACTTTTAGCTCCGTGAGTTTAAGTGAACTATAATACTAAAATAATCTTAAATAAAAAGGGAAATTAATCGATAAACAACCATTTTATTTATTAAAACGTAACAATAAAGTGAAAAGGTTTGAAGCAGAACAGTTATAGTGTTTTATTTTCATCGCTTTACAGTGAACATCGGTGGATTGACTTTTCTGTGTTCCCCTCGGATATTTGTGCGGACAATTGTCGACGGAACTCAAACTGTGGAAGTTTAGTAAACATTGCACCCTTGCCGGCGCCCAGACTAAACTTACCCACACCCACGTAGTCGAAGACAGGAATAAAAAAAATTGTTTCAAGTTGGTACAACTGTCGTTAAATATGATACACATCGGCAAAGCGTACTTAAGAATAATAATTGATTTCACGCGACAGTGAACTGGTGTTTTGGGGCTTTGGTTCGAATCGCTTCCTCTTCACAATCGTCACAAAACGCTATAAAGCTCTGTCGGAAATGCAGAGATCAGTTTAGACACTTCAAAAATTATGATTTCGATGTTTAAGATAGAGAACGCTTTGGCACACCGAAAATGTTTGCAGATGAAGAATGGGAGACATTACTTTTTGAAGACTCATGGCAAATACTAACGAACCTGTCAGAATCATTAGGAGTTGATGATACGTTTGAAACGATTCAGAATGATTCAAAATCGAGGAGATTGGATGCCATGGTAATTTATTCATGAATAATCGACAAGAAAATTAAATTGAAGGTCTCAATAGAAAATATATGAAAACGAACAAATAGCAATTTCCAATCTATTTTAAAACAAAACTTTTTGGAAACTGAGAAAAACTAACAAAAATAATGACAGAGACGAGAGAAAGAATGCAGTGTATGCCAAAATACTTTGGTTCTACATCTGCAAAGCGTTACGTATGCTATCCAGCTGCCTCTGACTCATTATACAATATACTTTCCATACATCTTCCAGAGAATTGCATCCCAACAATAACCAACCGAACAAAGTCTTAGTTCAAACACAGCTATGTCAATTTTAGACATTTTTTTTTTACGAAACACAAGCAAATACGACTTTTAGGTACTGTTAAATATCGAAGCACAGTGCCTACAGAGCATGGTGAAAAATGCATAGGCCTTCCAAATATAAATTGCTGCTAAAATTAAACCAGCAGAACAAAATGTGTGATTATATGTTTCGCTTGATAACTCAAATATTGCAAGCTCAGCATTTTTTTTTAATAAAATGTGCAGTAATGTCTGATAAATTCAATTATCAACGCTTCGTGCTGGACGAAGAGGGAGGGGATTGGGGAATCGATGCCGGCACACAATGTTCTTGAAAGCTTGTAGATTTTATCTCAACTTCAAGTAAGCAATGTTTTTAGTGATGTCTAAAAAATGGGAACATACGTTATGCTTAATTGTTATTCGTTAAGTAATTCTAATGACGGAAATTAACGCGTATAGCCTAAGTATCCGTTTTATATTCCATTGAACTCGTTTTTCTTAATACTTTTGTCCAAGGAGGGTTATTGCATTACGGTTTTAGGTGAATATACATTCCGTGTATATAGTGGCTGAATTGGGCGGGTTAAAGTGCTTTGGATATCCTATAATAAATTAGAAAACAGTTTTCGAAGTTTCGAATACACTGCACTTTCCGAAGCATCGAATACGCCCTTAACTCTGTTAATAGTTGAATAAACTGGAGTCCAAATATAGAATTCCTTGGTTCCTGAACTTCATAGACAATTGTGTGCTTGGCGCCTCCGTCCTTCATAAGCAATTTGTAATTATTGGAAATTGCCTTATAAGTACAGATAGCACTACGTTTTTTGGAGGCATTTACACCCCACTTGGTTAGAAAAGCCCCGTTGATACATCTTGTTGAGATCAAAGATCAACGAGCTCAGCATATAGTAATGCTTGAGTGCGAAATTTGATAAGGTTGATCGACACAGTGGAACTTAGCGTGATATAATCAACAATAGAATGGATTGAATTTGGGTGGTGGGCAATATTAATGAAGGTAGGAAATAGAGTCCAAAGAAACACACCGATTTAGCATGAAACCGACAATAGCCAAAGAAATCAACCATGACGAGGGTTTATCTACTTCGACGTTTTAAAGCGATTGACAATGAACCTAGTACAACTAGCAGGCCCAGTCGGGTATATGTCCTACCAGACAGAGCATTATAGGAAATGATAATAGTATAGTGTTTAAAGTATAGTATAGTGTAGAAAATGATAATAGTATAGTGTAGAAAATAATAATAGTATAAGTGTATAATAAAAATAGTGTATCACGACGACAAATAGCCCCTTAGAAATATTCAGAACTGGTCAATAAAATCGAGCAAAATAACGTTTTCCGCTTAAGCAAAGAATTTACTTACGGGTACTTATATAGAAAGTCTTACCGAAAAAAGGTTCAATAGACCAATAAAAGAAAAGTAGAGAGAATAAACATTCACTTCGAGAACAATAATCGAAATTTTCCAGCTAAAATATTTCAAAACAAAAACATGCCTCTTACCTATGAATGTAGTTCTCGCGGTTAGATGGCAAGTCATAGTTGATGACTAGTGAAACTTGTTGGACATCTATACCACGAGCCAATAGATCGGTTGTTATTAGAACACGGGAAGAACCCGAACGGAATTGCTTCATAATAACCTCACGATCTCTCTGCTCCATGTCACCGTGCATGGCCGATACAGTAAAGCTGTTGTCGGTCATTTCCTGAGTTAACTGGTCGACCTAAATAAATATAAATGAATTAATATTATCAATACGATTAAGTATCATTCTCTCACGTAAATAGAAATAATATATATATAATCGATATACAACTTACCTTACGTCGAGTATTACAAAAGATAACCGACTGGGTAATGGAAAGTGTATCATACAAGTCGCATAATGTACCGAGTTTCCAATTTTCTTGCTTAACATTAACATAAAACTGCTTGATACCTTCCAAGGTGAGTTCCTCTTTCTTTACTAAAATGCTAACTGGGTCGCGCATAAAGCATCGACTTACGTCTAAAACGTCTGGCGGCATTGTGGCAGATAACAGAATGACTTGGACATCACTTGGAAGCATTTTAAATACATCCTGGATCTGATCCTTGAAACCGCGAGACAGCATTTCATCAGCCTCGTCCAGTACAAAAAGTTTTATACTATTTGTTCTTAAAACTTTTCTATTAATCATGTCGTATACACGACCTGGTGTACCCACAACAACATGACAACCATTTTCCAAACTACGAACATCCTCGCGGACGTTCGTTCCACCGATGCATGCATGACTGAAAACTTTCATGAATTCTCCAAGAGACGTCACCACACGCTGAATCTGACTGGCCAACTCACGAGTTGGTGCCAAAATTAATGCTTGGCAGTCGCGAATGGACATATCGATTTGTTGCAGGATGGCAATTGAAAACGTTGCCGTTTTTCCGGTACCTAAAACATATAACCAAAATTACTCGCGCCATTGATAACAGTGCATCAAATAAGATAGATAAGGTGGTGAAATTGCACTAAAAATCCCGTTCGATTACAAAGAAAAACAACAAAAATGAGACGTGGCGACTGAGACTACCGAATGCATATTGTTGACACCACAAAAACCAACTGGTATACGAACACCAATGCGTCAAATTTGAAATGGTCTTTTGTAAGAAAAATCATGTCACCACAATAACCAGCCACGATGAAATTTCGCTTCAATAACAATGCAATACTCAGCAGTGGCCACGGAAGCTGCCTCAGAACAAATCTCCAAGCCATGATCTTCGTCTACAATCCTCCTCCTCTCAAGGTCACCCCAAGCTAGAACTTCTAATGCAATGTGGACTCACCCGATTGTGCTTGTGCAATGACATCGCGACCTTTGACGCAGGGAATTATAGCACGCTGCTGAATAGCAGATGGCTTCTCGAAACCATAACCGTATATACCACGAAGGAGATCCTCCTTGAGGTTCATGTCGTCGAAATTATCATATACTTCGTCCCATGTAGATTCGATAACGCCTTCTGGTTCCATGCCGGCGGGTCCATCATGAGCTAATTCGGTACGATCATCCCTACAAAGAAAGCCATTTACCAACAAATTAATATTTCAACAAATAGCAATTCAATAATTGATATAATTTGCATTTCCCATCCCGTCACCATTTGCATATGCCCAATTTTTTATTTTAAAATCATGTCCCTAGCTTTACACGTATAGCCCAACAACTGCGTGCCGATGTCGATTTATGGGTCGACATGTACACGAAGCAAATCCAAAATTCAAACATATTTCCCGATTTCACTCAAACACATTTCTTCGAACAAATAATTTAAAAGTTGAAAGAACACGAAAATGAATCATTAACTCTATGGAGAATTATTGCAAAAAGGAAAAAAAAGCTTGCACGGAAAAAAAACGGTTTCTGTTAGTTCATTCTAGAGTAAGAGCGAAGTACGGCAAATGGAGCGATGGATGTTTCTACACCCCATTAATTAATTAAATGTTTGGGCAGGACAAAGCCGTTCAACCGCGAATATATTATGCATAATCAACGATATAGGTGCAATAGAAGATTTTGTATATTTATAATCAATATTTTATTTGAATTAACGCACATTTTACCAATTTAATTTGGCACTTTTAACACACGTGCTGATTCTGCTTTGTAAAAACCAAGCGAAAGGCTCCATCTTGTCGAATTCTGACTCATTTGCCAATCGAAAAATTCGTTCAGTTTCACAGGTCGTTTTATCGTTCAATTTTCTTTTCTCAATCGGATGGATTCAGTTTCCTATATTGCAATTGTACTATGAAACTTTATTGCAATGTTTAAAGGGGTTCTTGTGTTGTTTGAAATAAAACCCACTAAATGTATTATTTGTTGTTTTCCTCGCTTTATGCATTTTATATCTATGCTCTAACATACCTTGTATAAGACTGAGCTTAAACTAAATTTCAACTAGCGGATCATAAAATTTAATAGGAGGATGGTTTTACAACTTAAGGGAAGAATAGTAAATAAATTCAAACGAATAAAGGCCACGAAAGAATAGTAATATGACTTATTTAAAAGCATGATATTGAGATTTATCTGAGATGGTCGCAGAATTCATTTAAATATGCGCATTTTAAGATCTTCGGCTTTTCGGCGTAAATACGTTGGCGTGGCTTAGTTTGTATTTTATGACGTCTTTATTTATATGGGAATCGCGTAAATTCTCAACTGAATATGGTGTATATGTGTTATCGATCCAGAAAGTAGGATTTTGGAACACTTTACAAGTGGTTTCCCTGTTGGTATTAGTTATTGGCCTCGCTCCCAGGTAGCGTGTCTCCTGGTCCTGAATAGGATGAGGGATCTCTAGTGACCGCTCCTGAAGGGACCCGTTGCGGTCCCCGCCGTGCGCCCTCAAACCTGAGGGAAGTGTAGTGACCGATCATTCGTGGGGCGTCGTTCCAGGAATAGCTTACCTGCGCCATGGAACCCGGCGCATTCGGCTCCAGATTAGAATTCGTCCCCTGTGCTGGAGCAGCGAACGTTTTGTAAAGAACGCACAATTCCAAATAATAAAATACTTTTTATTTAGAAAATTCACTTTTACTTTATTTATTTTAAAAAGAAAAGACGATTCTGGTAGGGACACCACCTCCAAGAACCTTGCTCTATGATGTTACTTTGCCCTGTTCGTCTCCTGCAGCACTTCCGCCGGGGACCATGTACGTTAATCAACTGCTGCCCGGAGATCGCTTTTCTTTAATTTACTGCATTTGTTTGACCAAAAATTAAGAGTTACAATAAGTAATACAGCTAACTTATAATAGATTGGTTACATAATATGTGTTTACATGTTAGTTTTTAACATTTTTCAAACGGTTCTTTGTTACATGTGCTTAAGTTTTAATGGGATTTATATATTGTGACGCATATGACAATCAGTACTACGAGGGTTGCCTCTTATGTTTCGGGATTTGGCAACCCTAGTGTTGCAATCCGGCAATTGACAGCTCTGTCGTAAAGTTGGACATTTTTGAGGTTATACGCACTCAGAACGTTTTGGCATACGAGCGCTATTTGTGTTGTTTACAGTAACTTAAAAGATTCATCTCGGCCCAAAAATGGAATTAAATCGTCAACATTTTTGTGCGATTATTTTTTACAACTTTCGGCGTGGATTAACTCGGCAACAGTGCATGGATGAACTTAATTCAATTTTTGGGGATGAAGCTCCATCAAGGACCAGTGTTTATCGATGGTGTGGTGAATTCAATCGTGGTCGTAATTCACTCCAAGGTGAATTTCGTGAAGGTCGTCCAAAATCAGTTGTTGTTCCGAAAACCATTGATGCTGTGCGCGAACTGATATTGGAAGATCGTCATGTGACCTATCGTGAGATTGAGACAACCTTAGGCGTTAGTGGGACCAGTATACATTCAATATTGCATAAACATTTGACCGTCAAAAAAATTTGTTTGCGTTGGCAATTTGTCAATCGCCCAAAATAAGGCTCGTGTCAATTGGTTGAAAGAAATGCTCAAAAAATACGGTCGCGGTGCTTCGAAACACGTCTATGACATCGTGACAGGTGATGAATCGTGGATTTACGCGTATGAGCCCGAAAGTAAACAGCAGTCGACTGTCTGGGTGTTTCAAGATGAGCCAAATCCAACAAAAGTTGTTCGCGCACGAAGCACTTCCAAGCAAATGGTCGCCTGTTTTTTCGGAAAAACTGGACATGTCGCAACCGTACCACTAGAACAACGCAGAACAGTCAATTCTGAGTGGTACACAACCATTTGTTTGCCAGTTGTCTTCCAAGAAATCAGGAAAACCAAGCGCCGAAGACGGATCACTCTTCACCACGACAATGCGAGCTCTCACACATCGGCTGCGACAACTGCATTTTTGAGCACCCAAAACATCGATTTGATGGGTCATCCGCCGTATAGTCCTGACTTGGCACCGAATGACTTCTTTTTATTCCCGTACGTAAAAAACAAACTGAGAGGTCAACGTTTTTCGACACCTGAAGAAGCGGTTGCTGCATTCAGAATGCATGTGTTGGAGATACCTCAATCAGAGTGGCAAAAGTGCTTCGACAATTGGTTCAAACGCATGCAAAAGTGTATAGATCTTAATGGGGAATATGTTGAAAAACAATAAAGTGATTTTCGATGATCAATATTTGTTTTTGTTCTCTAATCCCGAAATATAAAAGGCAACCCTCGTAGAATATTCGAGAAAGTCCAAAACACAGTTCTAGAATATTCTAGAAAGTACTGGAAAACTGGAGACTATGAACAGTACAACATTCAAGACTATAGAACGGAAGGAAACGAAACGATGAATCAGAATGAGGAAACGGTATAAATACGTCGCACACAGATCATGGAGATAAGTAATAAGTAAGAAAGTGAAGCAAGCGATGAGTAAGAAGTAAGAAGCAAGCAGTCAAAGACGCGATAAGTAGGGAAGCGATAAGTCAAGTGTTGCGGATTCGCAATTAAATGCAGCCGAATCTAGTACGTTCATCGTCTAGCACACTCCCCGAACACTATACTCGCCACGCCTGTCAACCACCAGCTGACAATGCGTCACTTGCTTAGGGACGCCATCCAGCTGTCACATTGATTCAAATGTCACCAACGGTTTTCTAATTAGTCTACAATCAACTTCCATCTTGGGCACAACGTCTTCAGCCAACCACCAACGCTTACACAACTGCCGCCCATAAGAGAGTGAGACCCAAGTGATGTTTAAACTATTAAAGCGATTACTGGCGTAATTGAATTGGATCACATTAAGGACAGTCGCTTTTCTCTCCCCTTTTGTGCCGAACGAGTTCGACAGCCGGTGTTCGTTGTGACCGTTCATCGGCGGCCAACGAAACGCGCACACCTTTACAACACAAGAAATCGTTAAGTGTACGGTAAAAGTAACGGTTGTTATTAACGGACTAATAAAGTGTTATAATAATTCAAAATCGATTTAACGGCTCTTATTTATTAAATAAAATAATTAATCCAGCGAACCCTAAGCTTGCTACAATTGGCGTCAGAAGTGGGATTAATTATTGGTGAAATAAATAAGTCTGTGGAAGTGTGTTGTGACCATGCCAGATCGACATTTGGAGGACCGGAACCTGGATAGCAGAGGAGAGAAGCCAATTCTTCGACAGCGTCTGCAAGCAGCAATAGAGGAAGAGGATATTGATGTCGGCACAGATGCTTTTACGAGTGGGCCAGACTGTCCAGATGGAGAAGAAACAGCGAGTCTAGATGGTGCCAATGTAACGGAGAAGAGTTCGCCACCGTTGGACATTTCGGAGATGTTCAGGATGATGATGGCAAAATTGGACGCGGGAGCTGCCGAGTTTAAGGCAAAATTAGATGCGCGAGCTACAAAATTGGATGCGTGAGCTGCAGACGTTAATGCAAAATTGGATGCCCAAAGGCAGTGTATGAAAGAATTCTGGGACTCGGAAGCGGAAGAATCTGAGGATGAGGGGGAATTGGACCCACATGAAAGGAAGAAACTCAGGAAGAGCAAAGCTATGGCCGACAGCAGAGGAAGATGACGATGATGTGTTACGTGAAGAACTGAAGGATATCATCGATGATAACCCGATTGAAGAGGACGGCAGTGATGGTGAAGACACTGATGCTTCAGGCCGTTCCCCGAAAAAGATTTACAATGATGATGACGATTTGGACGACCGACTGGAAGATGACGACTGTGATCATATTGAAGAGAATCATGGTTTGAAAGTCGAACGCAGAAAGCGTTCCAAGCGTCTGCGTCGTACACAGGACGAAGAAAGTGATAGAGAGGAACAGCACGTCGATGAAGGTTCAGCACGTGAGGCTTTAGCCGAACAGCTATTCGACGACGAAGACGATGTTGAACGCCACTCTGAACGTAGTTACAGGGAAACTGAGGCGGCAAAACATTTCAATGATGATGAGGAATCGGAGTCTGATGCTGAGGATTTTATTGTAGACGACGAAGGAAGGCCAATTGCTGAGAAGAAGAAGAAAAGACGACTTCTAGTCACTGACGCGTCATTGCAAGAAGGTCAGGACAGTTTCGGTGTAGATTTCGACTATGAGGATTTCACTAATTATGACGAGGACGGATATGAACCCGAATACGAACCTAGTGAATTGGAAAGGGGTCACTGAAATCCGTAAAACGGATATTCCTGAGCGAATGCAATTGCGCGAAGTTCCGGTTACGCCTGTTCCACAGGGACCCAATGAACTACAAGATGAAGCTGGATGGATTTACAAACAGGCGTTTTGTAAATCAACTGTATCCGAACAAGAGAGATCAACGGATGTTGGAGGTCGAGATTGCTATTGTAAGCCACCACATACGGGGGGAAAGGCCAAGCAAACCCTAGATTGTAGGCGTAAACAAGAGCTAGAGGTTTCGTTCATTGCGTTCTCTAGAGAAGAACACGTGAAACCAGAATTAACGTGCGACGATCTATGGAAAGTCTATTACTCCGACGCACGCTGGTGTTTACTGTCAGCTCTAAAAAACAAACCGCTCCAGTTATTTGAAAAGATGCGGAACTACCAGTTGGATACGCTTATGAAATCGACAGATGCTCCAATACCAGATGATATGCGTGTAATTAAAGATGAAGATCTAGATCGCTTACGTGTTGTGCAAACTCCAGAAGAGCTTAAGGGTGTGCACATGCATTTTCTCTTGTACTATTCGCATCATCTTCATCATCATCGGCACTACAACCGGGATCGGGTCTAGGCCTTATTTGACAAGGCTGAGGCTTGTTAAATTTTCCATAATAATTTGATTTTCCGGGCAAGGTTATTAGCCTTGCGCCATTGTACTATTCGCATGGGATCAAGCGAAATTCCCTCGTCAGGAAAAGAAAGAATGGCGGCAGGCTAGAACTGACGCGAAAAGGAGAGCAGTAGAATATTTGGAAGAAGGTCAAGAACTTCCCCCGCGAACGCCAAGATGAAAGAGGTACATCGTGACCGACTGGCAACTTTGGTTAGCCCAGAGAACCAGTGAACTTAGTTCGGGACGAACGAATCTAGGCGGAGGGTAGTGTGACGCATATGACAATCAGTACTAGAATATTCGAGAAAGTCCGAAACAAAGTACTAGAATATTCTAGAAAGTACTGGAAAACTGGAGACTATGAACAGTAGAACATTCAAGGGTATGGAACGGATGGAAACGAAACCCCGAATCAGAATGAGGGAACGGTATAAATACGTCGCACACAGATCATGGAGACGAGTAAGAAGTAGAAAGTGAAGCAAGCGATAAGTGAGGTAGTAAGAAGTAATGAGTAAGACGTAGAAAGTGAAGCAAGTAATAAGTAAGAAAGTGAAATAAGCGATAAGTAAGAAGTAAAGTCTTGGAACGGACGGAAACGAAACGCTGAATCACAATGAGGAAACGGTATCAATACGTCGCACACAGATCATTGAGATAAGTAATAAGTAAGAAAGTGAAGCAAGCGATGAGTAAGAAGTAAGAAGTAAGCAGTCAAAGACGCGATAAGTACGGAAGCGATAAGTCAAGAAATCGTTAAGTGTACGGTAAAAGTAACGGTTGTTATTAACGGACTAATAAAGTGTTATAATAATTCAAAATCGATTGAACGGCTCTTATTTATTAAAAATAATTAATCCAGCGAGCCCTAAGCTCGCTACAATATATTGGTAATTTTGTTTTTCCTGGAAAAGGTCAGAAAAAAAACCAAGAACTCTGTTTATTTTAACTTAGCCTACTTAAAATTACTTAACATAACTTAATCTAACTTAATCTAATCTTATATACAATTTACAATATTTGATATTGCAATGATAGTGACAATTTGATATGACTTAAAAATAATATTTATAATATTTATTTATGTGGATGTGGGATTTCTCGTTTTAATTGAGGATAGTTTGGGATATGGTCAGGTATGTTCTTGAAGGAGAAGGGTGCCATTCGGTTCTGTGTTAAAGGTAAGAATCTTGGAGAATGGTTGGATGTTGCTGTATTTGAAATTATTGGGTGCCAGTTCGGTGTTGTGGTACACGACCTCGTTTAGATCGTTAACCAGTCTGCCTGAGGTGAAGAGAATTCTGATTTGGAGACAATTACGGCAGTGAGTTCCCGTATTGGAGGAGGGTGATGGTAGGTCTGTTATTATCGGGTTGGATTGTTGGGAAGGATTTCTATGAAATTTATCGACAGTTCTAGAATCCGTCTATCCAGTCGTTCGATGCCTGCGGTGTTGTAAAGGTCGTTGTTACAATGGTATCTATATGAGTTGGTTTTGCGGTGTAAGCCAGTGATAAACCGAAAACATTTTCGTTCAAACACTCGTAATTTCTCCATTTGGGAGGGTGAAATGTGGTACCATAATGGGCAGGCGTATGTAAGAGTTTGATTATCTGTTTGTAGATGAGCTGTTTGACCTTGAGAGAGAGGCCTTTAGGTTTCCATAACACTCGCTTTATGAAGGGAATTTTTGATGTGGGTTGAGAATGACCAGTTGTTGGAAAGGGTTTTTCCTAAATATTTTAGAGTTTTGGAAGGTTTTATGAGGGTGTTATTAAGCTTGAGTTTAATTTTGTTGTGGTAACGTTTAGTGTTATTTGAGCAGTGATCGTTTTTGCTCTTAAACACTGTTAGCTGGGTTTTGGTTGGGTTGAGGTGAATTTTCCATTGTTAAAGTATGCTGAAATGGGCGGGAGGAAGTTGTTAACGCGGTTTCTTGCCGCTTTGACAAATCTACTGCTAGACTAGATTAAAGTATCGTCAGCATAATTTAGCATTACAACACTAGGTGGAGGTGGGGGAATATCGGATGTGTATAGAAGATATAAAAGTGGTCCGAGAATGGATCCTTGGAGAACTCCCGCGGTTATGTTGTGAGTTTGTGAGAGGGAAGAATTTATTCTGGCCATGAATTTCCTACCAGAAAGATAAGACGCTAGGAGCTTTGTGATGTTGGAATTCAGACCAAATAAGCAGTGCATCTTATAAAGAAGTCTTGAGATCCAGACACAATCAAATGCTTTGGAAATATCGAGAGATATGCATACGGTAAGGCATTGGTTTTTAAGACTAGTTGTGTGACATCGTGTGTAAGTTTTAGTAACGCATGGCAAGTGGAGTGTCGCTCACGAAAGCCAAACAGAGAATTAGGGTTGAGAGCGTGTTGGTCGATAGGTGACTCGGGCTCGTTGGTCTTCAATGAATAAAAGTCCAGAGTTAGCAGTGATTGATATTATTAATTTATTGTAAAAGAAAAAAAAAGACGGGAATTCTTCCACACTGTTAAATAGCACTGGTTTAGATAAGTGAATTCGTCGCTAAGCGATTTGCTGATTGATAAGGAATACTTGTAAAAATTCAGATTATATTTCGACGCACGTTTTCCTTTTTCCATTCGATCTTCAGTCGTTTAAATCCGGCAGTTGATTGGAAGATCAGTGCCAACTTCAAGTCCAAGAACAAACAGAATTGTGTGAAGTTCGCACAGGTTCACGGTTGTGTTGGGCAAGATCAGCTGTCAATTGATCAATTCTCAACAGAGCGTTATCACTGGCAAACAAGAGAAGGTTTTGGTAGATCTTACATTCTAATATTTTGCTTAGGGTGTTCAATAAAGATATCGGACGATAGTTGGAGGAACTCCTGGACTTTTTAACGGGAATTACTACCGCAATTTTTCAGTTCTCTGGGAAATGTGAAACATTTATGATATGGTTGAGAGGGACTAGAATGGGAAGTAGATTTGGCGGGCGAAGTCTTTTAAATAGAAGGTGTGGTATTCCATCTATACGCCAGGCTTTCTAGAGTGATTGGAGCATCTTCTGAGGAGTTTCCTTTCGAAAACTCGTAGTCTTTCCATTTGGCCCGAAGATATACAGCACCATATGGGAAAGGCGTACGATATTCCAGATAGGATTAGCTGCTTATAGCAGAGAAGCCTAACTTTTGTTTCAACTTTGTTGCTCCACTTCAAGATGTTGTGCAGTTGCTTAGACCGACCGATGGCCCTTTGGAGAATGTGGGTCACACGTTTAATGAAATTAATTTTTGCGGTATAAATGACCCCAAGATATTTCATCTGGTCCTGTGGTCTGATCGTAGTGCCTCCTATTTGTATTCGAATATTCTGTGAATATCAAGAAGTAGGTTGGGAGTTTACTACTCAGAATTATAACTACTGCTTCGAATGGATTAGGTCGAATTTTCCTTCGGTTGTAATACTGCTACAGTTCGTCCAGGTGAATGTTGAGTCAATTTGTTGCGAGTTTAGGCTTCCTTTTATCTCTTTTTTGTTTTTCCTTAAATACTAGAATTTTGAAGCACATATAAGTTATTTTAGCCTAATCATATTTGAGCAGCTGCTACGGTTGCTTGTGGGAATCGTTTAGATTCATGGTTCCCTGCTTTGATATGGCTTTTGCTAATGGTATTTTAGTTTGTTACCTAACAGCTGCCATGATTTCGGGTGGTTTTGGCATTACGCGTGGGAATCATTTAGATTTATTTGAATTATTATTAGAATATGATGGGATATTACGATATAAGGTTGTGGGAGCATATATGGGGGAAAATAGATGGTAGGGCTTTCTGGAGCACTACACACCAATATGTGTGCTGCAGTTGTTTGTGGCGATAATTGCTTGAATCGCAACTTATGTTTGGAGGCCCTAAGGGTATATTGTAATTGTGTGGAATTTTCACTCGGTATCGTGGTTATACTCTCCCTCCTCAAAATGGTTCCAAGTTTTTTTTTTTTTTTACACTAACGCGCGGGTTATGTCAACCATACCTACCACCCAAGTGTCGCGTACAAAAGGGGATTTTGAAGTAGCCTTAAATGTCAGAGCACAGTGCGAGCGGATTGAGAGGAAGTGGATAAGGAAAGGAGGTGTCGATGTATATTGGTCTTGAATGTCTGGACATCACAACGGCCAGAAAACACATGATCAGGCAGAACATTCCACATTCGTGTGATTCGGCTAATGAATGACTCTCTATGTTTATTTGTGCGCCTAAAGTCTACTTTCAACGTGAACTGATGCACATTCACAGATTGACGGGTATCGCGGGAAAATGTCTGAAGGGGCAGAACACATTCAGCAAGTTCAGTTGAGCAACTACCGTAGTAATACCTATAGAAAAGAGATAGGCATTGTTAAGCATATGACAATCAGTACTTGAATATTCTAGAAAGTCCGAAACAAAGTACTAGAATATTCTAGGAAGTACTAGAAAACTGGAGAAGCAATAGAAAATTCGAGACTATGGAACGGGCAGAGACGAAACACCAAATCAGAATGAGGAAAAACGGTATAATTATGTCGCACGCAAATCGGGAAGTAAGTAATAAGTGAGAAAGCAAGCAGAGTAGCAAGCTATAAGTAAGGAAGCGATGAGTAAGAAATCGTTAAGCGTACGATAGAAAGTAACGGTTGTTATTAGCTGACTAATAAAGTGTTACATTAATTCAAAATCGATTTAACGGCTCTTATTTATTAAAAATAATTAATCCAGGGAACCCCCAGCTCGCTACAGCATGATACGTTGCGCCGCTGTTCTACCGACGAAATTGATCGACTTACGGCTGAGTCCCCAATAAGTTTCACTGCTCGTTTTTGCATCCTGTCGAGCACGTGTTTTGCTGTTTTGGATCCGCCTGACCAAATATGGGAGTTGAAATCAATTTTAGGATGAATTGTTAATAGTGACCAGATTAGATGGAGTGAAGTATTTTTTTGTATCTCATGAGGAACCCCATACATTTGTCCACACTTTTCACAGCTTCAACTATGTGGTTGTTCTAATTATAAGTGGAATTAATTCGAGTGCCGTGGATTGATAATTCCTTAGCTTCGTCGATGCAAGTGCCGTTCTTAGACAGTATATTTACTTTGGGGCTCGCCTTTGACGACAAGAGGCAGCACTGAGTTTTTAGGGCATTGAATTCTACTCGGTTAGAAAATCCCCACTAATATATCTTGTTGAGGCCTGAATTCAATGTATCAGGCATAAGTTGCTGGTTGGAAGTGACGTTCGAAGAGTTTGGACAGGAGTGTTCGTATGAGAATGAGAAACTGACAAGAGATCATTTATAAAGATGAGGAAGAGAGTGGGTGAGAGTACCGAACCCCGGGGAACACTTGCATTAATTTGATGGGAGACAGATTTGACACCATCAAGGACCACTTGGATTGAACGGGCAGAAAGATAGTCTCTTATCCATTGGATCAGGGAATTGTCCACTCCATATGAATGCAATTTTGACAAAAGGGCTGGATGCCAAACTTTGTCGAAAGTTTTTGAAATATCCAATGTGACTACCTTGGTTTCGGCGAGGTAGTGGATGGAATGGTTCCACTTTTCGGTAAGGTGCGCCATCAGATCTGCTGTGGACCTGTTGCAACGAAAGCCATATTGGCGGTCATTGAGGAGGTCGTTTGATTCCAGATACTTCGAAAGTTGACGGTTGATAAGAGATTCCATTACCTTGGAGATAATAGAAGTTAGTACTAAGGGTCGATAAGAAGAAGGAGATGATTTTCACCCTTTTTGGGAATTGGCTGAATGTTCGCTGACTTCCATCTATTTGGGAAACGGCCAGTAGAATAAGACAAATCGAAGAGTTTCCGCAGTGGTTTAGCGAGTGAAGAGGAACTCTTCTCTTCAAGGGGATTGGGGGAATGCCATCCCGAGCAGCGGATTTGTGTGCGTTTAGCTCTTTGAGTGCGCGGGCAACAGTACGCGTTCGGAAGCGAATCTGGCTCATGGTGTGCTGCTTATGGTCAAGTTGATGTTGAACTGATGTGGTAACAGTCAGCGTTGAGTTGGCTGCAAAATGTGCAGCAAGTAGATTCGCTTTCTCTATTGCACTGTTGACTGGTTTGTCATCGACTATAAGCGATGGAATGGATGAAGAGACTGAGTTTTGAATATTATTCACGAATGCGCAGAAGTTTCTACTACCTGTGGGAGAGTGTAATATTTTTTGTTTCACTCTCTGGTCATGCAAGAACTTGGCGCGTTTAATATACGCATTGCAGTCATTCCTAGCTCTCTTAAATATTTTCCGGTTTTCCTCAGTATTGTTTGATTTATACAACTGGAAGCTCAACTCTTTAGCCTTAATGGCTCCTCTGCATCCGAAATCGAACCACATATTTCTATTAAGTTTGATATTCTTTACTCTGTGTGGAATAAACGACCGCATGCCAAGTAGAATTGTGTCTGTCAATGTGTCCACTATAGAATCACCATCGTTATTGAGGAAAAAAAAAACGACCAATTTAACTTCCCAAAAAAGTCGTCCAGACCTTCCCGGCTGGCTTTCTCATAGAACTATACTGTTCTTTTGGGAGTTTTCTCGTTAGCGTTGCTATTGGTTAGAGGAAATTCAGCTGACACGACACAGTGGTCTGAAGTGGCCAATTGTGTATTTGTTTGGGTGGGAGGTGAGAAACAGGTCCAGTGTGTTGGCGAAATGACCATATATATCTGGCACCCGTGTGGGCTCATTGATAAGTTGAGTTAAACTATTTGAATTAGCAAAAAGCTGGATATGTGATGTTGTTCCTGGACCTGGACCTTCAGGAGTTGTTGTTCCTGAGTGACGAAGCCACTGAGAGTTATGCACATTAAAATCACCCGCAATAACGATTTCAATGTGCGGATATAGGGTCAAGATCCTATCGATAGAATCAGACAGAGCATCAAATTTATTAAAGTATGCATTTCTATCCAAGTTTGGGCTTCTGTAAAGAAAGCAGTATTGTATGATATGCTTACGAACGTGTAGTTTTAGCCAAGAGAAATTAAATTCTGGGTTGGAACAGAGCCCATATTGTGGCAGAAACTGATAAGCAATATCATTTCGTATGTATGTGGCTGTACCACGATGTGGAAAGAACAGTGGCTCTAAGTTATATCCAGGTAGATTAAATTCGGAAATATCTGTATTAGTAATTACCTGGGTTTAGCTAAGTGCAAGGATAGTTCGTTTCTGGTTAGAAATATGGGCAGACACAGAAGAGAAATTGCATCTCAAGCTGCGAATGTTACACAAATCAACGCGAAATTCCCGCTCCATTGAAATGGCCCTACACAGAAAACCAATACCGCCTCGGGAAAGGATGCAAATCGGGACCAGCAATAGATAAGCGAAAGCAACCACTGCCCTTTTAGTGGGTGGCCCACTAGATCCCTGCTGTAATCCAGGTCACATCCCTTCCATGATAAACATTATGCCACTCAGACACAAAAAACTCTCCAAAGATTACTAATCAATCGAGAGTATCGATGCCTGAGGGACGCAAGCAGAGGTGCGAAAAAAAGGAAAACAGACACAATGGGTGGAAAGGCTAGAGAGTTTTCCACACTGCACATCATCATATTCATCGGCACTACAACCGGAAACCGGTCTTGGCCTTATTTAACAAATCTCTCCACCGGTCCCGATTTCGAGCCGATGTCATCCAGTTTGGCACTCCCAGGCTCTGGGCGTCCTGGTCTACGCCATTCCCCCATCGCAGACAAGGTTTGTCGCGCTGTCTCCTTCCATACATCCTGCCATAAAGGTCTTCCGGGCAGGCTCCTCTTCGCTCATTCGAGCTAGGTCTTCCGCTCACCGGAGTCTACAGAGCTTGATTTTTCTTACAATATTAGCTTCAAGGTAGATTGCGTACAACTCATGGTTGTAGCGTCTCCGGAATCGTCGTCCCTCACATACGGGGCCAACAATTATCCTTAAGACCTTTCTCTCGAACGCGGCCAAGAGTTCAGAGTGCCATTTATTAAGCACCCAGGTCTCCGATCCATACATGAGTACTGGTAAGACCATGGTCTTATACAGTAGTAGCTTGGATGTTCTGGATAAATTTCGGGATTTAAAGAGCCTTGATAGACCATAGTAGGCTTTGTTGGATTTAATCAGCCGTTCGCGTATTTCTTCTTCCATATTGTTATCGGCTGATACTATTGACCCATGGTTAAAGTTAAAGGATTGCACTACTTCAAATTCGTGCTCTGATAGTTTGACCAACCTTCTTCCATATTGTTATCGGCTGATACTATTGACCCAAGGTTAAAGTTAAAGGATTGCACTACTTCAAATTCGTGCTCTGATAGTTTGACCAACGTTAGGTCTTCTCTTCGCAGAAGTTGCCACCATGTACTTAGTTTTTCCCTCATTAATGTGCAGTCCCAGTTTTTGTGCCGCCTGCTCGATCTGGGTGAAGGATTCCTGTACAGCCGATTCGGTTCTACCGACGATGTCGATGTCATCTGCGTAGGCAAGTATCTAGCTGGACTTGGTGACAATAGTCCCTCTTGTTGTAACGCCAGAGTCACGGTCATGGTCATGGTCAACCTACAAAGTCGTATCAACTTGTTTGAAATGCCGAATTCTCTCATGGCATTATATAGTTCTACTCTGGCTATGCTGTCGTAGGCGGCCTTAAAGTCTATAAACAGATGATATAATGGAATCTTAAATTCCTGACATTTTTCTATCGCCTGCCTAAGGGTCAATATCTGATCAATTGCTGATTTGCCTGGGATAAAGCCACACTGATATTGACCAATGATGGCTTTAGCGTATGGGGCTATCCGGTCTTGTAGGATAGTGGAGAGTATCTTATAGGCGGTACTCAGCAATGTTATACCCCTACAGTTGCTGCACAGTGTGATATCTCCTTTCTTATGTATGGGGCAAATTATACCGCGATGCCAATCTTGCGGCATCTCCTCTTGCTCCCATACCTGCACCACGATCTCATGAATTGCGTGATGTAACGCTGGCCCTCCTTGTTTGATCAGCTCAGCTGGTATGTCATCAGCTCCAGGGGCTTTATTTGATTTTACCTGTCTAATGGCTTTTAATGTTTCCTCAATGCTTGGTCTTGCACTGCACTTCACTCGCGTGTATATTCTCGCACTTTTCACAGCACTAGGACGCGTGTGCAGATATCCGTTTGTTTGTTTAGAATCCCACAGTAAGTCTTCGCGCCCGAACCGATAGTGCAATTGGGTATCTTATGTGTAGTTTTGCCTCACAGCGCCTTTTTATATATATTTAGTCTAGACATCAACGGCAATTCATCCGTTAATCCTTGAAAGCATTGACTCTCTTAATTCAACAGATAATGTACGGAAAATGTTGCAAGAAAATCATCACTGAGCATTTAAAAAGAAACTGGCTATATTCGCAGTTTTCTATTTTTTCATGATGATAGATTGAATGTTCGATTTTTATTATAGCCCAAACAATTCTGATATATTTTGGCCCATAACAATTAAACTACTAAACCAATTGAAAAAAGTTAAAAGTTGTTGGAGATTTGACTGATTTTAATATGGTATCATATGTGACCTAGCCGAACGTTTCTATCTCGAAGTATAACCTAAGCATCTGAAGCTACCTCTGAAAAAAAGGGAAAACATCCAAAAATTCATATTTCGAAAACGAATTCATTAAAAATTTTGATAATGTGATTTTTAGCTCAGTGGGTCAAAAATACATAGAAAAAATGTAGTGGCATGAAAGTACAGATTGGTTGTAATCCGATGCTCACTTTCCTCTTCCTCGAAAACGACCTACTGGGTTGCTAAGGCTTTTCTTTGACCTAATCGTCCTCTTTTCGTTTGATGATGTTCAGTTTTGTTCCGCCTCTGTCGGTAGCATAATCCCTTGCTCACGCTGAATATTTTCAGAATGGGCAGAAATCCATTATTTAATTTTCCAACAGTAAGTTAAATAAGTAACTCAATGGTTTTCCATCTATTTTGGAGGTGTTTTGCATACTATTTCCCTTAAATCTGTAGAACAAGTCAAGCCAGTACTGGCTGCACAGCTTCTTGACCTTTGGATCTACTATCCTCGTGCTTGAACGCCATTTAATCCAATCAAGTTTTGCACAACAGTAATTTGCCTACTGCAGTGAGAAGCAAAACTGAAGAATGTTGTTTGCAACTTGTGGTTCGTAGTGGACTGCTCGAAACTGTATTGATTTTCTCTAAACTTTCATCTTTTCGAAGTTAATCTGCGCCCAGGATGACCGTGAGACTTTTTGATTGGAATTCTAAGGTTCTTCACTCATTTTTTCTAAGATATGCCGCGATGTGGTCTGTATAAAAGTCCCAAAAAACCTAAATGACGTTCAAATTTACGAAATATGTTTTAAAAATAACAGGATTTAGTGTTCTTTTTAAAAAGAAATGTTTATTTATTCTTTGACATCAATTTTATTTCCTTCAAAGTAATCCCCTTCAGTAATGAGATCGTACGAGATGATACATGAATGAGCACTTTTCCAATTCAATTTTCAGTACTGCATTTAGTTTCTTCAGCGATTTTATTTTTATCTCATTGATGGAAATAAAACGTTATCCTTACATCGTTCTTTTTAAATTTTGGGAACGGGAAAACGTGACACGGAATTATCTGCGAATATGTAGGCTGGGACATGAAAGGCGTTTTATTTTTGGTCAAGAATTCACGAACAAGCAATGAAAATTGTAGTCGGAATGCAACAACTTTGGTAAAAAAAACATCTTAACTTTCATGAAATGAACTAATTGATACGCCAATAACATCAACGGCTTCCCCAATTGTGATTTGGAGTTTGTTCATAACAATTTCTTCCATAAGAGGCGCCTGTGACGCTCGACATTTTCAACGTCTTCACGATCTCCATGGTAGTGTTTACACCACTTGTAAACCCTTGTTTTTCTCATGGCAGGCTCACCAAAAGCAATATTTAATTTTTATAACACACTTTATTCCATTTTCGTAGCAAAATTTAACTCAAATTCTCTGATCTGTTTTTTTTAAACAGATCAGAAATCACTGATTGTGCCAAAAGCAAATATGAAGAGCACAGGGAAAAAACATGCAATGTCACATCTTTCTTTTTTGAACTGACAATACCATTGTATTGTACAAATGGGGTACAACGGAAAGCCAAAAAACACTTTGCAGTAACACCCGGAGTCAAGGAGTAATCTTCAACACTTTTTTCAGTGCAATAACAAGCAATGTCAAAGTCTTAATTAGAGAATTTCTCTGTTCATTGCATTGTGACATTGTATGTCTTTTCCCTTGTGCCTTCATATAATGTTTTTGACAGCGGATAACTGACTGTCACCAACGGCCGTCGCTCACTAGCAGGTGACACTATTTGTCGGCGGTGAAAATGTAGGCAAGGTAGTGCCGCAAAAATAATTTACACACAAGGCATTTACACAATTAAAGTTGCGAAGCGGTAATATTACGCAGAAAACGGTAATGAATATGAGATTATAACTGGAAACATAACCGGCCAATATTCTCATTGGGAATTATAATAATTTAAGTTTATCTTTTATTTATGAAATTACATTGAATTTTCGTAGCATATATGCAATCTCTTATATTAATTTAGTAAGTATTATGTATGTTCTTTTCGGCCAGTGATTTACATTTCACAAGAGAAGCGCAGACTATTGTGACGCATATGACAATCAGTACAAGAATATTCGAGAAAGTCCGAAACAAAGTACTAGAATATTCTATAAAGTACCGGAAAACTGGAGACTAGGAACAGTAGAACATTCAAGGGTATGGAACGGACGGAAACGAAACGCCGAATCAGAATGGGGGAGCGGTATAAATGCGTCGCACACAGATCATGGAGATAAGTAATAAGTAAGAAAGTGAAGCAAGCGATAAGTAAGAAGTAAAAGACGCGATAAGTACGGATGCGATAAGTAAAGAAATCGTTGTGTTCGATAAAAGTAACGGTTGTGATTTACGGACTAATAAAGTGTTATATCTGTGGCGGATCAGCACAATCCACAACCTCCACGCAGTCGCCGTAAGCAAAGACTCACACCGAGAGTAGTTTTCGACTAATTAAGTCAAGCACACTCTCGGTCACCCTCACACAAAAGGGGAGTCACGGCACTACGTTGGTCTCGCTCACACGTAGAACGAGAACCGACGCCAGATCTTTCCCGCCACTTTCGTTTGACAAATACCACATGTGTGGAGAATTGGCGCGAACACACAGGCACTTCGACATCAACCGCCGCCGTGACCGGACGTCTACCAACGTGAAGATCAACCGCCACCAGGGACTCCATCGACTGCAGCATCTTCAACGACCAGCCATCCAACGACAACGACTATTTGGGGATTGAAACCCCAAATATCAATTCAAAATCGATTTAACGGCTCTTATTTATTCAAATAATTAATCCAGCGAATCCTAAGCTCGCTACAATTGGTGTCAGAAGTGGGATTAATTATTGGTGAAGTAAATAAGTCTGTGAAAGTGTGTTGTGACGATGTCAGATCGACATTTGGAGGATCTTCGCGTTCCTGAGTTGAAGAAGGAACTTGAGGATTGGAATCTGATAGCAGAGGACAGAAGCAAATTCTTCGACAGCGTCTGCAAGCAGCAATGGAGGAAGAAGGTATTGATGTTGACACATATGTTTTTGCGATTGCGCCAGACTGTCCGGATGGAGAAGAAACACGGAGTCAAGATGGTGCCAATGTAACGGAGAAGAGTTCGCCACAGTTGGACATTTCGGAGATGCTCAGGATGGTGATGATAAAATTGGACGCGCAAGCTGCAGATGTTAATGCAAAATTCGACGCCCAAAATTCAAAATTGGACGCACAAGCTGCAGATGTTAATGCAAAGTTGGATGCCCAAACGCAGTGGATGAAATGTAATTTTCAACACTTTAAGGACGAAATTCGAAACGAAGTAGAAAATCTAGATCTAAAAAACGAAACTGAATTTAAGAAGGTCACCGATGAAATAACACGAATCGAAAAGAGACTTGAGTGTGTTGAGAGAAATAAGACATCGCCAGGCAATCAACATGACTACAAAGATACAAGGATGTAACCGCCAATCTTCGATGGAACGGGACCCTTCTCCGTATTTATACGTCAGTTTGACGCCGCGGCCAATTACAATAAGTGGTCGGATGAGCAAAAATCAACATCACTAATCTTGTCACTCCGCGGGGCGGCTGCAGAATTGCTACAAACCATATCAGCAGAGAAGCAAACAGATTTCCAAGCGGTAAGAGAGGGCCTTGAGCTAGGTATGGAGACAACCACATGCAGCAGGTCTACCGCATGCAACTACGGAGCAGAATGCAGAAACCTGGAGAAAATCTTCAACAGTTGCAGGCAGACATTGAGCGATTGGCAAACTTGTCTTATTCAAATATGACTAAGGAATTTCTGAACGAGGTAGCAATGGATGCATTTATAAACGCACTCCAAGATCGGGACTTGCAACAAGCCGTTCGTTTGGCGGGAAAGAAGACGAATAATGAAATACTGGCGTTCGCATTGGCATATGAATCTGCTAAATTGGCTACCAGGAGTACATATAGAGTTCGAGAAACGTCTGTCCAGGAATGTTCCTGCCAAAGAATCGGGCATGTACAACGGAGAACCCCGAGACCTATTATGAAGTGCTGGACATGCGACGGAGTCGGCCACATCTCTGTTGACTGTAGGAAACGTCGACGAATGAATGAAACATCAAGTGAGAATTGTTGTTCATGCGCTTGTCATAAGAGGAGACTATCAACGCAACAACCTGAGGTGAAGAAACAGATTGTACCTGTCAGAGTATTAAATGCGTCCGAAGAGCCGGTCGCAATAAGAAAAGGAGAGTTAACTGCAGAACGTGCACCCGTATCAATGATAAGCTCAATTCAGCAAGGGAGGGTGCATAATAACGCTGATGCTCTATCAAGAAGACCATGTAAGCCAGATTTTAAACATTGTCATAAAGCGGAAGAGAAAGAAGAGGTGTACGACCTGCGAAATGTACAAGTAGTAGTACTAGATGGGTGGACGAATGATGCTATACGCGCAGCTCAACTTCAGGATGAAGATATGTCGCTAATCCTGGAACACAAAGAAAAGAACGAGCGCCCAACTTGGAACAATATTTCCGACAAAAGTGGAACATTTAAGGCATATTGGGCACAATGGAACTCCTTGCTGGTGGAAGATGGAATTCTAAAGCGTAAATGGGAAGCCGCGGACGGAAAATCCTATCGAATGCAGATTCTAGTCCCACCATCCAAAGTGAAGGATGTACTAACAGAAATGCACGACGGGGCCTCTGGTGAACATCTAGGAGTTAATAAGACACTTTCAAAATTACGATCTCGATTTTACTGGCTTCGCATGAGAGATGACGTCGAGTCTTGGTGTAGGAAGTGCACAACTTGCACTGCGACCAAAGGACCAACAGCAAAACCAAGGAGCGCTATGAAGCAGTACAACGTGGGTGCCTCTTTCGAGCGAATTGCGATTGATATCTCAGAACCATTCCCAAAAACAAACGACAACAACAAATACATGTTAGTTATCATGGATTACTTCAGCAAGTGGGTAGAAGTCCTTCCAATTCCAAACCAAGAAGCAACAACCGTCATTGAGCAGCTTATCAATAATTGGATCAGCAGATATGGAGATCCCTGTGAGCTGCATTCCGATCAAAGCCGAAATTTCGAATCACAGATATTTCAAGGCATCTGTGCGGCACTGGGCGTAAGGAAAACCAGGACCACACCCTTACATCCGCAGTCAGACGGAATGGTCGAAGGGTTCAACCGAACCATGAAAGAGCACTTATCGAAGGTCGTTAGTGATCACCAACGAGATTGGGACAAATATGTACAAACCTTTCTCCTGAGCTATAGATCGGCTAATCACGATACGACGGGCCATTCTCCAGCAAGAATTATATTTGGACGGGAGATACGATTACCAGCCGATCTGCGATTCGGAATACCTCCAGACGCCATAGACAAGACCGAAGACTACGTAGCCGAATGGAGAAATCGCCTCGATGAGATTCATCATTTGGTTCGAAAGCAAATCAAGGTATCCAGTGACAGGATGAAAACAAGGTATGACGTTCGAGCCAACGAAATCGATTTAACGGCTCTTATTTATTCAAATAATTAATCCAGCGAACCCTAAGCTCGCTACGCTATTATTAGAAGAAGTAAATACAAACCAATAAAAATGAGTACTTGTACTTTTGAGTAGAGTGTAAAACATTGGTCAATATTAATTAAGACTGAACTACATAGATTGAACACCCCAGAAAGATAACCACTTATTTATCGGACCGGTGTATCGTCACCTCCATCGGAATATAAATTCAACAACAGGGCTGGGTGCCAAATTGTGTCGAACGCTTTTGAAATATCTTTTGCGTTAACCTTGCTTCCACAGAAGTAGTGAATGGAGTAAGTCCATTATATCTCCTGTGGATCTTGTGGACTATGCCATATTGGCGGTCATTAAGGAAGTCATTTGATTCTAGATATTTCGAAAGTTGACTCCATAATGTTCGATAGAACACAAACTAGTGCTATGGAACAATTTGTCGCCCTTCTTAGGAATGGGTTCCATGATAGCTGTTGCACGGTGCGTTTACCGTGCCGCGTCAATTCGGAGCGAAACAGGACGACGACAAATAAAACGATACACGATGAAATGATTGTATAAAATTCTCCTTTATTTGACCTATTATCGAAATCAAAGTAGATGAAACCAAAACGAAATATTAACTATACAAAGAAGATGAAAAAAACCCACAAACAGAAAACAAATTGCTTTTATAGTTGTTGAAGAGGGCAGTCCTCCATTACATATTAATACAAAATGGTGGTGGAACTCAGTGGCAACGAAACACTTTACATTACGAGAAAATGGGCGGAGCATGTGTGGCAGCGTGGTTTTGCAGGAGATTAGACGAACGTAATAGAATTTTAATGTGAGATTACAAAATAAAGGCGATAATGGAGAGACGGCTAGACAGAACTACACGGAATACAAATTATAACAATTAAGGTGGTAACACAAATGAAGGAAAATCCTTACATATGTGTATTCTTCCCAGACCGGCGAAATGCGCCAAACCAAGCATGCTGCTACACTAACCAAGTGCGACAATAGCTGACTTTTATCTACTTGGTATTTGGCTAGTTAAATAGGACAAGTGGAAGAACATATGCTGCGTTTTAAAGATGGAATGAGGACACATCTTCAAAATAATTGGGGTAATACCATCCGGACCAGAGGACTTGTAAATGTTCAGCACTTTGAGTGCTCGGGTAAGAGTATGGGCTCGAACATAAATTTGTTGCTTGTGCTGCAGTTAAGGCGCAGCGGATATGGCATCAGACAGCGATGAGTTGGCCGCAAAATGCGTAATAAGCATTGCGCTGATGACTGGTCGACTGTAAGAGAAGGAATAAATGAGGACACCGATTTCTTTTTTATGTTGTTTACAAATCCCAGAAGTCTCTACTACCTGCGGGAGAGTGTAGTATATTTCATTTCACTCTTGGGTCATGCAAGAACTGTGGATATGAGCACTGCAGTCGTTTCCAGTCCCTATTTGTGGTTTTCCTCTTTATTTTATGTTTATACAACCGGAGACTTAACTCTTTAGTTTTAATAGCCCCTCCGCACCCTGAGTCGAATCGTATATTTGTCTTAAGTTTAACATCCTTTACCCTGTGTGGAATAAAGGCGCGCATAGTATGTGGAATTATGTCTGTTAATGTGTTCGCTATAACGTCAACATCGTTATTGAAGACAAATAATGAGCAATTTAACTTCCCAAATAATTGTTTAGACCTTCCCCGTTGGAGGAATGCTACTATTTATTGGAGGAAACTTAATGAACGCAACACAGTGGTCTGAAGTACCAAAGGGCGAAGAAACTTCGATTGTACATTTATTGGAAAGGGAGGTGAGGAACAGATCTAGTGTGTGGCGGAATGACTGTCTATGTCTAGTACTCGTGTTGGCTCATTGACGAGTTGAATTCACCAGTTTAAGTGTTATATGTCCAGAGTGTTTAAGTGTTATGTATCCAGAGTGACGAAATCCACCAGAATTGTGGATATTAAATTCCCCGCAATAACTATTCCAGTGTGCAGATATATAGTAGGGCGAAGATCCTATTGCTAGTCTTTTTTTTATTTTTTTTATTAGACTTCTCTCGGGAGAGGCGAGCCTATAGCACCGAGTGGGCGCCCCGAGATGCCACCAAATAACGGTTGCAGTTCTTTTTGAACAGCTACAGGCTGTAACGCTCCGGGAACACTCGCGTGGGAAGGGAGTTCCACAGCTTCCCCGCTCTGTAACGGAACGAGTTCTGATTCAGGAATGTTCGCGCCGTCAGAAGATGAACCGCAAAGTGGTGCGGTCCATCGGATTGTCTCGTGGAGCGTATATAAACCGAATTGCACGGGACAATACTACGAATCTCCGAAGAACAGTACCCGTGATAATATCTGTAAAACAGACAGAGGTCGGCTACGCGCCTTCGATGTGATAGCGAATGTAGTCCCGATGTCAGCACCGAGTCCCCGATCAGGCGGATCGCTCGTCTTTGTACGCTTTCAAGTAGGTCGAGGGTATGTTTAGGAGCCGAGCTCCAAACATGAGAGCAATATTCGAGCGCGGGTCTAATTTGAGATTTATATAGGAGAAGAAGTTGGGCCGGAGTAAAATATTTCTTGGCTCTAAAAAGATAGCTTAGTCTTCCTGAGGTTGACCTGGCGATGCTCGACACGTGTTTATGCCATGATACATTCCCACAGACCGTGACGCCGAGCTATTTCAAGCTTTCCCCGGCCTCGAGGGTCCGGCCATTCATCATCAGCTGGGGAACCGATGATCCACTTTTCTTTGTGAATGTTGTATATTGCGTCTTCGTTGCATTGAAGTCGACGAGTTTGGCCCTTCCCCACTGCAGGACCCTATCTAGATCCCGATTCAGAGAGTCAATCTGTCTACATCTCAGCTGATGCGACGCAGATGGACCAATCGGCCGAACACTCGAAAAGGAGGAAACAAACGTACTATCATCTGCAAAACAGAACACTTTGTTATTCGTTGTCTCCAACAAATCATTTATGTGAAGCAAGAACAAGATTGGAGCCAAAATAGAACTTTGGGGCTCCACCGAATTAACAGGATACAGATTCGAACACTCGCCGTCCACAACAACCCGGATCGATCGATTCTCAAGGAAGCTTTTCGTCCAGTCGCAACGCTGTTGCGAAAGTCCATATGAACGGAGTTTGCTAAGCAATGCCCCGTACCAGACGTGGTCAAAAGCCTTGGAGATATCCAATGCGACTGCCCTTGATTCACCATGATGTTCAATCGCAGATGTCCATATATCGGTTATAAGTGTCAAAACGTCTCCCGTGGACCACCTGCCACGGAATCCTTATTGACGGAATCCATTTCACTCCAAATACTTGACTAACTCTGTATTGACTTTTTTCCATCACCTTAGATAAAATAGACAGTAATGGTATCGGGCGGTAATTTTGTGGGAGACCCGTCTTTGGGATTGGCTGAACTCGAGCGATTTTCCAGCAGGCAGGAAAGATCCTCCGTGCATAAGATAAGCGGAAGAGTCTGCCAAGAACCGGCGATAGTTCTGGAGCACAGTTCTTAAGGACTATTGCTGGTATTCCGTCCGGGCCGGCTGCCTTCCGACAATCCAGTTCACGTAGAATGCGTTGAAGAGTGCGGGGACGAAATCTCACATCCCGCATGGATGTCGGCGCGATCACAGGTGGCTCCAAAAGGCCGGGATCAAAGTTTGAATTGGTGGAAAATAAATTCGCGAACACATCAGCTTTATCCTTTGAATTCGTGACTAACGTTCCGCTGTCTATCACCAACGGAGGGAATGAGGAGGATGCGGAGTTGCTGCTGACAGCTCTTGCCATTGACCATATAGAACATTGAATCCGTCAGATGATGGTTTTCTATTCGAATTTTAAGTTTATGCTACCATATCTAGCACAATTTGATTTTGTAATAGATGAATTCATTGAGGATGCTCCCCTAGATTTTATTCCGAAATAATGGTCCACCTTGATGAAAAAAGTGTACGCTGGTTTGTTTATTGATATGGTTAACTATTCCCATTCCCTCTTACTAAAATTGTAAAAAGGAAGTTCTTGTGATATCATGTCCTGCTGTTTTAAGTTGTGCAATGGAAATAGGTCAAAGAGGGTGAAGGCAGATGATAATAGGAGCGGTAAATCAATCTTTATCTTGGAATCTAGGGATAAACTTGACAGGGTTAGTTTAAATGATTTCTAACTACTTGGATGGAGTGATAGTGAGAATGATATCATACAAGACCCTGTGAAGTCTTTCTTCAGATCTTTTGAGCTCTTTGTATTTCTCCTCGCGTACTCGCGGCCTATGAGACTGCTGCATTGCCCGCTATGCAGCGTTGTTATGTTGAGTCGCTAGATTGCACTCATCATCAAACCAGTCACTCCGACCTCCACGAATAATGCCTAAGATAGAGTTGGCAGTACTAATGACAGTATTCTTAAGGCGTGTCCATTTCTCTTCTACTCCCGGCGTTCTGGCCCCAGGAATTACTCTCCCTCTGTCGAGCTCTTCGAGAGCGAGTCTTCACGCATAACCACATGTGTTGCTGGTGTTCTCAATGCGTAACGCAGCTGCGTTGATCCGAATCTCATCCGCGGATGCTAAATGTCTCCGTAAGACGTTCGACCGTCATCAGGCTCTAGGAGTGGCAGCGATCTATCAACACGCGGTCAATTTAATTGCGAGTGGCTCCATCAGGTGATACCCAGGTGGCTTTATGGATATCCTTACGTGGAAACCTGGTTCTCATAACGATCAGGTTCTCTGATGCTGCCAGGTCTATGACTCGTAGTCCATTGTCATTAGTGTTCTCATGCAAACTATGGGAGCCTGCGTGGTACCTGAAACCCGGCTCCCGACCTATTTTCGCATTCAAATCATCCAGAACGATTTTCACATCGTATCTTGGAGAGGCATTGGGGCCCGTTCGACGTTCCCATCGAATTCTTCTTTTTTCGTCGTCAGGGGAGTCCTCTGTAGGCCCGTGAACGTTTATGAGACTTATGTTCTCAAACTTGCATCGCACGAGTTAGCTTCTCACAACAATTATATGACCACCCTCTGTGGTCTCTTACTATCATTATATCAGTGCACTGCCCTCTGCTGTATAAAAATATTACTAAGATAAAATAACATATGTACGCTGCCCTAAGCAGCTTTTGAACAAATCTCTTATAGACGGCGCTGTCTTCAATTTAAAATCTCGATGTTATTTTCTATAAATAGACAGCCTTCTGCCGACTATCGCGAGAAGTACTTGAGTCGCCTGGCGATAACATCATTTTCAACTCGTTATATTAAAGGAAGAAGAATATTTTTATAAACAAGATAACTTGTTTTATTACACCAAAAAATAAAGAAGGTAAATTAACTCACGCGATGAGTGCATAGCCTTTTGTTTATTGCATTAAAGCCGATAATGGCAAGCTTTAGTTTTTGACTGACTAGAAAGCCTACCCCGAGCATATGGTGGTTTGCATGACAGCTGTAACAAATGTCATACTCATTTCTTTGAATAACACCACTCCCCGTTCATCTTATTTCTTGTAATGCTGCCTTATATTCGAACAGGGCATCGGCTAGCTGCTGTGCAGGTCGAGCTCTGTATATTGAGCGGATGTCATTGTTGACATTTATTGGATTTCTATTAATTTTAAAACTGTACATTCTTGGAATGAGCCGATCGAATTCCGTACCGAGTGCCATCCATGGTAACCACGTTGCATGGCCATGCCTTGGCTTATGCACATTTCGGCTGTTAAATTCTGAAATCCATCTCCCTTTTTTTCAATATTCCAGTAACTAAATACGGTAATGGCTCCTCGATAGTATAGTGGTTAGTATACCCGCCTGTCACGCGGGAGACCAGGGTTCGATTCCCCGTCGGGGAGCCTCTGGCGCAAGACTAATGACCTTGCCCGGAAAAACAAATCATTATGGAAAATTTAACAAGACTCAGGACTTGCTAAATAAGGCCTAGATCGGATCCCGGTTGTAGTGCCGATGATGATGAAATACGGTAATGCCATACACATTACCATACACATACTATGTATTTATATATTGTATTACTCTAGTACAATGACGGCTATGAAAGGAATTGATTACCAAATCCATTCCAACTATTAAAATAACACAAATGTCTTACTATCTAAGTTAAATATGTATTATAAGTTAAAGACAATTTAAGTCTTCTCAAACATGAGAACGCTATATTAAAATACTTCTAACATTTCACATTGTTTATATAGTATAAGTACGCAAAACAATTCAATATACATTAAACTTGAAATATTTTAGCCCAAACTGAATTTGTTAACGACATTAAGATTGTAATTTTAATTGTTAACTAAATTTTAATAATAATACGCAAGCATTTACAAAAATTATTAATAATAAAACATTAAAAATACTCCAGCCGAGAATACGAATGCGAATGAATAATGTCCCGTTCCATAAATCCAGGGTTTGGCATCACTAGTTGGAACACGGAGAAGTGTTCTGATTTCTCAGATTAACCGGTTCGGCAAGATATTTCCATGACCGTCCGTTGGTAAAATCCCGATCTACTACAGTAGAGTTTGAGCAATAGGAATAATCATTTGTAGGCAACATCTCACCGTGTAGAGTTTCGTTAGTCAACCCGTGGTGTGCCATTTAAAAGAAAATTTTTACTCCATTAGTAGAGGAAAGCAAGGCTTTTAGATATCCTTTATTAAATGTAGGTGTCGGTTTTGAAATTTTAAAATCAATTTGAAAAGTAATAAGAAAAATAAGTAGATATTAATTTTTTTTTTGTTAAAATTTGCAAAGAGTATTTCCGATAATTTATGTGTATACACATTCATATTCGAACATATATGTGCATTTATATTATGTATAGATAAACATATATACATGCATATATTGGAGTTGTCAAAAAGAGATAGCATTTGCCAATGTGTATTTTCTCAGTTAACTGAAAGGAGCAGAACATAGAAGTCGGAGAAAAAATAAATTGAAAAAAAAAAAAAATTATTTTTCGTTAAGAAAATCGGTGTGAAAAATAATATAATAATTTGTTATTTGAGAATTCGTTAACAAAATAGTTTCCTAACACGACTAGCGCATATCTTTCAACAGAGTTACAATAAAATAACCTACACATCAACATGAGCTGGCAGGACTACGTCGATAACCAACTTTTGGCCTCTCAGTGCGTTTCGAAAGCAGCCATCGCTGGGCACGATGGCAACATCTGGGCGCAATCGACGGGTTTCGAGGTGAGTACCACCGAAAAATCAAATCAATAGAATGTCTGGATGGGGCGTCTTCCACGCAGGGATCATATCGTCTATAAATAAATTTGAAACAAAAGCGACAAAGGAATGATTGTGTGAATGTGCATCGGGAGAGGAATGTTAAATGGGAAATTCGTGTCCTGCAGAGGAAATAGTAGCGCGACGCTTAGCACGCAAGTTCAAGGGTGTGACCAGCTACTGGCATCGAGCCGGCTCCGCATCCGCACATTCGTTCGCCTCGTCCCTTTTGTTGGTACTTTCGGCAGCAGCCCGATATCGATATCGACTTGAGGGTGTGGGAGTGGGATGTATTCCTTTCTGTTTTCCCGAAATATCCATTAACGCTTTTTTTTCGAAAGTAATTTTGCATTATAGGTTAAGTTTCGGTGCCGGTTTGGTTTGGCTGTGGAATGGATAATAGAAAAAGATAAAGAGAAAGGACGAGAACGAAGATAAGGGAAGAGGATGAAAGGAAAGAGGACCGGGAACGAAATGGAAGACGGTAGGAGGAGGAGATGGGTAGAATGCAGAAGGCAGTGTGTTGCTGGATGAAGCATTTGTGGGACGTGGGAAGTGGGAAGAGAGTGCGAGAGAGTAGGTGAGATGGGTTGCGGCGGTGTGGTGGTGGGATTGGGTGTGTGGGACATAGAGACCGCGAATTAATGATTCAACATTTGTCAGCCGTTATGTGTATAGGTCAATGCGACGGGCTGGGACGAGGCGGAGAATCGCGCACACCAAGTGTGTCCATGAATACTATATATACTTGTAGAATGGAACGGATGTATGGATGATATTCTGTCGGCGCTGACTGACTGTATGTACACATTTGGTGGATGAATCATGTATTATAAGAAGAATAGAAAGGAAAGGAAACAAGAGTGAAAAACCCCAAAGTTGGCGTTAAATCGCCAATCTCCCCACAAAAAGGGTGTTGCGTCTCTCTCTTTTTATTTAATTGAATTGCATTTGCCGGCTAGTTGTAGATTATAGATTGGAGTTTTTCGGTTTGTTATCAAAAAACATTTGGTTTACGGAAAACGGATGTGCATGCATGAAAGCGAATGCGTGCGTGTGTGCGTACTTATAGAAGAATTTTATATAAAATGGCTGCCGAAATGGAGTTGCGGCTGGGATTGTCGCGCAAAATTCAACGTTCAAACAAAAGTGAAAGACGGAGATAGAATCATATTCATCTGCGACAGGGGTATATACACATTTGACGGTAGATTTGGTTGTATTGTACCTCAACTGGATAATACGATTGCCGGCGCTGCTGCTGTTCCTGGGGGCGCATAGGAAAAGAACTCGAGAGCTTGTGGACCATTTTGCAGATTCAGATATCGCCATGTGTAGGAAATTCGTTCTTTTTCCTCTTTGTGTTTCTTTGGATAATATCTTTGAAGTGAGCATTGATTGCCCTTGGCTTTTGGTGAACGTATCGGTGTTTCTCTTCTTTTTTCTTCGCTTCGAAAAAGACGAATGACCACGGGCGGGGACACATCATCGTTGTTCGGCATATGCTTTTTAACAAAAAAAAAACGTTCGGATGAGTGGATGACCTGTGATCAAATGAAGTGAAATGACCTTCCCACCCCATCGACTATCAGGTTCCTATAGTAATTTTAGGAATATTCGCTACCTAGTGAAATCCTTTGTTTCTGGGACAAAAGACCTGTCGGAGTTTTGGGCGGGGTGCCCATGAATCAGCTTCCTTTCATGCTGATATGATATCTTCATGATGAAAATGAACACTCAATTATCGGCCTCTTAATTCTGCTCCCAGAATTCCCATCCTTAACGGTTTTGGTGTTGAATGACAAGTCACGCTATGTGTGGGGGGCATTTAATGTGACTGATATTTCTAGCTTGCTATTGACCTATTATCTTCTTATTAAGGAAGACGAGCTGTGTTGAGGCTTGAAACAAATTACACTGTTTGGTTGCATATGGAATATGAAGTCAAATAATCTTTGGTCTGTCACTTTGCGGATTCATCCGATAAATGTAGTTAAATTTTCAATCGTCATTTTTGAGGATTCGTACAGGAAATGCATGTACCGGGTGGGCTATATGCTTGAAAGAATAGATTTGATTAATAGGCTAATAATTTCCTGCACTTTCGAAAAATAATTCCTTTTGACCAGCTCAATAAAATCGTACTAACTTAATGAATACTTTTGCTAGGCACTTTAGATGACAGTGGGCCGCTGACGCAAAAACGAAATTATCAATGTTACCATTAAGGGGGAACCTCATGTAAATAGCCTGTTTTTCAGGCATTTTTTTTGAAAAATGTAATGCGTAGATTAATTTGCAATTTAAGGCACAATTTATTTACGTTATAATATTTAAAGAAAATACTTTTTTAAGACTAATCGTTAACAATAAAACGGTGCAATGGCGGCGTGCAGCATACAGGTCACAAAAATGATCTGAAACAAAAAATACAAAATGGGTTCTTTAGTTTATGCAAAAACGCTCAGCATGACGTTCCCCTTTTATTAAAATTTGCAAATTTGCAAAAATGGCGAAGTTTTGAAAAAAAAGGATTTTCTTTTGTTAACAACAATGTTTTAAATAAAAAACCGGAGATCGTCATGCTGAGGCCAAATATCTATAGAATTTCTATACCAAACTTCATAAAGATCGAATGATTAGTTTTTGAGCTACGTTGCACGGCGTGCGAAATTTTGCGTTTCGACAAACAGCGTTGAAGCTCGCTCTCATTAGCATTTTGTGTAAGCCCAGGTCTCGGAGCACTTTCTAACTTTTTTTCTCGTATTTTTGAGGAAATTTCCTATCAATTTAGGCAAAAACAAAAAATGGCTAAACAATTTCATTTTACATGAGGGTTTCCCCCTTAAACGAAATCCCAAGGCGTCAAATAGCAGTTGCGCGGCAGTGATAAACATCAATATGCAAATCTAAGTTTGCTATATTTCGGCAGGTTTTCCGGTACACCCATACCTCGCTTTACGGCCTGGATACGTTCCACGAAACTTGGCCGTTAAGCGAAAAGCCCTATAAGGAATCACTTATTGTAATACAAATTCATACAAATTCAATGGGGTTGGTTCCAAATTTGTTATCATTCAAAATGCATTTTAACTTTTTATTTCATTTAAATCGAAAATACATACATAACAAGTACATACATTTGTACATAATATAATATCTGATTCCAAAAACGAACAATAATTTATAAACAAAAATGAAACTACTTCATGTTACATAAAATATGTTTATGTATACATACATAATTTTTTTAAAAATGGCTTTAATCTGAAGACGATGAAGAAATGGTAACCTGCAGATCACTGTCGTCATCATTTTTCGCTGGTAAGGATGGGCCTGGCTTAAAAAAATTGTCCAACGTTGTTTGTCTTGCTTTCTTGTCTATTTCGTTCTTCAGTGATTTATAAAAGCTAATGGCTGAGTTAATTCCTCGAGAAACTTTAGCGCTACGTTCGGCATCAGGATCGTTTTCAAGGAGGATGTTTATTCCTTGTTCGAAATAGGAAAACGCTTTCGACAAATTTTTTGATGTTAGCTGTTTGGATACAACAGGCTCTGTCTTCATCATATGCCGGTTCTGCTTACAACTGAATGAGTTCCTCATATGAATAGCCGAAAGCCCTAGCAGCTAGTGCTATTTAGAATTAAGTTATTGTGTAATTAATTACATCGTAATAAATAATAATGATAATAATAATCCTCATATGAAAGGGGTCCCCTATCAGCTTCAAGTAGGTCAAGCACATCACGTTCGTTCAAACCTTCAAAGCCGAGATCATGTGCTAGAGCCAAAATGTTATGCGTAATTTCAGGAAGGCAATCGACTTCTGCATCAGTACCTTTTACACGTTCTGGCCATATTTTTTCCCAAACATGGTTCATTGTTGTCAATTTTAATTCCTTCCATGATTCACTGATGTTGTCAACAGCATCCTGGATGTTATAGTTTTTCCAAAATGTTTTAATTGAAGATTTACCATCGGTTTCCCTTATAAGTTGTCGGAAAGTTCGGCGTATGTAATATGCCTTAAAAGTGGCTATTGCACCCTCATCCATTGGTTGGATCAGAGCTGAATGTATTTTTCGGAAGGCACTTAATCATGACATCTTCAGATAGCTCGGATAAATTAGTAGGATGCCCTGGTGCATTATCCAAAATTAGTAAAGCCTTGTTGCTTAAATTATTGTCTCGCAAATATTTGTTCACTTCTGTACAAAAGTGATTTTTGAACCAATCCTCAAAAGTAGCTTTAGTCATCCAAGCTTTCTTGTTGGATCTCCATATGACGGGTAATTGATTTTTATTTAGTCCTTTAAAGAGGCCTTGGATTTTCGGACAAATATATTAAAAGTGGTTTTAGCTTAAAATCACCCACGGCATTTGCACCAAGTAGCAAAGTTAATCGTTCTTTAGACACCTTATAACCAGGCGCAGATATTTCGGTTTTTGAAATGTACGTGCGATCAGGCATTCGCTTCCAATAAAGCCCTGTTTCGTCTACGTTAAACACTTCTTCAGGTTTATAACCACCTCTTTCAATAATTCCCTTTAAAATGTTCCTTAGATGCGGCCTCATCGGCGCTAGCTGCTTCACCTTTCATTTTCAAATTATGCAAATTAAATCTATTTTTAAATTTTTCAAACCATCCTCGGCTTGCTTGGAATGTGACATCTTCAGCAGATTCATCCGTATCTCCATTCTTCAAATGTTCGATAATAATTAAAGCTTTTTCCTGGATAGCCATTTGACTCATTGGCATTCTCTGTTTGATATTGTCCTCAATCCATATAATCAATAGTTTTTCCATTTTTTTTCATAATCCAGTTTCTTTGGCGTGTTAATCTCGAGACATTTAAAGGTGCAGCAGATTGCAAATATGTTTTAATGTCTTCTTTTTTATCGCGAATAGTTTGAATGGTAGATTTCGCAAGTCCCCTTGGCCTTGCAAATTTGCTGACATTTGTTATAGATTCGTTTTGAGCTGCATTCGGTTGCGAATTCGAAATTTTTAATTTGTACATACATACATATGTACTTGCGTACCAAAAATGTCCCTAATTGTTTCCAATTTTTCCAGTTAATAATCAGTAATAAATATGTACATAAGACACTCACAAACAAGTCTAAACCAGCCGCTTTATGAGCACACACTGAATAACGCTCGTAAACAAGAGGAAATAGAAAAGAGTGTGTATTTGGCAACATGTAGATATATCGACATCGAAAAATTTTTTTTTTTGCCGTTACAGCGAAACATTTTAGGCCGCAAATCGAAAACGTGCCTTAATTGAAGAGGGCCGTTATAGCGAAATGCCGTATAAAGAGTGGCCGTATAGCGAGGTATGCATGTACTTTTGCTAGGCACATTAGATGACAGTGGGCCCGCTGGCGAAAAAACTAAATTCTCAATGTTACAATTAAAAGAAAAATCCCAAGGCGTCAAATAGCAGTTGCGCGGCAGTGATCAACGTCAATATGCAAATCTAAGTTTGCTATATTTCGGCAGGTTTTCCGGTACAACATTCACTCTGGAAATTTTTCCTATATACTTTTTAATATTGTTCGGGCTTAGCCAAGATATTTCTAGTCTGTTATTAACTAAACATTTGTTTTATCTGTTTTTTTGTTGTTGTTGTAAACAGGCGTCTAAGATGCTTTAGAAAACAACCTTTCAAAATCACAACACCGGTAACCGCCAGTTTTAACTTTCCAGTGAGGTGGGTTTCACGACGAAAAATCTTTGTTCCTTTTCACTTTTTTAGGTTTCAAATCCATGCTAAATTTAATTCAACGTATGAGACCTGTAAGCTTTTACCTTATCTTATCCGTCACCCGACGAGCAATTTATCTATACGTACTATTTTTGAAATATGTGTATTTATTATGACATGACCCTCTCGGAACTTTTCATTTTTTTAATATGCCGCCATTGGCATCTAATGCTATTCTTGTCACTCGAAAGCATTGCGACACTAGGAAGATTTAAAAGAATTAAAAAGAATATTTCCTAATTTCAGCTCATAAAAGCTTGGATTTCGTCAATGTATTTGCAGAATATCTTTTTCTTTTTTGAAATTCATCTTATCTACAGAGTTGCCAGCTTTACATTGACTCACAATTGATAGTAACATTATAGGTGTATATATTTATATTCTGCAAACAAATCCTGGCGTCACGGGGTGAACAGCTAGCATGTATTATCCCTTAACCGTTAGAGTGCTAAGCGGCGCAAGAGTGATGCGATAGTTTGAGTCGAAAATTGCGCCGCAGCGCAAAACTGCCGCGCGCATCAGTGTGTTTTTGGTGCTTCGTGGTAGTGGACGTATTCTAATCTCGCGCATAATTTGTTACGAGAGTGCATATTTATACATTTAAAAACAACTCGCAAATGTATAGCAATTTTCATATATATTCACAAAAATTGCTTAGCACTAAAACGGTTGAAATTCCTTCTCATCTATTGTGACGTGGACTGCATGGAGTTCATTTTCGAAATTGCGGTCAAACAATCGATGCTAATCCCACCAAATACTGTGTTGACACAGTCCAGCTATTTAAAATAATAAAGAAAACGATTAAAAACAATGTTGTAATGATTCTTAATTTTAGCACATAAAACTACGAATGTTGTAAATTTATTAGGTGTGTGATCACCGCCCGTTTCAATACCTGTATTTAATAGTACAATCGTTTCTCTCCGCTGTAACACGCAGAGTGCCATTTGGGTGCAGCCTTTAACAACTAAAGGGTTTCCTAATAGGGATGCCAAGTCGGTTCCTCAATAGGAAGGATTTTTTTTTAATTTAATAAAAACCAAAATACTTAAGATATAAGTAAAACTATTTTTATACTTTAAAGTACGACTATTTAAGTCAAACTATATTAAAAACAAATGACTTTTTTTAATTAATGAAATCCAACATACTTGGAGATAAAAGTGAAACTATTTTTTTTCTTCAAAGTACGACTATTTAAGTCAAACTGTACTAAAGACAAATTTTTTAATTTAATAAAATCCAAAATACTTTAGATAAATGTAAAACTATTTTATTACTTTAAAGTACGACTATTTAAGTGAAACCATACTAAGGACATATGAGACCTTGTGACTTTTCTCCCATTTTAAATATGGTTTCAATGCGTCATCATCATCATCATCATCATCGGCACTACAACCGGGAACCGGTCTTGGCCTTATTTAGCAAGTCCTGGGGCTTGATAAATTTTCCATAATGATTTGTTTTTCCGGGCAAGGTCATTAGTCTTGCGCCAGAGGCTCCCCGACGGGGAATCGAACCCCGGTCTCCCGCGTGACAGGCGGGTATACTAACCACTATACTATCGAGGAGCAAATCTCCCAAGCTCTCACGGCCACGTTTCAATTCAGCTGCCCAAAATTTCACTGTGGTAACCGATGGTGCAGAGTCCCCATACACAGAGTCCAACTCATCTTTAATTTGCGTAGGCGGATTGCCTTTCAAAACATAAATTTAATGACTGCTGGATACCCAATTTTGTCAATTTTCACAAAAGCACTCACATTGACTTACTCAAACGACTGTCAAATAAAAACTACGCGTCCAAAATGGCTGAAATGTTGGTGAGTAACTGTGAAAAGATGCACTACATTCACTAGCTTTTATTTTGATTTTGACGTTGGAGACTGGCAAATGGGTTGAATGGAGGAGGTTTTCGAAGATGCAGAATTGGGAACATTATTTGATCAAGACTTGTGTCAAAATAATGCATGATCATTGTGAGTGACACAATAAGCCATTTCAGAATGCCTCAAAAACATTGAAAAGATAAAGAGGGGGGGAAAATGAGTGCTGTATGAGTTGAAGTGTGAAGATGTTAAGTGGCGTTTGTTTGTGAACAGCTGCTTGAAGAGCAAAGAGGGACGGGATTTCTTCATCGAATGTGTATATATTCCAAAAAACAGTATCCATCACTTTCCCAGCGGAAAAAAACTGTTTTTGCTTTTTTGGAGCCGATTCCCCCTTTCTCATGCCTAAATCTTGATTTAATATGTGACAAACACGTTCTATGGAGATTTTCATAGCATCTGCTATCTCTCTCACTTTAATTCGGCGGTCGTCTAGCACCATTTGGTGGACTTTAGCGATGTTAATGTCAGTTGTTGCAGTTTTTGGGCGTCCGAAACGTTCATCGTCTCCCAAGCTCTCACGGCGACGTTTAAATTCAGCTGCCCAAAATTTCACTGTGGTAAATGATGGCGGAGGGTCTCCATGTAATACTTTATTTTTCTGTTTACTGTCTTTAAACGCTACTTCACCCTCCGTTTAAATGAAACACTCTTTCTTTGTTTAATTAACTTTTATTTAAAGCGTACTTATTAGTGCTATGGTTCTTCAATTAATTAAAGTTATCCTCAAAGCTATATTTTATTAAATCCTTTTAGTTTATGACACTGTTCCTCCTTACACTATACTTATTTTCAAACTTTATTTTATTAAGATGTTTTAGCTGATTATACTATCGTTACTTACGCTCTATTTAATGTGAAGACTTTATTCTATTAAGACGTTTTAGTATATTGCATTGTCGATTTATTTCACTATACTTCTTTTCAAAACTTTATCTTATTAGAAGGTTTTTTAGTTTCTTACACTATCGTTCATTACACTCTATTCGATGTGAAACTTTATTCTCTTAAGACGTTTTAGTATATTACATTGTAGAATCATTCCACTATACTTATTTGCAAAACTTTATATTATTAAAAGGTTTTTTAGTTTCTTACACTATCGTTCATTACACTCTATTCGATGTGAAACTTTATATCAGTAAAAAGTTTAGTAGCTTATTACACTTTTGACCAACACACTCTATTTTCAATCAAAACCCCGTGACCACATTGAACAAGGGACTAGAACCAACTGCTCGTCCTTTCTCGACTCGATCCTAACAAAACCTTCGTTTCCCATTGTACTTTTTCCTAGGTGTGAAACCTGGTTTCTTTCACCAGATCAAAGGATATCTCCTTTTTTGCCTGGTCCTTTTTTCGGTGTTAAACTGAAAGAAAAATCAATAGCGCGTTTTTATTTCGCCTATTGTTTTTCTTTAGCCGAATGGATTTTACCGTAGGAAACTCATGGAAGGAGGATCAATCGCGCCAAGGTGAATGTTTATTTTGCTTTATTGCCTTTTCGTTCGTTCTAACTTAATTTGGTTAGAACGAGAACTGGCGCTGGTTGTTTTAATGGTTTTAGGTCACCATTTTTCGGAAGGGGTCATAAAATTGCTGGCGCGCATTTTTATGATTCCCATCGATTTTGGTTCGGACGACGGCATCTGGCTCGCACATTTGCCTTTTTGGGGGTTTTTTGGTGAACCATTGGTTCAATGATTACATTTTCGGCTTTTATGTGAGTAAATTTAGCGTTCACCTCGATTTACTTGGCATTTAATTGATTAGCGCAAATTGCACGTTTAGTTTGATTTGCTTGTTGGTTGGGTGTATGGGGTAATCTTTTGTTTTAGGCAGTTTCTTGATCCTTTATGTGGATGTTTTTTGGTGTGTATCGCCGCTAGCGGTGGAGACTGGCTCCAAAGAGGAAATTTTTATGGGATGGGTGGTTGTGTCCGTAACACCCATACACAGAGTCCAACTCATCTTTGATTTGCGTAGGCGTATTTGAAAAACAAATGTTTAAGGACAGGCCTAATTCAATATTGTCCATATTTACAAAAACACACATCGACTCACTCAAACGATTGTCAAATAAAAACGACCCTTCCAAAATGGCTGAAATTTTGATGAGTAACTGTCAAAAGATGCACAAGCTTTTAGTAACGAGTGCTGCTATCTTCACGTTGAGGTCGGAAACTTTTCAGACCACCCTTGTATTATGATGTGGGTTGCGGGAAATTTCTCGTGTAAGTCTGTCCTCGAATTTGCCATCGTAGAGAATGCAGTCAATGCTACTGTTTTCAAATAAAATGTCGAAGAATAAGGAAAACAGTTAAAGGGAATGTTTTCTCCATTTTCCACCTTTTTGAGATTTACTTTATGTTTAGAATTACATTGTATAGATTTCTAATTCATTGTTAACTGTCTGGGTCGAACTGGATTTAAATTTAGATATTGATCTCTATTACATTTCCTTGTAGTTAAATCTATTGACTATAATACAAAGACTTATTGCTGCAGTAACATTCATTCCGGTGTTTATTTATCTCTTATGTAAATTAGTTAAAAAAAACGGGTGTCTTCGTGTTGATCCTTGTACGTAGAATTTTGAAGTGTTTAGTGCCGTGTATCTAATACTGGCTACATCCATAGGTTTAAAATCAATGTATATTTCGAGTGAATGTCTTTGTTATTTTTGTCTTTATTTTATTATGTTTTGTTATTATTGTTTTCTTAGATGTGTAGACTTTTTAAGTCGTTTTTTTTTGCCCTGTGTGTCTACCTAAGACAAGACATTCTTATAACTACACATTCGAATTTTAGGAGGTTGGAAAAGTTAATTTCTAAATAGGTCTCTTTGGGTGTACGTTCTTTTGGTTACTAAGATTGAAATGATAGCTCTCTAGAAAAAAGCGGGGGAGGCATTTGCTCCAGCATTTCTGAGACCGATTCCTTTCAATGCGTTTATAATTATACCCTATCGTCTGTAGAATATACGGTTTAAAAGGTTCTCCTCAAAAATACTTCTGGCTGCATGATGCATGTAAAAAAAAATAGAAAGTGATTTTACGGATAATTATAGTGGCCTGCTGAGTCTGTAAAGAAGTGTTTCTCAGCGTATAGACATTTTATTTGGCCTGGTTGTTCCACTAAACGTTCGAGTTCAATGCTGACTCTTGAGAAGATTAGAAAAAAAAAACAAGGAACGTTTTCTAATTTTATCACATAAAATTAGGGATTGTCTCGATTACAATATAAAGTGAATGATTTTACCCGTTTACACATAAACCTCAACTATAAAAGTCGGTTCAGGAAGTTGTGTGTTATGTTACTGTTGTATGGGGTACTCCCACCTTTTTATATGTTGCCGAACACTCTCTCTACATCTATGGTGCATTTCTTTTCCTTTCCTAAATTTGATCTAACGTCTGCGTGGGACCTAAGGAGGGCGTGTGTCGAGCTTGCCGAAATTCGAATCGGTAGTCCGTCATATTTTATAAGAAGTGTTATAGCGTTTGCGATGATAATGAAGAACGTGTCATTTGAACTGACGCTATGACAGTTGGAATCACTAAAAATTGAACCAATGCTAACACATCAGGCCACTGCCGCGTGTACGAATACGATTTCTAAACTCAAGTACACTCAACTGTTGTGGAATTATTCTGCTCTAAATGAAACAACATCCCGTGATTGGTTCCGTCTCTTCAAAGGCGGTGATTTCGATGTTGACGACCATCCACGTGAAGGAAGGCCAAAAACCTTCGAAAACGCAGAATCGGAGGCATTGTTCGATGAGGATCCATGCCAAACGCAACAGGAGCTTTCATAAGTATAAGGAGTTACCCGCCATGTCATTTCCCAGCGAATGATTCAAAAGCACGGAACTTGGCTTGCTTATGATTTGAAGCCAAAGAACGTTGAGTGTCGTTTTTTTTCGCCTGTAAACAGCTGCTCCAACGGTAAAAAAGCAAGGGGTTTCTTCATCGCATTGTGACGAGTGATGAAAAATTGATTCATTACAGCAACCCAGAGAAAAGAAATCATGCTTCTACGTCGTCGGCTCGGCCGAATATTCACGCTACGAAGCGTATGCTCTGTATTTGATGGGATCAGGTCGGTATTATTTATTATGAAGTACTGCAATCCTTCAACTACCTTGAGTCAATAGTGTCAGCCGATAACAATATGGAAGAAGAAATACGCGAACAGCTGATCAAATCCAACAAAGCCTACTATGGTCTATCAAGGCTCTTTAAATCCCGAAATTTATCCAGAACATCCAAGCTACTACTGTATAATACCATGGTCTTACCATTACTCATGTATGGATCCGAGACCTGGGTGTTCAAAAGAAGGCACTCTGAACTCTTAACCGCGTTCGAGAGGAAGGTCTTAAGGAGAATTGTTGGCCCCATATGTGAAGGAGGACGATTCCGGAGACCCTACAACCATGAGTTGTACACAATCTACATTGAAGCTAATGTTGTAAGAAAAATCAAGCTCGGTAGACTCCGGTGGGCGGGACACAGCTCGAATGAGCGGAGAGGAGCCTGTTCGGAAAGTCCTTTGTGGCAGGATGTGTGGAAGGAGAAAGCGCGGCAGACCTTGTCTGCGATGGAGGGATGGCGTAGACCAGGACGCCCAGGCCCGGGAGTGCCAAACTGGATAACATCGACTCGAAATCGGGACCGGTGGAGAGATTTGTTAAATAAGGCCAAGACCGGATCCTAGTTGTAGTGCCGATGATGATGATGATGTTGAAACCGAACGAAACCGTCACTGGGGAACTGTATCGACTTCAATTGATGCGATTGAACGGAGCACTGTGCGAAAAACGGCCGCAATACGAGTAGAGGCACGAAAATGTGATTCTACAATATGTTCGGCCTCACCTTGCCAAATCCGTTAAAATCTACCTGGAAACGTTCAAATGGGAAGTTCTACCCCACCCACCATATTCCCCAGATATTGTGCCGTCCGATTATTACTTGTTCTGTTCCATGGCATATGGTGTGGCTGATCAACAGCTCCGCTCATATGAAGACATCAAAAAATGGCTTGATTGGTGGATAGCCTCAGAAGATGAACACTTTTACCGTAACGGCCTTTGGGCTCTGCCAGAAAGATGGGAAAAAGTTGTAGCTAGCGATGGGCAATACTTGTTATTTGTAACCATTTATTCACAACAAAGTTGCATTTTCATAAAAAACAGCGAGACCTTAGTTGTGCACGTAGTATAATAAAACATAAGTATTTAGTTTCACCACAAAAATTATTATTTTATCGAATTCTATGGAATTCTACTTCCTGTATGGTTTTATTTTATTACTACTGATCATTTCACGAATTCAATGAAAAAAAAAAACTTAACAATAATCATATCATGTCTGCATATTGTTCCACCCACAATGCTCATGAAAAATTCTAATTGCCCCCTTGCTTTCAAAAAGATTGGCCATCCCTGTTGGTCGATGGTTTCTACTACTGCTCGGGTACCTCCATCTCACGTATGTACTTAATTGTTCAATTTTGATGGATTTTGTACATGTATATTGCAAATCATAATCATGCACGCGTACAAATATTTCTTAATCGATAGAATTTTGATAATCGCCACTTTTTAACAGATAGGACCGTGAAGATCATTTTTTACGAACGTTAGTTACTTTTAACCTTGGTGCCCTAACATTATATCCAAGATTTGACCGGATGTACGTTTTAGATATGGTAGCAAGGTCACTCGCATGTGGTATTTTAAAAGCTGATTACAGCGCTTTTTTTCTTATGAGTAATCTTGAAAATGCGTAATGCTGCAAACGTTCTTGTTGCCAATCCATTTGGTATGATTGATAAAGAGATTGTTTTGTGTGTGTTAGAGGAATTATTGGATTGAATCGCGTCTCCCACATGAATACAGCAGGTTTATTTTGAATTCTCCCTTATAATAGTATATAAGTTATTGATGGGATTAGATCAATTTACCTTTAAAATAACTACTGCCAACTTGGAATGAGAATTTCATTAAACTAATCTCAATTTAACAAGAGTTCATATCACATGGTACACGGAGATCTTTCTTACTCCATTTCGCTTTTAAAAAAGCAATGTTACTTATTTAAGGGTAAAATCTCCTTAAATTAATATTATAAGAATAAATAGTCGCAGTAGGAACTTCTGTGCGTATAGCCGCAAATTTATTACAAACTTTTATTTAAATATCAAAGCTTAGTGCAGACCTCAAGGCAGATGCAAAAGAGAAGGTAACAATAGATAGAATATCATTGCACATTGAAATTGAAATTGATGGGAAACATGTGATCAAGTTAGAAGTGCGCTTTATTTGCACAGTTTAGCTGCAGAGTTATTTGTTGCGTCCGTGCGAGAAAACATTTAACTGGTTTTTAGATGGGAGGTTTTTCATTAATGGATATCGCGACTTCAACTCAGTATCAAACAAATTTCGTAATAATAAATAGGGTTTCCCGACATATCTTCAAAATTAAGCGATTCAAGGATGAGTTTTAATCGGAATAACCGATTTACATCGGAAATAAACATTACCAGCCAAAGCGAAAAAATTTTACTTCTCTTGTTGACGGATTCCGCGGTGAATAAATTAATTTCTTGTTGACAGTAACTACAAGGTGGCGCAAAATTAATCATTCAATTTTGTTTTTGAATTACTTTTTTATCAAATAAAAAAAAAGATTTTGAGTGATGGAAATCTTTTATTTCGACCTTTACAATTTTTTCTGTTAAGTGTGTTGCGGATTGGCAGTTGGATGTGCTGGGATGTGCTGGAGAAATCTAGTACAGTCGCAGTATACCAGTTGCGTGGCGGCTGTCATGGACCATCTTGCGGTTGGTCACCAAAAATGAGGTTAGCGATAAAAACCAAAAACAAGAGATAAGTGTGAATGGCTGAAGTAAAAAAGTAAAAAATTGTTCAGTTAGTTTCTTCGCTAAAGATTACGGACATTTTTGATACAACTATTTTTGCGTTTTTGTTAATTCAATTACTCTCGATTAAACCTACCAACATTTGATAGCATATATTGCGTATTTGTTACAAGCCGACAAAAAAGGAAACTTCCAAAAGTTTTGCACTCTGGTGCGACGAGGAAATAAAAGGTAAATTGTTCCTAAATTGAATGAAGTGAAACCAATTTAACTCCAGCGTTGTTGTTTTTCTGGGTTGAGATATACCTCATCTTGAGTATCTTGGCGGGGCTCCTACGCCATCCATTGCTTGCATCGCTTTGCTGGGCTACAACGCCCTCATCATCATCATCATCATTTTGCTGTCTCCATCGAGAACTCAGTCGAACATTATCTTTATTCGCCTAAGGGCATTCGCCAGTCGGATTGGCTTTGCTTCAAAAAACAGTAACATCACAAAGTGGAAAAGATGTTATGGTGACAATTTGGTGGACATCGAAAGGACCAATCCACTTTTCATTTCTGCAGCCAGGACAAACGATAAACGCTATCAAATATTGTGACGAAATCGATACATTGATTGCCAAATTGGCTGAAAAGCAATCTGCGTTGGTCAATAGTCACGGCCCGATCCTTTTGCATGATAATGCTAGACCCTCATACCTCACAAGTAACGGTGCAAAAACTATTGCAATTGTAATTTGAAATTATTCCGCATCCACCATATTCTCCTGACATTTCCCCAACGGACTATCATCTTTTCTGCAATCTGGATTCATTTTGCCGGCAGAAGGTCTTACGGAACCGAGCAGAGCTCATAAATGTCCTTGAAGATTTCATTGCTTCAGAAGTCAGCACTTCTACGAAAAAGGAATATTTGACCTTGTATCACATTGGAAGAATGCCATAGATGCCAAAGAATCCTATTTTGATTAAATAAAAATGTACCGAAAATATAATATTTTGGCTTTTAAATTTTTACTATAAAATCGGACACTTCATGTGATACAACTCGATACACAAGGTGGCGCAAAATTAATCATCCGATTTGGTTTTTGAATTACTTTTTTACTAAATTAAAAAAAAATGATTTTGAGTGATGGAAATCTTTATTTGGACCTTTACAATTTTTTCTATTAAGTATAAAAGATGATATCCGTCAAGTGACTGCCACCAGTGTTGGTACCCGTTTTATCGCATTTTCCATGACTTTCCGCGAGATTACCGGTGATAACTGTTCGCATTCCTGTCGAATTTTCTTCTTAAGGGCTGCGATTGTCTGAGGCTTGTTGGCATAAACCCGCGACTTCAAGTAGCCTCAAAGAAAGAAGTCTGGGATGGTTAAATCGGGCGAACTTGCTGGCCGATGCAAATCGCCAAAACGGGAGATTACGCGATCAGAAAACGCTTCCTTCACAATGTCCATTGTGGGTCATGCTGTGTCTTCTTGAAAAAAAAAATGGTTGTCTGGGCGCAAGGCGCTCGGACATTATATTCGCGACAACGTATCCTAAATATGTAACATTGAATATACAAGTTAGTAAATCCAAATTAAAGTGTTTTTTTCCGAATGCCTCCAAGTGTAGGCATTAATTTTGGTTTGCTTAACGAAATTTTACAAGTAGTGCAAACTACTGTGTATTCGTCAGGACACAGTTGTCGATTTTCTTTTGTGTGCCAGTCCGAAATTACGTTCATCTGTTGCACTGTGATCGGTTTTAAATCGCGTTCAAACCAAAGTCTATCGTAAACAGAGCAAGCATACCCAAAGTCATTGTCAAGAAACATCAATTTAAATCTTGATATCGATTTGTTCCATTTCATGTCCCATACCTCTTGCGCCGATATAACTGGTTGTATTGTAAAATACACGGGTTCTGCTGCTGAAGGCTGTTGTAGGTTTACAACCTGTAGTTCCTGAACGTTGTTTGAACTTGCCGCTGCGAAACCACTATGAACAGACAATTTTCTCTTAGCTATATCCGATTTATTTAATGCTGCAAGGCGCTGCCTGTATTCGCGTTGTCTCTGTGTATTTTTTTTGTCTTTACACTTTCAACCTGTACAGCTGTTCTCGACAGTGCAAGGCGCTGTCTGTATTCTCGTTGTCTCTCTGCATTTGACTTAGGAGCAATTAAGAGAGTCGCGCTCTCGCTCACTGCGGCTCGTGCGTTATCGGTTATCGTTATCGTAACGCTACAAACTTTTTTCCGAATGCCTCCCAAGGTATACCGATTTATAAGACGTTGTCACGTCAAAAAACGTGTTCTCATTCCTGTCGAATATTCTCCGTAAGGGCTGCAATCGTCTGAGGCTTGTTGGCATAAACGCGACTTCAAGTAGCTCCCAAAAAAGAAGTCTGGGATGGTTAAATCGGGGGATCTTGCTGGCCTTGCCAAATCTCCAAAACGGGAGATTACGCGACCAGGAAACGCCTCCTTCACAATATCCATTGTGGCTCGTGCTGTGTGTGCGGTTGCACCGTCTTGTTGAAACCACGTGTTCACCAAGCCCCGCTCATCCAACTCCGGTAGTAAGAAGTAGTTTATCAAGGCTCTGTAGCGTTCGCCAGTAACAGTGACCGTATTGCCGATGGCGTCGTCAAAAAAATACGCCCAATCACTTCTGTGAACGTCGCACCACACATTGGCTTTGAGTGAATGTAATGGCTCTTCGTGCATCACACGCGGATTTTCAGTGCCCCAGAAACGAAGATTTTGCTTATTGACGTAACCACTTAAGTGGAAATACGCTTCGTCGCTCATGATGATTTTCGACACAAAATCTTCCTCTTCGTTGTTGAGATTAAGGATGGCTTGACAGTAATTCACACGCGACTGACGGTCAGCAGGCATTAACTGATGCACCGTTTGCACTTTGTATGGGAACATGTGTAAGTCTTTCACTAAAATTCGCTGTAGGGTCCGTCTGGTGATGTCCAATTGCATGGCTTGTCATCTGGTTGATGTTTCTTCGTTCTCAGCGACTTCGGCAGCCACAGCCGCGATGTTCTCGGCCGGACGCCAAGTCCGGTGGCGGCCACGCCCTGCATGATCTCCTGTGGTTTCAGTCTGTTCAAGTCGAGTAGCTAAGTGTCGGAATGTTTGCCCTGATGACGCGACGCGATTAGGAAATAGACGTCAAAATTTACGCTGCGCTAGCACCACCGACCGATTATTGGTAAAAAAAATCGACAATTATTCCATGCTCTTGCGGCGTATAGCCCTCCATTGCTTGTCTATTTGTATACTGCAGCTGTCTAGTCAGATATAATTGACGTACGACGCAATTTGCAAAAATTATAACATCTTCTGATAGGGTGATTAATTTTGCGCCACCTTGTATAATTATAAAAAATTAAGCGCCTGCATATGTGGACAAGGGTGTGAAATAATGAGCTTTCCAATTAGGAAGAAATGTCTTTTAAGGGGGTATTTTGGTCTAGACGCACGAATTTAACGCAATTTTTGAAGTGCTGTAAAAAAAGCAATCAATATTTTTACTATTCATTTTTTATAGGATGTTTATTAATATTTCAAGAATCATCATCATCATCGGTACTACAACCGGGAACCGGTCTTGGCCTTATTTAGCAAGTTCTGAGGCTTGTTAAATTTTCCATAATGATTTATTTTTTCTGGGCAAGGTCATTAGTCTTGCGCCAGAATATTTCAAGAATACAGTAAAAAAAAATTGAAAGTAAAAAATTCAAAATTCAAAAAGTTAGCAGCTGATGAAGTGGAGGATCTCAAAAAGTTGGCACGTGACCATACCCACGATTCAACCCTCCTAGCAATCTGAAAAAAAAAGATTATTAATTTACAGAAATGCCTCTATCGTTGGAACTAAAAAAAGTTGTTTTTTACAAAATGACCACTTTTTAGTTTTTCGAATTTTTTAAAAATAGTTAACGTTGAAATTTGGGGATGAGGATAGTTCATGCAATAGAAAAGCCTATAAAGAGGACATATACTAAATTTGAAGTAAATCGGTTCAGTAGAACTTAAAAAATCGTGGGTATTGTTTTAAAAAGACAGTTTCGAGAAAAACGCGTTTAAAGTTTCACCTAAAGCCGAGTCGGTTTAGACGGCGCGTCAGCAAAACAGCCATACCCCCGAAAATAATTTGAATTTTCTAAAATCCTCTTAAAGACATATACTTAGAGGGTTAAGCTTTGAAAATATGAAAAAAAATATTAGTTTTTCAAATTTCTAGACCAGAATACCCCTTTAACGTCTTGACAGCCATACTTAAAATTGTAGAAATGTCACTAGCATGGTTTGACTTTGAAAAGAAATAAATTACTATTAATTACTTGTTGACAGTAATTATAATTTTGGTTGACAGTAACTATAATTATAAAAAACTAACCATCCGCTTATGTGCCAAGGGTGTGAAATAATGGGCTTTCCAATTGGGAAGAAATGTCTTTCAACGTCATGACAGCGATGTTTAAAATGGTAGAAATGTCACTAGTTGACATTTGCCCTTAGCATGGTTTGACTTTAACACTAAACCTACCAGAGCGGTCAAATGACCGCTTTTGAGAGCCCGAAAAATAAATGTTTTATAATTATTATATGATAATTATTTTGTGTTTATTGTTTATGCTAAATTCTGTATTAATTACAATCAACTGGAAAAGACTATAATGGTTATTTCAAAAGCGGTCATTTGACCGCCATCGGTAGAAATAAGTATATATAATATATCGGTAGGTTTAGTGTTAAAAAGAAAGTTTTGCAAATTCAAATATTTACAATTTTTTTCTTTTAAAAATATCGTTGTTATAGGGAAACCCAAGAAAACCCATCACATTCGGTGACAAATAGTTCGGAATTGGCTACTTGAGGTTGTCTTCGATTGCAGTGGTGCAAGGCACAGTGTTGAATAAAAAATAAGTATATTACTCAGTATTCGAGGAATTTTACGAGTATTGTATTGTTTTATTTTTTTATGTATTTATTTATTATTTATTACATAGTAACTTAAATCTAGTAGCTCTAGCAATATTGTATTGTATTGAAATGCCGAGTATTGTATTTCACAAAAAATGTAACAGAGTATATTTATGGAACATTTTTAAACGAGAAAAAAAACGAAACATCGCGTGGCCATAGTTCATAAGCACGATAATAAGAATACTTCAGAGAAGTGTTTGCGATCTCGTCAATCGAGAATGTAGAAGGTCGTTCTATCTTCGTCATTTGTTGTACGGCGTTCAAAGCGACTTACGTCAAAACTTTTTGTGGTTTTGTCGTAAGCGGTTTATCCATACGCAAACTGTTTTTTTGTTTTTATTTCTTGACTAACCGTAAGCAATATATAAGTGTCTTATATATTGAATTAATTCTGGTTCTTTCATGCGGCAATGTAAAATTTGATATGTAATCGGGAGGTCAAAGAGTTTCTTTTATTTCAAATTTATATTAGCGTATATACAGAAACAAACCTTGCCCGGAAAAATAAATTATTATGGAAAATTTAACAAGCCTCGAGACTTGCTAAATAAGGCCAAGACCGGATCCCGGTCGTAGTGCCGAAGATGATTATATACTGAAACAATTTTTTCTTACCCGTAATTATTATTTTCGTAAGAATTAATATACTTGACCCCATTCAGTTAAGCTTCACGGCTTAGAACCAGTTAGCCATTGTGTCACCAGTCATTGAAACAAATGTGGTGCCAGTATCGCGTAACCCTCGTAAAGTGTGTTTCTTTGACAATACTTATAACATGTGGTGTCTTGAATGAATGTACACACGCGTCCCTCATTGACGGGTATCACTATAAGGGAAGTACAATCTCGCTGGTGCCGGTGTCTCAAAGCTGATTAGGTTAAAGGCATAACTAATTATAAGCTTAAAAATGAACGAGTTTGTATAGCTTTTGCCGAACTTTAACTTTAGTTAATACTTCTACTTCTACAGGTTTTAGGTATATGATTGTTGGCATAACCGATAGTTCAGTTACTACCCTTACAAATCCGCGTCCCTAATGAATGTCCTGATAATCCCATTAATGTGTTATTTAAACCATGTTCGTTGACCGGAATGAATTTAAAGCTCATCAAGATCAAGTGGCGCTACAAGCCATTGGACATCGCCTTTGCTCTGTTCGGCAAGAACTGTCTAATATAACAACAACGGATTAAACCGTTTTTCATTGAAACTTAAGTTTCTTCATGGAAAATCGATTTAATTTCAAAGGGAATATATTTCAGGAGTTACCCTTCTTCGTTCGTTGACTGAATAATAATCATCATCATCATAGGCACTACAATCGGGATCCGGTCTTGGCCTTATTTAACAAGTATGAGGCTTGTTAAATTTTCTATAGTAATTTGTTTTTCCGGGCAAGGTTATTAGCCTTGCGACTGAATAGTGCTTTCATTAAAATGAAGAAAAAAAATATTCATAGAGCAATAAGGTTTCAGGAATTAACTAAAGGGGTAACGATTTTAATATTTGTATGCAATTATGAACAAATTAGTTGCGATGGAAAGATGGTTTGCCGAGTTAGAAATAATAAAAATAACAATAGTGGTAATAAAAAAGCTATAATAAAAGAAAAAAATAAATAATTGTAAGCCGTGACCTTGAGGAAATTCGATCAGGTAGCGAAGCGTGGAGGAAAAGTGCATAGAACAGAGAATGGTGGCGCAGTAATGAACTTTCAGGTTCCTACAGAACAATAAACAGAATAGAATAGAGTAATTATAAAAATAACAATAAAAAGAGTCAAATTAAAAATTGGAATAATAATATAATTGTAATAAAAAAATAGTCAAAACATATATATCAATTAAAAAAAGGGAAAGAAAAACGATAAAAATAAAAATAAATGTATTATTAATAAGAAACGGTTGGTGGTGTTGTCGCATGGTTAGGCTGTTCTTCATAAATTAGCTTATAGTTTTATTTTTACCTTCATTCTAGTCTTCCAGTGAGTATTTCTTATTGTTTTATCGGCAGTTCGTTTTCATTTTTGTAGCATATACAGTGTTGTGAAAAATTATACACTCAAATGTGAATTTTCACTTTTATTGGTATAAGTAATAAACTTTTATGACTAGTTTGTGAGAAAATACTTTCAACTGACACCAATTCAGGGGAAAATCCTTTAATGGCTTAACTGCTTTTTTACCAGAAATGGTAATTCATTTTCTGACAAAACCCAAAAAGGGAAAAAGTATCAACTCAAGGCATTTATATTTTAATTTTTTTATAATAATTTATGCTCCTCGATAGTGTAGTGGTTAGTATACCCGCCTGTCACGGGGGAGACCGGGGTTCGATACCCCGTCGGGGAGCCTCTGGTGCAAGACTTAATGACCTTGCCCGGAAAAAACAAATCATTATGAAAAATTTAACACGCCTCAGGACTTGCTAAATAAGGCCAAGACCGGTTCCCGGTTGTAGTGCCGATGATGATGATGATAATAATTTATTCAATATGGATGCTTTGTCCGTTATTTCTTATAATAGTTAACAATCTTCGTGATAGACTGGAAAGAAGATTGTTTAAAGTGTTGCCCGGTATATTATGCCAAGTTTCAACACTTGAGTTGTCTCACGTTTTGAATTTCTGGCTTTTCCTGACCCTAAACCGCTCTTGCCAGGATCCCCCACAGGTTCTCAATGGGGTTTACGTCTGGTCTTAAAGCTAGGCACCGTAGAAGTGTAATTCCATGCTCTTGCTGTTGTTCGTGTTGTAGGAGCGTTGTCCTGTAGTAGAAGCGTTGTCCTGTTGAAATATGACATCTTCGTTCTCTATTAGGGTTATTAAAGGAAGAAGATGCTCTTCCAACACTTCTTCGTACCTTTTGGTGTCCATTCTTCCAGAATTAAAAACAATTTCTGTTTTAAGATTTCCAATGAAAGCTGTATGACAAAACGAAGTTGATTTCCGTACATTTTCCTCATCACTGTGCCCCCCCGCGCGCAAATACCCCTTAAAACTTTATTCTCGAATATGCGGAATTTGTTCTCTTCCCGTTTTGTGAGAGCCCATGTTTCGCATCCGTATAAAGCAATCGGCATGATTGTGGTTCTATAGATATGGAGCTTTATATTACGTGATAGCAGTTTGGATTTCAACAGTTTACTAGCTGCATGCTAACTAGCGTTGCCGGAGTGTAGTCTTTTGTTACTTTCCTTCGACGTTTCGTTTCTGGTCGTCAGTATCGTTCCCAGATATTTAAATTCTTTGACATTTTCAAATATCTTGCCCCTGACGTTATATGTGTTCTCTGAGGTCCGCCTGCTCTCGCCGTAATCATGTATTTTGTTTTGTCTTCATTCAATTCTAGGCCTTTGGCGGATGTTGGGATCACGTGAAATGTTTTAATGATGATGGTGAAGTGTTCCGCCGAACACTGTTCACAAAAGAAATCACGGAGAGAATAAAGCATAAAAATAAAACACTGTTAATTGTTTTCGGAGGCGTTTATTTATTTTATATCTTTAGTTTACACTAATAGTTTGCCAAGAGTTCACAATATGTGTCACGGTTTTTATTCCTTTGTCTTTGTCGTCTTCTTTACTTTTCTATTTTACATTTTTGCGCCGAGCAAAGGATGTCGCATTAAAATTAACTGTAACGAACGCACACGTTAGGATGCAACAAAGAAAATCGGGTTAACTCGCGTATTTAAAAATCTGAACTTCTGGTCGATCAGTTCTTTTCTTGTTTCTCCGCGTCGCGCCGATCAACCCTCCTCGTTGGGTTCTCTGTGTTAGACTCAGGAAACGTCTTTCGTGGGAAAGGAGGATCTGACCTCCGTGAATGCTACTTGATGACTGGGTATCGCGATGGTTGCGTTCGCGGATCCTGAATCTCGAATGTTCTATCTGGTTGATCTATTAGTACGTGTGCTAATAGATCTATTGTTTTCTCCTGCAGCGAAGGTCATGTCAAAAGGGACTGAGAAGAGAGGGAAGAACAAAGGGGCGCCATAGGATCATTGTGTAGCTGCTTAATAGCCTGCAACGCAGGACAATGGTGCTATAAGGGATTTTGGTATACAATGGTAATTGTGTCCCGTATCTTAGCCGGCGGCAAGGATTATATTTGCATGTTTGCAGGTAACGCCGGCTAACAGGGGCGCCGATCAGGTTTTCGAATTTACGATGCCTGTATGATGTATGTAATTATTTTTAGGAATTTAAGACGATGCGTTAAATGTCCTTGGTAAGGCAATGTTTGTCCGTTTGTTGTGTCCTTCGATCGCCGTGCAGGAGTAGGACGATTGGTCGGACTTGTGACCCACGTGTCTGTGGGCACGTGGGGTAGTTTCCTCCCAGATGTATGTTACCTTCGTTTCAGGTGTGGTGGAGGACTTTTAAGGACACGTGTCTGTGGACAAGTGTAATTTGCCTATAGGTGAGTGTGTTCCTTGGCGGAACGACGACATCTCGACCAATAGTGGATTGTGTGGTTCGTAGAACCGCCACAGGCCCACCTCTTCTGCCGCTTGCATGATGATTTCACTGTTTTTACGGCGATGTCATCCGCTTACGCGAGCACTTGTGTGACCCCGTTCTGTGAGGCTATTCTTTTTTTTTTTTTTATATATACTTCTCTCAGGAGAGGCGAACCTATAGCGCCAAGTGGGCGCCCCGACATGCCACCAAATGACGTTGCAGTTGTTCTTGAACGCTCAGGAAACACTTGCGAGAGAATTGCACAGCTTTCCCGTTCTGAAACGGAACGAGTTCTGATATTCGCGCCGTGGGGAGATAAACCATAAAATGGGGTGATCCGTCGGATTGTCTTGTGGAACGCATATGAACCGAATTGCGCGGAACAATGCCACGAATCTCCGAAAAACAATACCCATGATAATATCTATAACACAGACATAGGCCGGCTATGCGCCTTCAATGTGATAGCGACTGTAGTCCTGCCGTCAGCGCCGTGTCCCCGATCAGGCAGATCGCTCCTCTCTGTATGCTTAGGAGCCGAACTCCAAACATGAGAGCAATATTCGAGCGCGGGTCTAATTTGGGATTTATACAGGAGAAGTTGGATCGGAGTAAAATATTTCAACTCAGTTTTCCTGAGGCGGACCTGGCGATGCTCGACACGTGTTTATGCCACGATACATTCCCACAGACCGTGAGGCCGAGCAACTTCAAGCTTTCCCCAGATTCGAGGGTCTGGCCATTCATCAACAAATGTGGAACCGATGATCCACTTTTCTTTGTGAATGTTGTATATTGTGTCTTCGTTGGATTGAAGTCGACGAGATTGGCCTTTCCCCACTGCAGGACCTTATACAGGTCCCGATTCAGAGTTATATGGGTAAAAAGGTCTGCCGTGGACCGCTTGCCACGGAATCCGTAATATCGATCATTCAGAAGTGCGTTGCACTCCAAATAATTAATTAACTCGGCATTGATGACCCCTTCCATCACTTTAGATAACATAGACATTAATGCTATCGGCTGGTAATTTTGTAGGAGATACTTTTTCCCCTTCTTTGGGATTGTCTGAACTCGAGCTATTTTCCAACAGGTATGTAACATCCTCCCTGCATAAGATAAGCGAAAAAATTTGCCACGAACCGGCGATAGTTCTGGAGCACGGTTCTTAAGGAGTATTGCTGGTGTTCCGTCCTGGCCGGTTGCCTTCTTACAGTCTAGTCCACGTAGAATGCCGTTGAATAGTATGCGGGCGGAACCTCCCATCCCGTATCGAAGACCGTATCCACGCGATCACAGGTGGCTCTAAAAGACCGGCATCGAGATTTGAATTCGTAGAAAATAAATTCGGGAACGCATTAATTTTATCTTTTGAATTTGTGATTAACGTCCCGCTGCGCGTCACTAATGGAGGAAAAGAGGAGGAAGCGTAGTTACTGCAGACAGTCCTTGCCATTGACCAGAAGGGATACGAGCCAGTTGGGCACTCAGGGAGTTTATTGGTCATTCTGTCGTTGTAAACTTTCTTCGCGGTATCTATCGCCTGGTTGCACGTGTTTCTGATTCTAACAAAATTCGGTGTTAACCTCGGTGGGATTGGAGCGCCATTGTTTAAAAGCTCTATTTTTTGCCGCTATAATTTGCTCGCATTTTTGATCAAACCAAGGTTTAACAAATGAATTTTGTTTGATGGAAAACGGAATGTAAATCTCTATCCTGGGAACAATAATATCTGTGACCGACTCTGCGCATTCGTTTACATCGGAGCCTGCAAAGCACATTTCCGACCACGGAAAGGATGCGAAGAAATCTCGCAAATCGTCCCTGTCAGCAGCCCCATACGTCAATACATGGCGAAGCTGCTTAGGTCGGTTATTCCCTTGAAATGCACCGATACCAAGCAGTGATGTGAGTTTCCCAGTGGCACAGCATTTCACACGATATAAATGCTCTTCTCGGGGGGTTCGCATAATCATCTGGGGCATTCGGCACTCGTGTAGGTTCATCAACAAGTTGAGTCAAATTGCGGCTCACAGCGAACATCTCCGCCAGTCTCCCAGCCTCGTCGGTTCTGTGCAATCAATCCGGAATTGTGTATATTAAAATCGCCAAGGACGACAATTGGTGACACCGCGTGGTTGATCTGTATTCAGTCGACGGTACGGATCAGGTTCTGCCTGATCATGTGTTTCCTGGTCGTTGTGATGTTCAGGCATTCAACACCAATATACATCGGCACCTCCTTTCCTTATCCACTTCCTCTCCATCCGCTCGCACTGTGCTCTGACATTTAATGGTAAAACCCCTTTTGTGTGGGCGTTAGTGTAAAAAAAAAAAACGTGAAAGATGGTCGAAAAAATTTTGCTGGTCGATCGTCATTAGTGGAGCGGTAAAGACAACGAAGAAATTTAACAGAATTCCTGAGTACGACCCTCAACCACACGATGTCCATGTTATTGGGTTCCAACGCCTCCATCCTCTGGCAAGCCACATCGGACCGCGTGAAGACGCATACTCCGCCTTTAAAACGGAATCACGAATGTAAGTCGTATCCTGAGCAACGAAGATATGTCGAATCAGTTGACGAATACTTGAGTCTCAGTTAGGGCAAGGATATCAGGTTTCGCTGTTTGCAAATATTGGTGGGCGGCGTATACATTCGTACGGGTGAAACCGATGCCCCTGAAGTTACAAAATGCCGTTATCAGTCGAACGCCAACAGGGCTCTAGGAATGAGTTTTTATTTTTTTTATTTTTTATTAAACTTCTCTCAGGAGAGGCGAACCTATAGCGCCGAGTAGGCGCCCCGAGATGCCACCAGATAACGGTTGCAGCTCCGGGAACACTCGCGTGGGAAGGGAGTTCCACAGCTTCTCCGCTCTGTAACGGAACGAGTTCTGATGCAGGGATGTTTGCGCCGTCGGGAGATGAACCACAAACGGGTGCGATCCGTCGGATTGTCTTGTGGAGCGCATATAAACCGAATTGCGTGGAACAATACCACGAATCTCCGAAGAACAGTACCCGTGGTAATATCTGTAAAACAGACGGAGGTCGGCTGCGCGCCTTCGATGTGATAGCGACTGTAGTCCCGACGTCAGCGCCGAGTCCCCGATTAGGCGGATCGCTCCGTGTCTGTATGCTCTCAAGTAGGTCGAATGTATGTTTGCAATTTTCGAGCGCGGGTCTAATTTGGGATTTATATGGGAGAAGAAGTTGGGCCGGAGTCAAATATTTCTTGGCTCTAAAATGTTAGGTCAGTTTTCCTGAGGCTGACTTGGCGATGCCCGACACGTGCCTTCGTCATGATACATTCCCACAGACCGTGACGCCGAGCAATTTCAAGCTTTCCCTAGCTTTGAGGGCCCGGGCACTCATCATCAGCTGTGGAATCTTCGTGAATGTTAACTTCTATTTTACAAATATCATTCTTACATTAACTTACTGGCTTTTCGCAAGCACTCTAAATTATACATTATTATTATTCTTATGTCTTTCGGCATTTTTCCGAGGGTTTTTATATTTCAGTTCGCCTAAGTGGCTATGATGCTTGAGGTTTAGCGTCCGTACAGTCAAACCAGAACTCCACTTATGTGATGGCAATAAATTTGTTAAGCATAAGTATGCCTATAAAGCTGTACCCACTTCTGAAACCTTGAAATTTTAAGGGTTTCGTGAGCCGAAATGCCATTGGATAAATTCTTTAATCATTCCTTCAAACCCCCATGGCAAAACAGCCCACGTAGTTTTAAAACCTCCTGAAATTAACTTCAGTTAAAAACCTACACGAATTTTATAAAAATTAATAGTAAGCTTATTGTTGCGCAGTAGCACAGTAACGTAGATTCGTCAGTTGAACATGCATACGCACAGCCGCGAGGGCGTTTTACAGGAGTAGTCAGTAAAATTTTACCTTGTCATAATACTCGTAGTTGGCCGCGACTAAGATGGGAGGACAATGTTAGGTTTGACCTTTGGGGAGGTCGGATCGGTTGGTCGAGCGTGGAACGAGAGTGCACAGGACAGGGAGGGATGGCGGAGTCGAGTCGGCAAGGTCGTGAACTTCCGGGTTCCTACAGGCCAATAAATAATAATAATAATTAATACTCGTAATTGTTGAACATATCCGCAGGTATATTGCGATTTCTTACCAAACCATGTATTTTTTGTGGAACGCAAAGTCCACACGCGGTTAATTTAATCAGTGGTTCGGTTTGTAGTTTGCGCGTCCTGAACCCTAAAATAACGTCCATGTTAAATCGTTTTAATTAAGTGATCTGGCGATATTCATGTGAGTTTGTATATTGTGTTTGGAGTTAAGACCTATGTAACAAATTCTCAGGGGACTGGCGGTCCGTAGTGGTTGCAAATATCTGGAGATTGCCTCTTTTCAATTATTAAAGTTCGCTTTCGTATTGTTTTGATGTCGGACACCGAAAGCCAACCTATCCATTACTTTAGCAAAAGGGTTTTGAAAATGTGTAGTGGGCTTTACTTCCGATGCTTTTGATGGCTCTTACACATTTAAAAATGTTTATACACATCCTTTGTTATTTATACTGACATTCAGTCGCGGTTCGAGCCGCTTTATCGGCTACAATAAACCTATATCGCGAGTGTAGATTCGATTCTTTAGTGTATGCTCATAAAACTTGGTATTTTACTGTGAGAATCGAGTTTCATGCAGTAGATAATATCACGGCCTGTCTCCACCGGGCCTTGTTTGTCTAGAGGTCTATGTTGTAAGTGCCGATTCGTACGACCCATATCATTCTGGACGATAATATTTATTCAGTTTGATAATTTGTATATTCAACATTTTTCTTCATAGCACAATTGTACACATGAACAACTTATGTGGAGCGCAAAATCCGTCAGTGCTTTTATTTCGATTTGACGAATAACACATTACAGATGTTGGCACCTTCTATATCTGGAACTTAATGGTAGTATTGAAAGTGAAGATTAGGGAAATTATTGTTCTTATTTTCAGAGTAGGGCAAGAAGACTCGGAATTTTTAGGGATTCCAATGCCAAGGATGTTCCGTACGATTTAGCAAGCTTTTTAACGACTTTCTCATTCGGATTCCCCAATGTCGCTGGTTTGAAATTACAATATCATGTGATCATCTTCGATTTACTTTCCTACAAATGTGTTACGTACCAAAACCTACAAATGTGTTACGTACCCCCCCCCCCCCCCCCCCCCCCCCCCCCACTGATGTTTTTCCACTCCTTGAAAAATAAATCAGGAATGAAATCTTCCGCGTGCATTACTTTTGTAGCGATATAAGGATGGCGAAGCACGGACTCAAGGTCCTCCACTTCTTTCCATTGAATTTCAGTCATATTCACGTTCGGGCTGGCCATGTCCTCAAGATAAAATTTCAGTTGAAGATATCCGCTGTATCATTAAGTATGTACTACCCCATCTTGTAGCTTGATCCAAAATCGCTCCCTTTCCAGCTCTTCGTTTGATTATGGCATGTATTTTTGGTGTTCTGGCGGCTATTGCGACGTTTCGTACATTTTCGCAAATTCTCGCTGTGTGCACTTCTCTCAAGCCATCACGGATTGCCAATTGCAACGTTTGTACTGCACATCGCATATGATGGATCTTAAAAAAATCAGAAGCGGCAACACAAAGTGTATCATCTAAAATACTACAGTAATCATCAATATCGTCTTCCGCCTCAATAGCACTTAATTTTTCGACAGTACTCAGCATATTACGAGCATTGTCTGTCACAATGGATACAATTTGTTCTAGTTTAATATTAAACTCTTTCAGAACATCCATCACAGGCATTTTTAAATAATCGCTTGAGTGGTCAGATTTAGTGTCTTTGATTGCCAGTGAACGTGGTACTATTCTTTTATTATTATCAACGAATTGAACATTAATTCCCAAGTAATTAACCCGATAACGTGTACGTGTCCATTTTTTAATAAATAAACTTTCCGTGTAAGAGATTTTTAAGTTCATTCTTTTGTTTTTCAGCGTCCTCTATTACTAAATTTTGTACACTGCCTCTTTCTAAAGATACTCCGACTTTACGACCCATTTCCCCGTTCAATTTAATAAATGCTGGACTGGAGAAAAGTGTGATAGGCCAAGAATTTTTACATACCATTTCACTGATGCAGTCCTTAAATTTGTCGGCCGTCATATTCCCGGTAACATTATCACTTGTAAAATACTTAGTTAATGGCACTTGATGATTCCGATTATTACTTACATTCGTTGTCCTTCTCACAGATGATCTTATATAAGTTTGAGTGATGGCGTTAAATGTGACGCTTCATATTTGACACCCTACTGGGCGCACTAGATCCTTTCCCACCGAAAGCACTGATTTTTTCACCACAGATTTGTTTACCAGAATCATCCTCAGCTTGACATACAAAAAATTGATCGTCCTCAGTCATCTTAAAATATTCATACACCGTAGATTTTTTCTTAGATCCCTGATACATCTTGAATAAGGGGGATTGCTCAATTTTTATTTACACTAAAAGAACTTTAGCCTATTATATATGAAAATTTAAATAAAAAATTAAATATGTTGTTACAAAGGAGACGTACCTCTGATCCCTGCTTTTACAAAAATTTATACAGAAATGGAGAGAACTTTGTTTATGTAACGCAATGATTTCAACACGTGAATGTGACCAATGCAGAACGATGACTGGCAAAAAAATGCGCGCAAATTGCGTGCAAACAAAAGCAGAAACAAATGCTGCTATTCTTTCGACGTGAGAAAGAAGGAGACAAACATTTTTGTAGACTTTATGCATTATTATGCGCCTGCAAGTTTAATATTCGTTCACAATAGACATTCATTATAATGATTTAAAAAAAAAATGTATTTTAAATTTTAACGAAAAAGTAGTCGGAGTCGCTCGTTTTTTACGACTCCGACTCCAGCCCGAACACCGCTACTCCGCGACTCTGACTCGACTCCGACTCCACAGCCCTGCTATTTTGATTAAATAACAATTTACGGAAAAATAATATTGGCTTTAAATTTTTACTATAAAATCGGACACCATGTGGTACAACCCAATAGATAACTATTGTCAATTGAGTGAGAACTAAAAAAATCGTTCAAAATCATATTGCAGATCTTTGACTCGTTGGCTCAAACGATCATTGATTGTCGAGACATCGTGTCAATGTTTTCTGAGCTTTTTTTATTATAATAGTGGATAATGCAACGCAACCCCTTCTGTTTAATATCAATTCGAATATCACTGATACAGTAATTTTTTCCCATAATTCTACTAGCGAGCAAATTTCACGGTAGAGAAAAGTTGCTTTCATGTCGAACCAGTCAGTAAATGAAAGTGCTGCTCTAACAGCCCACGACGAAACCGCCGGAAGAAAATGATCATGTGACGAACGCCGCCTTGAGCAAGTGAGGTGAGTGAAGTGGGATCTCTCATTCAAATTCTTGCTACGCCACATTCACGGTCGTACTGTGACAATCATTCAGGGGAATCACGTTTTTATGTCTGGAAGCATTTGTCTGCGATTTTATGGTACAAATTGACTACCCGTTGTCATTGTCGATCAGTATTACCCGTAATTGTTTAATGTGGTTGAATAGTCTTGGAGTACATAATGCCAACCAGGTGCAACCGAATGTTAAACATCGCCTTTTTAAGAACATCCGGGAGGTGCAACATGGTTGAGAGTACCCCTAGTTATTTTATAAAGGTTCTTTCCTTTCAGAGTTGTCACGAATTTTCCTTCCACATCCATTCTTTTCAACAGTTTTGGCCATTGCCAGTGCACAATAGACACATTAATGTGATACTAAAGCCTGCCAAGGGGGAAATGCGGATGGGGTATTAACATGACACACCTTTCTTAACCACTTTTTTTTTTTATAGACTACGTGTTCCTGCAATTTGTTCCTTTTACATCATTCATTAATTTTATGCGCTGGACAATACTAAATCTAGTGATAAGATGTATATTTTGCGAATTGGAAATCGATTGGCATCGCGTTAATTTACAAGTAGTTACACGAGCATCATAGACGGTCCTGGGCAAGTTAAGTACACCGGTTGCTAAGTGTGGAAAGACATTCTCAGCTAAACGTCAGACAAGCGATTTGTATCACTAACCGGTTTTCGTTGAGATGCATTTGGAACCCAAAATGAAGTAGGTGTAATCTTCGAAACTTTTGGTAACAACTTTCACCTCCATGGTGATATGGACCATTGAAAATATGTAATGTGTAGGTGTCGTCGGTTGATGATGTGTCATTGTATGATGGCTTTGGGCAGGGCACAGAAGGCAAAAGCATGGTCACTTATGGTAAAATGGTGCCGGACGGCAACGCGACTTGCAGTGCAAATACTTTTGGTTGCTGATCAGTTGAAAGCGGGCACTAACAAAATTTGCAATAGCAATGTGAATACTCGTTTTGTAAATCACAAGGTCATTTGCACACGAAATGTCCAGTGAAGCGATCCTAACAAGTTACTAGTGTTGATATTGAAAAGGATTCTAGAAAGTATAGGGCAAGCTTGTTGTAAAAAGCGACGAAAAGTCGAGTGTCAATTGCTCTAAAAACCTCGGAGTTTATGGACCTCCCACATGATTGCGTTGTTTGGCAATTGTCTGTTCCGCTTGATGTCACCGCATGACTTGCTCATTTTAATTAGCAGCAGATTAATGGTGATTATTAAGTGTGCTGTTTTAGATAACTTACATGAGATAGGGCTCTGATGATGTTGGTTGATGTTGTGTTGAGTTTTTCTAGTAGGCATATTAAAAATGTATTTGATAATGAACTATCGAAATCGGTTCCACTGTGCAACTGTTAGCCGATATACAGATCCAAGGCATTTTGACAACTATTTTCTTTCCATTTTTTCTTATACTTCCACTATCATTTTCCGTGTCCATTGTTGCGTTGTAAATGTAAATACTAAAAAGCTATTAATTGATTTTTAGTCCATGCATATTATATTATTATTATTATTATTTATTGGCCTGTAGGAACCCGGAAGTTCATGACCTCACCGACTCGGCTTCGCCATCGTTCCGTGTCCTGGGCACTCTCCTTCCACGCTTGACCATTCGATCCGATGCATATTATAAGACAAAGAAAAATAAAACTGTGACCGATTAGAAGACAACCTAGGTTTCATTTGGGTGACCTTGACCTAAAAAAAGCTTACGAGTTTGATACTATTTTTGGCTCTGAGCATAATTTATATATGACCCTTATTTTACTTGTCTGCCTATTTGCCAATTTTCTTTTTATTTTTTTATTAAGCTATTTTCTTTGCGTCCGTTAATTTTATGGACCTATCATGTAAAACATGGCGCAAGACTAATGACCTTGCCCGGAAAAAAAAAAACATCATTATGGAAAATTTAACAAGCCTTAGGACTTGCTAAATAAGGTCAAGACCGGTTCCCGGTTGTAGTGCCGATGATGATGATGATCATATAAAACAATCTAGTGCTCTTCATTTATTTATCTATATTTATTTCTTCTTGGCGCAAAGCTAATAACCTTGCCCGGAAAAACAAATTATTATGGACAATTTAACAAGTCTCGGATAAGGACCGGTGGACAGACTTGCTAAATAAGGCCAAGGCCGGATCCCGGTTGTAGTGCCGATGATGATGATGATTTATTTCTTCATGTATCTATCTAATTATCAACCTATCTGTTAGGGGCCATGTATCGTCATCTCGTGTTCAAATACACGCCCTTCATTTTATTTTTTATATTCGTTTTTATAATCTATTTTTCATTAGACATTTTTATTCTTTTATTTTTATTATTTATTTATTGTTTTATTCAATATAGTTCTCCTAAAAAAGGGAAACCTATTGCGTTCTGAAATGCTATCAGAAAACTATGAAAGTTGTTTATGAGCGATTGCAACCCTCTGAAAATATTTGCAGCGGAAGGGAGTTCCATAGAGTTCCTCTTTTGTAACGAAGCGAATTTCGACAAAGAGGTTAAAATCAACCAATCAATCTCAAATTGATACGATACATCGGATTGATTTGAATTGATTGATTGAAGGCGGAACCCCCATTTTTATTTAGCTTAATAATGCAAGCTTAAAATTAATTGTGGGTGGGGTTGGAAAGGTCTAGGGGAGAACTAGTTTGGGGGAGGGCTAGGAGAGGATTGCTAAGTAGAGGGGTTATTGAAGGGAGGGGGCGGATTTAGGACGGGTTTATTCTGAGACGTCGTTTAAGAGCGGGAGTGGAGATGTTGAAATCGAAGGAGGTGGGGAAAGAGTTGGCCTGTCGTAGCCTACGCGAGATGGGTTCGTTAGCGCCGTAAGAAGCGTGATGAGCGGGCACGTAAAACAGTCGTGGGTTACGTACGTTACGGGGGTTTGTGTGTAATGTTAAAGTGGAGAGCAAGCTTGGGCAATTGATTGAGCCAGACAGAAGGCCATGGACAAAGATGATGTCGGCATGGATTCTGCGCACTTTAAGTGTGTTTAGATTGATTAGAGGCAGCCGACTTGTGTGTGGTGGTAGAATCAGCTGATTTTCCCAGTTTAGTCCGCGGAGGGCAAAGTGCAAGAAACGACGTTGAACACCCTCAATCCTGCGAATGTGAGTCACTTGATACGGGGACCAGACCTGACTAGCGTATTCGAGTACTGGCCGGACAAAAGTTGTGTAGAGTGATCGGGTGACATAGGGGTTAAGGAATTATTCGACCAGCGTTTGACAAACCCAAGGGCGGCGTTCGCCTTGAGGGTTATGTAATCAATATGTGCGGTAAATTTGAGCTCCTTGTCGCATAGGACGCCCAGATCGCGAATCAATTCAACCGATGTTATCGGTTGGTTCAGTAAGAGGTAGGTGCGTGGGTGAATGGGGGAACTCTTCCGAGAGAAGGTGATTGTGTGATATTTGGGGATATTCATTTCTAGGCAATTATTTTGGCACCAAGCCGAGAAGCTGTCATGATCTGATTGGAGAAGTGTGGAGTCCGGGGGAGAGCGGATTGTCTTGAAAATTTTGGAATCATCCACGTAAAGCGAGATGAAGGAGTGATTAATGCAAGAGCCTATGTCGTTTATGGTTAGGATAAATAGGAGTGGGCCGAGATGACTGCCCTGGGGGACACCTGAGGTTGGGAAAAAGGGATCGGAGAGGGTGGATCTAAACCGCACGCGGCAGGTTCGATAACTGAGATAGGACGAGACCCACTTAATCAGAGGGGGTTCGAAACCGAGGGAATATAGCTTGAAGAGAATGAGGTTATGGGAGATTTTGTCGAAGGCCTTGCTAAAGTCGGTAGCGACTACATCGTTTTCTAGGGCAAGGAGTGTGTGGGATGTGAATTCGACAAGGTTAGTAGTAATGGACCTGCCTGAGAGAAAGACGTGCTGGTTCGGGGAGATGATGGGTGCGCAGCGAAAACATGACGCATCATATAGAAAGCCTTTGAACAGTTTGGGAATGTGCGAAAGCTTGGCAATGGGACGATAATTGGATATATCGTTTTTTCCCCTTTTTATATATGGGGGTTATGTAAGAGGATTTCCAAAACTCGGAATAGACCTTGAGCAAGGGATAGATTGAAGATTGGCGCGGGCGGGAGAGAGAGAGAGAAGAGGAACATTTTTTTAAGAGGATAGCAGGGAAGTCCGTCTGGGCCGGGACTGAAATCGCCTCAGTTCATCAAATTTTTTTATGACGGTGTTGTTGAATGTGTAGAGGGATGAGAGGGCCGAGGGAGAATTCAGTCATGCCAGTAAAGTAGGAGGGGTTAGGCTCGAACGAGTCGTCCGTGAAGGATAGTTTGAAGAAGGGCGCGAAAAGATTGGATATGGTTTGGGAGTCCGTTGTAGTAGTTGGGCCGTAGAAAAGGGAGGTGGGATAGGCATCAGATTTCCATTTGTGGTTGATGAAGTGGAAGAAAGATTTGGGGTCGTTGATCAGGTTGAATTGAGCTTTGGCAAGGTAATTGTGGCAGAGGAAGCTGTAAAGCTCGGTGAATTGGTAAAAGTAACCCACGTAGTTGAAGTAGTCAAGGGGAGAACGCGTGTTTAGGAAAGTGTTCCACAACTTATTTCTCTTGTTACGAAGGGTGCGTAGTTTGTGGTTATACCATGGGGGCGATGAGAATGATAACCTGTGTCGGGAGTATGGGACATATAGGGATATGGCGTTGTGGATTTCTGTGTAGAGCGAGACTGTAGCGTCCTCTACACTTATATCATTTACGCGGAGTGTGATATTGCTGAGGTACTCATTTATGAGGCGGAAATTGGCTTTTCGGAAGTTGAAAGAAAATTTATAGGGGGGAGGTGTGCTCTGGGCTGAGTAGCCGTGGTATAAGGATACGAAAAGCGAGGGATGGTGGTTATCAATAGTTGAGAGGGTGTGGGGACTTGGGACGATTGAGGAATTAAAGGGGTCTGTCGTGAACACAAGATCAAGTTGTCTGCCTAGATGGTTTTGGACATTGCTTACTTGGCAAAGGCTAGAGTCAATGAGGCTGTCTATAAAGAGACATTTCTTAGTAGTAGTGAAGTTTGAGATGTAGTGGGAGTAGTCGTCAGACAGCGTCCATTGGAGATGGGGGAGATTAAAATCGCCGAGGACTACAATGTCATGTTGGGAAGGACTAGCCTCAGTTATGCGGTCTATTGTAGCAATAGCGAGTTCGTATGACTCGATAGCTTGCGATGGCGGTATGTAAAAGCATATGATGTACACGGACTTTGAGCTATGTTCAATTTTTATTGCGACATCGTCGAGGTTGGGAGAAGAAAAGATGGTGATAAGAGAAGATGTAAGTCCGTTTTAGATGGCAAGCAGTACGTCTCGGCGGGGGTGTCAGGACCAGAATGATAGACCTCGTCGTCCCGAAAAACTGTGAAGGAGGGGGGAACAGTTCCAGGCTATTGATACTGGGGTTGAAGTTACTTTCGGTCAGTGCGTATATATCTAAGGGAAAGGAGTATTTTGTAAGATCCAATGGGTTTTGGATCGTAGTCCTCTGACATTCTGGTAGTAAATGGTTAGGGGAAGAGTATTGGGAGACCCCGTAGAAAGTGGGTTGGGCAGCCGTTTAGGGACGAAAAAACTTCATTTTTTGGGTTCGCTGCGTAGGGGACCAGATGCCACTTCCATACAAATGTATTGTCGAAAAACCGAGAGGTCTCTTGTTACTTTTTGGGGGGAAAGTTCAAAAAAAAAAAACTTGAAGGACGAAGGTAAATTCCTTTTAATAATATCACGTATCTGCAAAGAACAGTCTCTTTGGAAATATCTGTAAAAGAGACAAAGATTTGCAATGTTGAATTGTCAAGCAGCATACTCGTCATTGATACTTTCGGGTAGGTTGAGACCGCGACTGGGACAGAACTCCCAAATTTGTGAATAGTATTTCAGCAAAAATATGTTATTGCTGATAACGTAGTCCAGTTTATGCACAATGGCAGTACAAATTGATAATATCTAGCCTGGTTCCGGGGGCATCAAAATGTGAGTTCTGAAAAATTATTTTAATTGAATAATAAATTAATAGCAAAGACCCCCAACAACATTGCAGAGTCTGCACTCTACTATGTGATTTGAGAATATTTTATGTAGATTATAAACAAGAAAAAATGCTATTCATTCAGTTAACGTGGTCTGGTCGAGTGTGATTCATTTTCTTTCGGGAAATTTGTTAAAGATATCGATATTTATGTAATCGATATCGGCAATATTATAACATTCAGTTATTGCGAATTTATTTCATTCAAATTAACTTGAAGGAATTTGATTTGTGCTTGCCTTTTATTTATATAAAGTGAAACCTATCATACTGCATATGTTTACATTAAGAAAGATTTTAAGTATCAGTGAATTGTCAAGAGGTACGCATGTGACCATTTCAAAGCTATAGAACCAAGTGTGACCTCGCGGATGGGATCCAAAATCAATGAGGAAATAAGGTTCTCATTTTTTTAGTAATAGGCTAATAGGGTTTAAGGTCTTAGGAATTCTACATCGTATATCGGCACAACTTTTGCTAAAAGATAACGAATACATATTCGATTTAGGCCATCGATTCCATAGCACTTTAACCGGCGGTGACTAGTTATCTAAATATTTTCCACTTCAACTTGAATGCGGCACTTAAATTGTAGTTTTTACATGACTTGTGGTGGACGTGTTTTATTTTCACTATGGATATGTTAGTTACCTCTGAACGCATTGTCTGCGTATCGAATATTTTTATTACCTGAGATTCAGGTTTGGATCGCATATTCTGAAAATGAGCATTCACTTCTGCTGCGCAATGCCCGCTGGATTAATCAGCGTATTTGTTGATTACATTGTTAATTTTGAAGCGACGATGACGATGTCTTTGCTTGTGTTTAGTACATTGTTCTAATCTCAACTACACATGAAAGGGTTGTATTATAGCCTCCTCAGTGGGCCATTTCTGATTGCTCATATAGAACGTTTGGGTTCCCCTTATCAATAACTTCGGTGGGACTTGTCTTTCGCCACCTGTTTCCAGCGTCGAGCAGATTGTATAAAGCGTGAGTAGTATAATAGAACTTTAAGAATGTTTTGGGTCTATTACAAGATTGTCAGACTTGTATTTATTTTTATGTGATTATTTTACTAACCACATCTGTAACTTTTGTTTTCCGATGTGATAGTATTTATATCTTGTAGGAGAGGTTCAGTGTTGTCCAGTCGACACATTCCCAGCAAAATGCAGTGGTTTACTTGATATTTGCGCTATTACTCCTGGTGTACAGTGAGAAATGTGGCGTATTGTGAAACCTAAGTATAGTTGTTTGCTTGATCGCTATTACTTGTACGACGGTGAATCAAATTTAAAGGGTGTGGGTTGTGGGTGGAGTTGGAAAGATGTTGGGGAGAACTAGTTTGAGGGAAGGAGAGGAGAGGTGGTTATTGAAGGAAGGGGGCGGATTTAGGACGGGTTTATTCTGAGAAGTCGTTTAAGAGCGGGAGTGGAGATGTTGAAATCGGAGGAGGTGGGGAAAGAGTTGGCCTGTCGTAGCATACACGAGATGGGTTCGTTAGCGCCGTAAGAAGTGTGATGGGCGGCCACGTAAAACAGTTGAGGGTTACGTACGTTACGGGGGTTTGTATGAAATGTTAAAGTGGAGAGCAAGCTTGGGCAATTGATTGAGCCAGACAGAAGGCGATGGGCAAAGACGATGTCGGCATGGATTCTGCGCTCTTCAATTGTGTTTAGATTGATTAGAGGCAGCCGGCTTGTGTATGGTGGTAGAGTCAGCGGATTTTCCCAGTTTAGTCCGCGGAGGGCAAAGTGCAAGAAACGACGTTGAACACCCTCAATCCTGCGAATGTGAGTCACTTGATACGGGGACCAGACCTGACTAGCGTATTCGAGTAGCGGCCGGACAAAATTTGTGTAGAGTGATCGGGTGACATAGGGGTTAAGGAATTCCTTCGACCAGGTTTGACAAACCCAAGGGCGGCGTTGGCCTTGAGGATTATGTAACCAATATGTGCGGTAAATTTGAGCTCCTTGTCGCATAGGACGCCCAGTTCGCGAATCAATTCAACCAATGTTATCGGTTGGTTCAGTAAGAGGTAGGAGCGTGGGTGAGTGGGGGAACGCTTCCGAGAGAAGGTGATTGTGTGATATTTGGGGATATTCATTTCTAGGCAATTATTTTGGCACCAAGTCGAGAAGCTGTCAAGATCTGATTGGAGAAGTGAGGAGTCCGGGGGAGAGCGGATTGTCTTGAAAATTCTGGAATCATCCACGTAAAGCGAGATGAAGGAGCGATTAATGCAAGAGCCTATATCGTTTATGGTGAGGATAATTAGGAGAGGGCCGAGATGACTGCCCTGGGGGACACCTGAGGTTGGTAAAAAAGGATCGGAGAGGGTGGATATAAAACGCCCGCGGCAGGTTCGATAACTGAGATAGGATGAGACCCACTTAATCAGCGGGGGTTCGAAACCGAGGGAAGATAGCTTGAAGAGAATGAGGTTATGGGAGATTTTGTCGAAGGCCTTGCTAAAGTCGGTAGCGACTACATCGAACTCATTGCCGTTTTCTAGGGCAAGGAGTGTGTGGGATGTGAATTCGACAAGGTTAGTAGTAATGGACCTGAGGAAGCCGTGAATGGGCATACCTCGTCTTTCGTTTCGATATGCGGCTTTTGCCGACTGTAACAACTGACATTTGGTCAGGTGCATCTAAAACTGCACTACACGTGTATATTAGTCTCAAAATGTTAGAACATAGGCGCAACGTATCATTCCTATCTCTTTTCTATAGGTATTACCAGGGTCGTTCCTTAACTGAACTTGCTGAATGTGTTCCGCTCCTTCAGACATTTTCCACCGATACCCGTCAATCTGTTATTGATTTAATCAGTTCACGTCGAAAGTCAACTTCAGGCGCACAAATAAACATAGAGAGTCGTTCTTTAGCCGAACCACACAAATGTGAAATGCTTTACCTTTTTTTTCTTCTACTCTCGGGTGAGGCGAACGTATAGTCGATTGGGCGTCCCGAGATGCCACCAAAAAGGTTCCTCTTGGCCAGCTGCATTTTGTAACGCTCCGGGAAGAAAGTTCCATAGCTTCCCCGCTCTGTAACGAGACGAGTTCTGATGCAAAAATGTTCGCGCCGTTGGGAGATGAACCGTAAACAGGCGTGATCCGTCGGATTGTCTTGTGGGCGCATATAAACCGAATTGGGCGGAACAATGCCACGAATCTCTGAAGAGCAGTAGCCGCGATAATATCTGTAAAACAGACAGAAGTCAGCTGCGCGCCTTTGGTGTGATAGTGACTGTAGTCCCATCGTCAACATCGTGTCCCCGATTAGGCTTTAAAGTAAAAGATTTTTTTTTTTATTTGGAATATACTTCTCTTGGGAGACTCAAACCTATTAGGCCACGAGATGCAACCATGGACAGTTGCAGGTTGTAACGCTCCAGGAACACTTGCGCGGGGAGGCAATTGCACAGCTTCTCCGCTCTGTACGGGGCGAGTTCTGATGTAGAGATGTTCGCGCCGTCGGGAGATGAACCGCAAACTGGTGCGATTTGTCGGATTGGCTCGTGGAGCGCATATAAACCAAATTGCACGGAACAATACTGCGAATCTCCGAAGAACAGTACGCGTGATAATATCTGTAAAACAGACAGAGATCGGCTACGCGCCTTCGTTGTGATAGCGACTGTAGTCCCGACGTCAGCGCCGATTCCCGACCAGGCGGATCGCTTATATGTATGCTCTCAAGTAGGTCGAGGGAGCCGTACTCCAAACATGGGAGCAATATTCGAGCGCGGGTCTAATTTGGGATTTATACAGAAGAAGTTGGGCCGGAGTAAAATATTTCTTGGCTCTAAAAAGATAACTCATATTTTCAGAGGCTGACCTGTGGATCCGGCCTTGGCCTTATTTAGCAAATCTCGAGACTTGTTAAATTTTCCATAATAATTTATTTTTACGGCCAAAGTTATTAGCCTTGCGCCATCGACACGTGTTTAAGCCAAGATACATTCCCACATACCGTGACGCCGAGTAATTTCAAGCTTTCCGCTGATTCCCTGGCCATTCACCATCAGCTGTAGAACCGATGATCCACTTTTCTTTGTGAATGTTGTATACTGTGTCTTTGTTGCATTGAAGTCGACAAGATTGGCCTTTTCCCACTGCAGGAACTTATCCAGATCCTGATTCAGAGAGTCAATCTGTCTACATCTCACCTGGTGCGACGTTGATGCACAAATCGGTCGATCACTCGAAAAAGAGGAAACAAGCACAATATCATCCACTAAACTGAACACTTTGTTATCCGTTGACTCCAACAAATCATTTATGTGACGCAAAAACAAGGTTAGAGTCAAGATAGGTCTTTGCCAACGTAGATCATCGAACTGCGAAGATCTCTAACGAAGAGATTCTAAAAAAGATAATCAAATCAGGGTGACTGAAATTAATCGATAAGGTCGAGTCGTACGTGTGCTGAAATTTAAAACAAGTAACTTGTATTCTGTAGTGTGTCTTAACCGTGTTAAAGATTAACGGAGTAACGTGCGTTTTCTTTGGTGTGTGGTAACTACAATTGTAACCATAAGACAGTTCCTTAACATGTGGAGTTAGATACCGTGAAACTATATTTAAAGTGTACTCTAGACGATAAGGGTAAAAACAAGGCAGACGAAATAAGAAAAGTCACCATATAAATAAACAAACAGTTTTTCGTGTTTCATTGTGCTGTTCGCTTCGTATTATTCTGTGTGTTAGCAGTGTTCGGCGGAACGCTGCGACCAAAACCTTCAACCGAAGGACAACAAACTTTCGCCAAAGCATTAACCTACGATACCACAATACCACCGCCAAATTTCTTTCTTATGGACTTCTCCAACAACTTTGCGATTGGATGAACATTTTTTTTCGAAATTCGATCAATTGGTGTTTTTGGATTTTTTTTCTATTAATTCTGGAGCGTTTTAGGGTTCTATGTTGCCACCACCTCTATATCTGACTCATATTAATGGTTTGCTAAGATCGCCGGTACATGTATTCCCCGACTTACGACCGAGATAGGTTCCTGGTCATCGGTCGTAAGTCCATTAACTCGTAAGTCGAATTTCATATAAAAAAAATTCCGACTTAGCTAATGTAATGTATTATTTGTACTGAAATGTGTGTGTAAATCGAATTTTTTTACTTTGTCTTTTTAAAATTTTTCTCATATATTTTAGGGATTCCCCGCAACTACATATTTGTCTTCTTTAAGTATTTTCTATAAAAAAAAATTGGAAAAAAAATGGTCGTAAGTGCGAATAGTCGTAAGTCGGGGACTACCTGTATTTATATCGGGTTTTCCAATGGGGACTTGACAACTTTGAATTTAATTTGTGAACGCACCCTTTCACTAATCATCGGACTGTCACGGTCCATTTATTCAGTAAACTCAACATTTTCATCATAGTTAAGTTTTGGCGTGATTTATATTTGTCCAAGTGTTCCGCCGAACACTGTTTACCGCAGAGAAACGAAAACACCATCGGAGCACACAGCACAAATTGAAACACGAAAAGAATTGACTTTATTTTTGACTTTTATTTTGAATGACTTGTTGTCACGGTTTAAGGGTTGGATACACAAATGTTTTAATGGATCACTGTTTTGGGAACTATCTTTTATGTTATTTCTTCTTTTATTTTCTTTTTTTAATTTTGCGATATCGCAGCGCGGACCGACCTCCTTATTTGGGTTCCTCTCCGTTCGACTATATCGGATGCTCGGAAAAGAACCTTCTGGTTCGACGGTATTCTCTAGACCCTTCGTCTCTATCCTAAAAATATCCCGTTCTAATTACCTATCCTCGCATCTGCACAAGAAAAATTCTCATCTTGTCTGCCAACAGATTTTCCCCATCGTATCTGTTAACAGCCTAAAATTTCTCTTGGTATCTCAAAAGGAGAATTTCCCATCGGATCTGGAAAAGGAGAAATCTTACTCATGATCTTTATCATCATCATTCGTTGCTGGTGGTCGAAATCTTTTTTCTCTTGTTTAAGGATCGGATGCCGCCGCTTATTCTCCGATCTTTCCGTAGTTTATTTGCACTACACATCTGGCACGCAGGCAAAGGATCGCATGCATTTCGGATGTGTACACGGACTATGGGATGTAAGGCTTTGTTTGTCTTTCCAATCATAAACATCTTTCAGGGATAGTGTTACGAGTTTATGATTGTTCGCCTGCTAATCAGCGGCGCAACGAATCGTTTGTTTGCGCAAGTGTGCCTTAGCATTAGGTCATGCAAGGGATTTAGGTGCTAATTGCATTTAGAGTATGCATCCCTTGTTCGTTTTACTTACCGACAATGATATTTCGTGGGAAAACATCGCGTTGCTGCTCAGGCTGGGTGATGCGATTACATGCGATAATTTCCTGCATTAGCTTTTACTGTCTTTTTGGATTGGTTTTGCATACGATGTATGGATGCGTTGAACTCGATATTGGAAGTTTTTGAACGTTAAGTTCCTTGGTTTTTGATATCGGGTTCAACGTCGTTGCACTTTCATATGACCTTTGTTACAGGTATGATTAAGGACTTTGGGACACGTGTCTGTGGGCACGTGTAATGGATAAAGGTAAGTATGTTCCTTGGCGGAAAGGACATCTTAACCTATAGTTGGTTATGGTGGTTCGTAGAACCACTACAAAGTACACGAACGAACAATGTCTGCAAATTATAAAAATTTTCTACTGAAAAAAAGTTGTCAAGTCCCTATTGGAAAACTCTATAGTAGTTTCTTCCTTTTGTGCTTATTCATTAACTTGAACTAATTCAGAACTTGAACTAATTCAATAGTTGATCCATTTAGATCGTTGTGGACAGTTTGTCTTCGAATCAACATAAATTCCAGAATGTCCCAACGTTTTATCTGAACACCAGCTCCAATCTTCACTTATCGAATATTTGCGAATATTAAGAACGTCGTATGTAAATAATTTTCAGTACTTCTAATTTATAATATCATTCAAAAACATTAATTAACATATTGAATAAAGAAGAAGTCTTAAATTCAATTTTAACATGTTGGGCGACCAGATTTTTGATTGACCTTTTCACTCAGACTTTCGATGTGTAAAACTAGTTATATTTCATTCTATGTTAAGCTACTCTATGACGAAAGCCAATTACTAGTTTCCAGTTCTAAAATAAGATACTCAAAATTAAAATTGAGTTTTATAATTATAGATCTCGTCTAACGCCCTTAACATAATTCCATATTTCTACTTTCCCTTTTTCGAATGTTGTCTTTGCTTTTACTTCACGGTTGGATTTAATTACTATGATTAATTATGATATATTCCTCTATAAGATTTGTAATTGCGTTTAATCTATTATATCTACACAAGGAGTCGTTCGTTATTGGGGTAGAGCTCGCAAAAAAAGTACTAAAGTAAAATGCTTTAATCGAAGTGATGAATGAATGCTATTCGGAGTAGCACATAATTATATTTACCATAACAAGTTTACAGCCTTTGATCTAGTTTACAAATATGTTCAACGTTATTTTGTATTGTGCTGTCGTTCTAGGTGACAAAAGAGGAACTTGCAAAATTGGTTCAGGGTTTTGAGAAACAGGAGCTCTTCACAAGCGGCGGTGTCACATTAGCAGGGCAAAGATACATATATCTGTCTGGAACTGACCGCGTAATACGTGCCAAATTAGGAAGAAGCGGTGTTCACTGTATGAAAACGCAACAAGGTATGTACCTGTTTTTTTTATTGCTTCTACTCATAGTTAGTCAGTTACTACTCAGTCTCTAAAAGTGCGCTGCACTTCGTATTCGCCATTTACGTATTCTAACTTTGTATTATAAGTCAATTGTTTACACGTTTTAATAACGTTTTGTTTTTGTTTTTCATCTATATATATTCGCAGCCGTAATCGTTTCTATCTACGAAGACCCTGTACAACCACAACAGGCTGCTTCCATCGTAGAGAAACTGGGAGAATATCTCATTACTTGTGGGTACTAGAACAGAGGTTACATTTTAATATCTGCTATGGAATAAAAGAGAGGAGAAAAAAGAAAAAAAAAAACAAGAAAAACATGATTATTAAAACGAAAAACTGCAATTGTGAGAATAAATCATTTATAATTTTTACGATGTGTTGTGTCAACTTTTGCTTATAATATAACTACTTCAATCGTATCGCTTTTTATGTTCTACCATTTGATACACGATAAAAAAAGTCACGAAAAAACATACATTTATAAAGATTAAATAAAAGGACATTTGTTTCTTTTTGTTTGCTGCTGACCGCGACAAAAAAAGACGGACGTGAATATACTTACATATAATAAATAATTATAAACAAACAAATAAATAAAGATAATAATTAAAATAAAGACAATGGTACTCGCGGGGAATCCATATTAAAAACAATATTTTCCGATAACCATAAGCCATCATCCGTTTTATACAAATTAATAAAAAAGAAAAAAATGAAAAAAGAAAAAAAAAAATAAATAAAATAAAAAGAGGAAAGTTAAAACAAAGTAATATAAAATATCAATAAAAAATAAGATTTCCCAAATATCTCATGTGGTTTTGCTTCGTATACTTTGGAATATCTATTACTAATTAGAATCAAATTGGTAAACTAAATATAAATACTCTGATATGAAAATAAATTACGTTTTCTTTACAGTACTTTTCCGCGTAGCTACTTGCTTGCTTCCTTTAAGGCGCGTGTTTATTATTCTGCTCTAAAAAATTTTTTTCTTTCTTCATTTGGTACCCCTTCTATTTATAAAATTCTTTATTTTTTCATTAAACAAATTTTAATCTTAAATTTATGTAGATTTTCATAGTTTAATTTTAGCAACTTTATAATAAAAGTTATAAACCGACAATTTGTTGCGTAACATTAAACAAATTGATTTCGAGAATTCGAGAAAAAAATTATAGAAAATTAGCTTCAGATCAGAGTATATACATGTGTAGTGTTTTTATACGATATATGTATATATAAAAGTATTTTGCATTAGTTTGTAAATAAAAAAAAAATGAATAAAAAAATTAAAAAAAAAACGAATAAAACATTTCTTCAAATGATTGTACTTATCTTTTAAATTTGTATTATTTGTCTTTAAATTATGACAATGAATGTTGTTTATGTTGTTTGCATGATCATTTAGTCCTTCCTGATCCAAGTTAGTGTGTGGAAGATTCAATGACCAAGATGACTTTCAATTTTGGCTTAGTCCGTATAAGGTAAGGCGGCTAACATTGAACGTATGTCTGCCTGTGTGTCCCCGTATGCGCTTCTACACTACTCATCCGATTTCGATGAAACGTTGATGAGTTCTTGTTGGCACTAGCGTGAAGGTTTCTGTGATAGTACGATCAACATGCACCATGTGGCGTTATATCGGATGATTGTTCCTTCGCTCATCGTTCATTCGGTTGCGATGAAATTTTGGAGAGTAGTTTTTGGCACTAGCATGCAAATTTCGGTGACAGTGTCATCGACGTACATTGGGTGGTGCTATATCGGTTAATTGGTATTTTGCGCATCGTTCATCCGATTGCTATGAAAATTGTGAGTTTTTGTTGACACTGGCATGAAGCGTTAGGCATACTACCAACAACGTACTCTAAATGCCACTACACCGAATAATTGTTCCTCTGCGCATCGTTTATCCGATTGCGATAAAACTTTATTGAGCTGTTGGTACTGTAGCGGTTCTACGAACCATACAACTCCTTACAGGTGAGTTATCCTTTCCGCCAAGGAACAAGGTACAATAGTCATTACCATACCTGTAACAAAGGTTATATGAAATTGCAACAACGTTGAACAACCCGGTATCAGAAAACCAAGGAACTTAACGTTCAAAAGCTTCCAATATCGAGTTCAACGCATCCATACATGGTATTCTACCCCAATTCAAAGGGGCAGCTAAAGCATCGCATCTAAGCAATGCGTCAAATGCAGCAAGCATCGCATACAGGCCACCAATCTCCCATCCTAAACATTCAACGCGATGTTTTCAAAGAAATAGCATTGTCAGTAAATAAACCGAACAACGGATGCATACGCCGGTAGCTAAATGCAATTAGCACCTAAATCCTTGGCATGACCCTAATGCAAAGGCACACTTTTGCAAACAAGCCATATCGCAGCTGCCGTCCAATGGTCATGCAATCATAAACATCTTAATGTAGATTGCTCGCTAGATGTTTATGATTCGAAAAGCCTAACAAAGGAACGATACAATCCCACGGTTCCTTTTTATTACCCATTGGAAACACACAAGAGCATTGCTAGCTTAAGCCAGATGGCTAACCTAAACATATCCCGTAGTCCGTGCACCCATCCGAAGTGCATACGATCCTTTGCCCGCATGCCAGATGTGTAGTGCAAATGAACTACGGAAAGATCGGAGAATAAGCGGTGGCATCCGATCCTGAAACAAAAGAAACATGATTCCGACCACCAGCAACGAATGGTGATAATGATGATTATTAGGTAATATCTCTCCTTTCCAGATCCCATGGGAAATTCTCCTTTTGAGATGCAAAGGGAAATTTTATGCTGTTAACAGATACGATGGGAAAGTCTGTTAGCAGATTGGATGGGGAAATTTTCCTTTGCAGATGCGGATTGAGTAATTCGAATGGGATATTTTTAGGATGGAGACAATTAGTCTATCGAACAGTCGATCATAAGGAGTCGTGAAGAAGAGTTACTTGGAGCTGCAGTGTAGAGAGGTCGTCTTGGAAAACCGAGAGAAGAGGAGTATTCGTTTTCGTGTACGTTGGTGTGAGACCTAGTCCCGAAATGTGTTCGATTCAGCACCGTGGCAAATTCGTGTTTTTTTTTTTAAAGTAACGTCGAGTGTCAAAGTAACTTGCATTGGGTTTAAGTGATGAGTAGCGGTGACCAAGTGTAAGGTGCCAAAGTTCCTAGAGCGGTACCGTGCCATCAATATCGTGAAAACCCTCGGCACTAACTCCTAGTGCATAAAAGAAAACATTGTAAAAGTTCCTCATAGAATCGCCACGGGTGATCCAGCGTTGTTAATTGATGTCAAGTAGCAATAAGAACTGGAATTCGAACTAATAAAAAAATAATAATAAAGATCAAAAACTATTAGACTGTTTTACTTATGTGCTGTTTTCCGCTCCAGTATGTTGTTCTTAGTGTGTGGACAGTGTTCGGCGGGACACTTACTACGGATAGAAAAGCAACGCCAAAGTACTGCCATGAAAGTTTCTGACATAGTCATCATCATCATCGGCACTACAACCGGGAACCAGTCTTGGCCTTATTTAGCAAGTCCTGAGGCTAGTTAAATTTTCCATAATGATTTGTTTTTTCCGGGCAAGGTCATTAGTCTTGCGCCAGAGGCTCCCCGACGGGGAAACGAACCACGGTCTCCCGCGTGACAGGCGGGTATACTAACCACTATACTATCGAGGAGCCTTCTGACAGTACTTTGGCGGATTTTGAGAGTCGATAGTTTGATGTGCTCCGCCGAACACTGCCCACTAAAATGAAACGAAGATTTTAGTTTTTATTTTAATACTTTTATTGTTTTGTCTTTTCGTTTTTACATTCAGCACAAAGAAAAATTGTGAATTAAAATTGACAATATCAAACTGCACACGTTAGGATACAACGAAAGTGTCATGACGAGAATAACCATGTCAGTCTCCGTATAGACTGCTCACACTTAATTTAATTATTTGAGAGAGTAGTGGAATTAACCGTTAAATAAATATCCGATGTCCTTAGTGAAGATCACGGGCCTGCGCGCGTTGAACACCGAATATATACGTTTATGGTGTTGGCCTTTGGTGGCAGTTCAGTGTACTCAAGTTAACTCTCGTATTTAAAAAGTTTAAAACTTCTGGTCGAGCAGTTTCTTTCTCGTTATATCGTGTCGCGCGGATCAACCTCCTCGCCGTATTCTCTATGTGGACTATATTAAAATTGCCTTCTGGGGATGATACTACTCGTCCCATCGTTCTCGTGTTCCTCTCTTCTTCCTTTCGTTTTCTTTGTTCTGGTGATTCTCTCTTAATCGAGAATCTCCACCATGGTCGCACTCTTTTTTTTTTTTTTTTGTGGTCCTGCGGTTTCCGCTTCGTCGCAGGCCAGATGTGTGGATGCACTCACACACAGACGCGGAGGTTGCCGTCTGTGGGATCCCCAGAATTTTCACACTTTCTGTTGAGTTGCTTTTGTAAACATTCGGGTGTGTGGTTTTAGGCGATCCTGGGATCGTGGTAATTATCGTTGGTTGTGATAATTGTATTTGCTTTGCCCTGTGCGAACAGCGTTTTAGTTTATTGCTGTTTCTCCGCAATGGCCTTTGTTTAGGAGAAGTGCATTGCGGTAGGGTCAACGGTTTAGCCGATGGATTGTTTTACGGCAATTTGCTTATCGCTGGGGATTTGATGTTTGTCGACATCTGGCGCAGCTGTGCCAACCACTTATGTTTATCCAGGTAATGGATTGGTACACATTTTCCATACTGGTCATGTCCTTCGATCGCCGTGCAAGCAACAGGAATTTGTTCGAGACTTGGGGCCCACGTATCTGTGGATATGCGGGGTTGTTGACACTAGTATGGATGTCACCTTTGGTCAGGTGAAAATGGTGGACTTTTGGGGGCGCGTCTGTGGGCACGTGAAGTTTAGTCATAGGTGAGTATGTTCCTTGGTGGAACGAAGGTATCTCAGCATATGGTGAATCGTGCGGTTCGGGGAACCGCCACAGTACACCAACGCACACCAGGTGGGGCGTGAGTTATATCGGATAATTTTTCTTTCGCGCATCTTTTATCCCATTGAGATTAAACTTTGTACAGATTTTGGCACTTGCGTGAGGGGTTCTGGCATTTTACCATTAATGAAAAATATATGGCATTTAAATGTTTTCGGACCGCGCGTCAGCCATCTGATCAACAATTGATGTTGTGGGGTTTCTCTATACCACAGGGAGAACCAACCCACAATCCCAACCAATTTTGACCGCTAACAGCCCATGCAGCTGCTTGGGTTGTTTGTTGGTAAGACAAACGAAAAAAGGTTGCCAGGCAATGTGTATGAAAAGGTATATGACGCGGCTGGGAAAATAGACGGCGCGATATTTATGGTCCCTGTCATGACGGTTACATTGAATGCAATCCGAGTTATTTTGTTTACAGGAATTTGTCTGATACCGAATTGGTTCAGAATACCAAATAAGCAAACAAAGAAATCTTACGGAAAATTGTATGCGAAGGGATGCCTGAAGGTAAGTTTTCTTTATAGGGATTTTATGATTACAGATGGTGATCTATATAATGCGTGAAGCATTTACAGGTACTAATACCGTTGCATTAGCAAACTTAAGGGAGTTGGGTAGTAGTTATGGGGGTTTTTCAGGTAAGTGCGAGATGGAGGGGAACTTATCCCAGGGTAATTCCCATCCGCAGTGAGAGGTTGCCGTGTGCGGTTGGAAAGGGACCAAGTCCAGAGCCGGTGTCTTTTGTCCATACTTTTGTATGGCGTATTGTTTGCCGCTGGGACTGGTAAAGGAGGGCGGGCCCTCAATTGCACGTTTTACCTATCGAGGGAGGACCGGTACATTGGTGTCAATGTAGCGGTAGCTACGACCTCGATCGAATGGAAACTTGCTGTGAGGTGCCGGCCGTCGCGATTGTTAAAAAAAAATAGGGGATTTTGGTTAGGGGGCTCCTGGTGGGTGGTTGATTGTGTCCAACTCCAGGGCGCCCTAGGGTTATTAGATGTGCGCTCCGAAGTATTATGCACCTAGGTATTTGAGGCGGCGTAGAGGGGCGTGTATAGCCTTTAGTTGCCGCTAAAGGGGAACCATGGTGACTAAAGATTGGGGAACCAGGTATAATGTCTCAGTCCGGTGGTATCGGTTTGATTTGTGGACCGGTGTTGCTGAAACATTTGGGAGACGTTAAAAGATCTAAGGACGAAGGTCCTGAAGTTTAAATAAAGACGTAAAACCAGGTGTCCTGCTGGGTGCTGCTACGCGTAGTAGCTGTGGTAACGGGGGGAGCTGGCTTGCGGAAATCGGGTAGAAATGTCGAGCATTGATGAACCGTTTCGCGTGATAACTGTCTTTGGCGTGCATGGGCGCCAATATATGAACAGGGGCAGGACAAGTTGTTAGCGGTCAAGGAAAGTCGAGAAGGGATGCATGGAGTTGCGTGAAGGCTATGGTTGGTGAGCGTGAGCGCCAACCTTCAGAAAAGAGACAGAAAAGGGTGAGGGTGTTTCACGCGAGACAAAACCGGGCGTCCTATAAATTATATACTACACGTAGTAGCTGTTGTTACTTAAGGGGCCGGTTTGCAGAAAATGGGTGTTGAGTAATGGCGAGCGTGTGCGCCAATATTTAAAAAAGGAGCCTTAAAAGGGTGGATAGAGGCAAGTTTTGCCAGTATTTAAAGAAGGCCAAAGGTCATCACTTTGAACTCGAAGAGTCCGAAGGGTGTGATGAGGAGCCGGTTAAAGGAGTTAAATTGAGCCGATGTGGGGTCAAGTGAGGTTGGGTGGGGTCGAGTGCTTAAGGGGCATTGTGTCCCGATGTAAGAGACGAGCTGTTAAAAGAGATGTTGGTTGTGGAGGAATGAATGGAGTCGAGAGAGTTGAATGTTGGCGAAGTGAAGTCATGTGAAGTCGAAAAAGAGTCGAGAAAAGTAGTAAGCGGAGTCGTGTGGAGTCGTGTGGTGATCTGTACCCAGAAGGGGTGTACAATAGGTAATTTCTTTTTTACCAATGTTTTATATTTAGTATTCTGATATTGATCGTATTTTATATTGTTGAAGCATATTGCATTAAGAAGTTGTTATTTTAAGTTGTTTCTTTTTCATTATTTATCATCCTTCTTCTTGTTTTTTTTTTTTACGTCAATCTTATATTTGAAAGTTATTTAGTTTTAAGCCCACAGAAATATTTTTAGGTTAATGTGGTGTATATTAAAAATTTGTATTAACGATTTATTACGATTACAATTAGTAATTTGTTAAACCTGTTTACGAGAGACTTAAAACATTTAACAAAACGGAAAAATTGTATATGCATATGTATTTTTCGTTAATAGGAAAGAATTGATTAACGTTACAACTATTCATATTTTGTTTGAAGATACACAGAAAATGTTAAAATTATTTATCGATATGTGACTGTTTTTAGTACATGAAATTAATATTTCGTTTTGGTTTAATTTTGTCAGTACGACACAGTGAAGTGCAATGAAAAAAAAATTATACACTATTTCCGTATTTAATATTATTTTTTAGTCATTGATCATCATGCATTTTGGAAATTTCAAATTGTTCATGTTAGTTTATAAATTTTGAAAGTTTACAAAAGAAACGCACTCATACAAATGGATATATCTCCGGATATACATCCATCTATATAAATGTCGATCTCCTTTATACATGAATTGTGAATTTCAATTACTAACAAAATGTTTCGAGATCTGAATTGGATTTTTCCTAGGAATAAGTTTTTTATTACTTATTATAAGGGTGCTTCGACAACTAAGATTTGTCTACCATGAGCAACGATTGGTTTGGAGGTATATTTTATACACAACACTTAGGACATACGGTATTTTGTTAATTAAAGATTTGGCAAATGTGTAAGCTTTTCTAACGGCTAGTGAAATAATTTTCATTTGGTTTATTGTACAATGATATATAAGTTTATGTGCCATATTAAATGTTTCTACTTTTGTATTTATTCTAAAATACGATTGTATCGCTGGTAAATTTTGATTTGAAACGGTTTTAAAGTGTAGTACTGTGGCTGATATAAAAAGATTGGATAACAATGTTAATATAATAACTATATAAGATTTCTTATTACAAGGTACTGTATATATATTTTTTTTAATTATATGCTAGTGCAAGATATTCGATAATGTTTACATTTGTTGTCTCACAATTAAATGATTGAGTATACTATTGTAAATTAAATAATTTGCTTGTGTTAAAATGAAATGTAATATTTGTTACATAAAACCATTACAAAAAAACACATAAACCCCAAATAATGTCGCATTTTGCGATGAATATCAGTAGGTAAGTACGTAAACAAAATCATTGCACCACCGTCTTATAATAAAATGTCCTTAAGATATTGAGCATTTAAGATGTAACAAATTTTGATTTTTATTAAAAATATAGGGTTTGTGTTTGTGTTTTCGTTTTCATCGCTTTTATTAAATTAACCCATTTGTATATTGTATTTTATGAGAAAGGACAAAATGAAATGTTACTCTTTTCGTGTCTACATGTTTATACACATCACAAATTTATTTATGTTTTGGGGGAAAAAACAAAAAAAAACTAGAAACAAAAAATCACACTTTTATTTGGGTTTAAGATTATAACACCTACTAGCTTTTGTACTTTACGTGTTTTTCTTATCTCGTTGCTTGCCAGCCAGCTACGTAAAGTTGTGTCCCCAGAATCGGCCAGTGGCTTGCCTAATGCTCATCGATCACGTTAGCGTTATTAACCGAGATAGATGATACCGGAGAATCGGCTTAACCCTTTCGGTAAATTACCTTTGTCAGAAGTACCGTAAAACAATCGGATGGAATATCCGGTAGTGCCATTCATGTTCTTCGCCTCTCCGTTAGTCCTTGCTATTATTTTGTATGTGATCGGTTTTCGTTCTTTGCAGAAAATTATTAATACGTTTTAGCTGTTGGCATGAAATTCCATACAGGTGGTACGTCCGATGTCGTGTCGCCTGGTGTTGTTGCCTGCGTTGGGGCGATGATTTGCCCATCGATTATTTTTTTGCAATTGCCGCCACAATTGCACACTGCTAGTCACCTGTAACCGTTTTCACTCTTCGGTCCCGGGCGAAGGTTCGCGAGTTCTTCGCTGGTCACCAAAAGTCACTGTCATTTGTTCTTTTTTTAAAAATTTCGTTAGGACACGGTTTTGATCTGACTCCGGATCAGAAATCTGTGTTCACTCGCGGTAGTCACCAATGTGGGGTGGATGTCGTAGTGCGCCGGCGTACGACGCTGGTTATCTTCCTCCTCCATCATCAATTGTTCCACCGACGAGCACTAAACAATTCCGCCGAAGCAAAGGAACGAAACGCCGCCAGGTTTGTCCACAACCGGAGTAAGGAAAAACAGTGTCCACTGAATCTTCCTCTGAAAATCGTTCACTCCGCTAACAAGCTGTATACAAGTATTGAAACGCACTGATGTATTTTATTGTTCCAAGCTTTCTTTATTTATATTGTTCATTTAATGGTTCGATTAAGGTAGATGGAAAAAAACAAATAGGACTCTGAATGCGCACTCAACTTCGGATTCTGAACTAAAATAATTTACTTTTTGGTTATCTTAATAATGCCTAACACTTTGCACAAATAAAAAGATTAGCGACCCGCGATTGAAATTTGACTGTTATGACTCGACACACTCAGGGGTGTAGACAGATATGCGACTACAGGATGAATGCGTCCCCGCGAGGTCGCGGGGAGCAGGAGAAAAAAAACAACCGACGTGTCTGGTGGTTAGAATACGACTCAAACGATATCCTCTCCAATAAGGATATCGTTTTTTACCTACCACCAGGGAAACGTAAAGTCTCCCCTGGTGGTATAGGAAACCAGATCTTGTAATAAAGGTCATGGTGGTATGTGTGGGATCGTTGAGATCAATGCTATTCACACGTGCAGTGGAACAACGAAACAGGCAGGCGGCAAGAACAAAAGAAAAGGCGACCAAATGGTTCGCTCTTTAATGAGGGTCATGTTTATACGATGCCTCGTCGCTATTTTCGACGTTAGGAGAAAAAGGTGCTAAAAGCAAATTGGATGTTTATGGCATCTCTGGCTGCAATAGAAACCGGGTTCATATTTGCATTAGGAAATGCTGGAGAATTTGGTTTCAGCGTCTATTGCGCTAATTATATGCAGCTGCTTGGGTTGTTTGTTGGTAAGACAAACAAAAAAAGGTTGCCAGGCAATGTGTATGAAAAGGTATATGACGCGGCAGGGAAAATAGACGGCGCGATATTTATGGTCCCTGTCATGACGGTTACATTGAATGCAATCCGAATTATTTTGTTTACAGGAATTTGTCTGATACCGAATTGGTTCAGAATACCAAATAAGCAAACAAAGAAATCTTACGGAAAATTGTATGCGAAGGGATGCATGAAGGTAAGTTTTCTTTATAGGGATTTTATGATTACAGATGGTGATCTATATAATGCGTGAAGCATTTACAGGTACTAATACCGTTGCATTAGCAAACTTAAGGGAGTTGGGTAGTAGTTATGGGGGTTTTTCAGGTAAGTAGGCCGTAGGGTTTGGCGGAAACGCTACAAATCCATTTCCCAATCTGTAATAAAATGCATCTTCAAAAGTTACAACAGAATATTAATCATCTCCCTCATCTACACCAAACCGCATACATTTTTCCCAAAAACCACTTCGGTTAATTTCCTACTTAAATTATATTTCGCGCTTGCCAACCAAGCAGCATTAATTTTCCCCGAAAATCATTCCGGCTCACTTCCTGCTTAAACCATTTTCCTCCCTTGTAACCAAGCAACATTTAGTTTCCCCGAAAACCATTTCGGCTCCCGTCCTAACTAAACCATCCGAAATAATACCAATTCTCCTTACCGGTAAGCCACCACCACGATGCGTTGCATTTCCACGAAACAACCATCGCAACGACTAAGACCTATGTACCTTCGACTAACCGACAATTCATGCCCATACTCGGTTATGTCCCCGAAACCGATTTCTCCGTATACGAGTACATAGGACAGAGGAATCTAATTTAGCCTGTACAGCAGTAATTCTCCAGAACTAAATTCTCTATGCACGCATAGCAACCCTTTTCAAGTTCCTAGTAAGTCGCAGTGAGTTTTACTTAGCGATGATTCCACTGCTACGACACCATGAATGGATTCTTGCCTCCTCTTGGTCAGTCGCTAACCATCCGCCAAACGGCGTACAGGTCACTCGAGTCGTAACCACGGAAGTGCACACACCTCTATTAGAACAAAGTCTCTGCGCGGGCGCCAAAACAGTCCATACCAAGTTAAATCCTTGATCCCTCATCCGTCCTCTGTTAAATATACATAAATTAGAACCAATTAATAAAGCGACAAACAGTGTCGTGAATATACCCAAGAAAGAGTTAAATATTCCCAGTGCTGCCGAAGTCAAATTTCATCCCCCAAGGAGAGAAGTCGCTTTTTATCAAACCCAGAGTGTTGTGCTGAGCTGCCGAATCTAATTTTCGTTCCTCCCGGCTGGTGTGCCGTGGAAACATAAAAGAATTTGAAAAGACATTATAAACCAACCGATGATCGTGATTCGTAATACTTAAACAATATTAATTAAGTTAGTTTTTCTATGAAACAACATTAAGGAGGAAAGCGATGCTGTGTAATGATCCATAATTAACGAAATTAATAGACGTTCTTAAACATACAGATAAGATAAACTTAATACCTGAAGTGCTCTATTAATGAGTTAGAGAAAAAAAAAGAAAAAGGAAATAAAAAAACATTAACAATAAAACTTTCCCAGCGAGTTTTCATTTATGCTTTATTCCTTTTGGTGAACAATTTTCGTCGGAACATCGTTGGGCATAAGGTGAACCACGCGCCGTACGTCGGCCCCCATACCAAAATCCCCATAATGTCATTATTCGTGCCGAAATATCAAACCCCCGGGATTATTATTAAGGGGTTATTCCCGGCTTATGCCCCAAAAAAAGGATTTTTTAATGATAATAATATGTCATCGGATTAAGTAACTTTTTTTTTGAGATAAATAGTATACAAATAATATAATAATAATAATCATTGGATTAAGTAGCTCTTTTTTTTTTTACAAAATGGCTGCAGTTAGCGTAGACTACCACTTCAAAAAGCCCTTCCGCCGCGGGCGGTAGAAGCCTCGTTCAGATCAACCTAGAACAAAACAATTTTTTTTATTATCTGCATGAGTTTCGCTACTGAAGTACCCGTGATTATATTTTTAGAATTTTTTTTCGCCAAATGTGGATTATCGTTTTTTTTTTTGACGAAATAAATCGACCTAATTGTTTATAACCTTTTTTCCTGTTAAACAATCACTAAAATCGGTACTTCAGTAGGTAATCGGAGGAATTTCAAGTCAATCGGATGAAAACTTTCGAGTTCACCTGCCGGCCGATTTTGAAAACACAATTTCGAGAAAAACGTGTTTAAAGTTTCAAAATGCTATAAATCTTAAGTATCGTAAAAATATGGTACATAATATTTTTACCTTCAGTTTGCTATCCCGGCACCATACAATTGTCCTTCTAGGGCCTTATTTTGCTTTTCATCGTACTTTTTTGCCGATGTAGTGGTGCGTCTGGCCTCTTTCGCAATATCGGACATGTAGTGCTCAGCCGTGGGGATCTGATTGGCGTCAGTTTCCAATAGAATTTATGCGTATTTGGCCCAACAGTTAATCCGAAGGCATCATAGACGGCAAACAGACTTAGCAAGCCGTCATTAAATGTAATTACAGTTATGTCAGTCGCAATGTCAAGCAGTCTTTTCAGCTTGACACTATCTTTGGACCAATCGACCACACCTTTGCGTTGAATGACTCATTGCTATTTTGGGTATATCCACCCAAGCAGCGTAAAAGAAGATCGTTGGAGCTGAGTTCTTCGTAAATTGGTTTGACTTCATCGAAAACATCTTTGTGCGTTGGATCTGTGGGGGAATAAGTTGGTGTCGTCGTAAAACGGGTTCACTTATTCCCCAACCCAAGTTTGCAGCGAATTGTACACGGTTCTGTACCAAGTAAATAAATACACTGGAGTTTCGTTGTTGATGGTTTCCTTCATTTATCAGTTTTCATAACACTGTTCTATAAATGCACTGGTTTTTTTGGGTCTATTTTATAAAATATTTCCTACATTAAACGACGTGGGTGTAGGTGTATATTGTCTTTGTACATAGACTTATTTTTTGTTTTACTGTCACCAAAACTGACTTATTTCGGGAACTGGAATATTTCCGCGCACAACTTTACATTGGAAAATGTATTAACCCTAAGAGAATAGAGCACGAACGACAAACGAACTCTCGTAAACTCAAACCGACCGAGGTGGTGGAAGACATCCGACTCCTTGGGCGAATAAAATCTGACTCGAAGCTACAATCCATATCTGCCAGATTCAACAGTGTGGATTACATTGGTGTGGGAGGATTCTATTTGTGTCCGTATAGGACAAGTACGTTGCCCTTCAGCCTGCATATCGGCAACGACGAAAATGCACCTGAATAAATATGGGCTGGTGTAATGGATTGTAGATATTATAGAGATACGCGATAGCGCAATCGCTGAAAGGAGAAATAGGTTTCTGTGTCTTAAATAAACAGAAACGCTATTTCGAGGGCTATAAATCTTTGATGACCTGCGCCTGAGAACGAAATAGGTTGTTGGTTTAAGATACACAAAAACGCTATTTCAAGGGTCACGATGATATGCACATCGTATTTGTTTATTTAACAGGCCGGAGCATCGTTAGGCCTGCTCTGGGGTATGATTGTCTAACGTCAATCATATTAGTGCCCAAATCCCATGATCGGTAGATAACCGAAAAGGGAAATTGGTCGCAAGTGTTGCGAACCTTGGGATTGGGGCAATATTCACCCCATAGCAAGAATACCGGCAACAGCTATGCCAACAATTACGCTGGCCAGCGAGTATTTATCTTTTATAATTGCTGACAAGCCGAGCCGATTGTCTGGCACGGTCCATGTATGAATGAATGAAATAATTTGTTTAAAGTGCATGCTTGATAAGGTTTAACTTTCAGGTGTGATGCTGCAGGGGAGCTTACGCCGCCCCTAATTGCAGGCAAGTACTATGGGTTTGGAAGGTGGTTAATTTAAGAGGATGGGCGGTTCTTTGGGAATGTATTAAAGAACCGCCACAGATCTTTATGCTCATATGCGGAAAGAGTACCAAGCACTTCCCTGCGCTGGCAAGGACACCAAGAGTCAACTTGGGCAGAACACCAGGTTTTGCGGATTTTCGTTAGTCGAGTATTTATGATATGTTGCCCAAGTATATTCCCCATTTGCTCAATGGAATCGGGATTTATTCTAATGGTAAGTCCGTAAAAAATTGTGAGCTCATCGATAAGTTTTCCAGTCAATTTTCCTCGGGCGCCGAGACTTTTGATATTTTTTCTTTTTTTCAAGTTGCGCAGACGAGTCCCCAAACGCTTTTGAACGTGTCCGATGCATTCTTTCTTCTCAACGACAACATCTTCATACGGTCTTGCGTCAACAATACCTTTATAGGTTTTCGAGTATCCCTCGCCAATGTATTTCAAGTACTTGTTATGATAGTCTTTAGAGCGCTTAATCATTTCAATAACTGCGTCGACTTCCATTTACCCGGAAGATCTTTTATGGTATGCACAGCAGTGCTCTTTGTGTAAAGGGTATATCTCTTCGTATTTGGCAGCGCTTTTTTTTATCCAATATTCACACATTTTGCAATACTTTGATTTTACACACACATCCAATGCTATACCAATCAATCAAAGTTCCCAAACCTCTCCCAAGATTCATCGCCTGACACCGTGGGACAGCCATTTTAAACGAATTCAATCATCATCATCATCATCGGCACTACAACCGGGAATCGGTCTTGGCCTTATTTAGCAAGTCTTGAGGCTTGTTAAATTTTCCATGATAATTTGTTTTTCGGGCAAGGTCATTAGTCTTGTGCCAGAAAACGAATTCAATAGAAAGTTATTTCTGTTTAACAACTGCATTTTTTCATAGATAGTGCTCGAACAGTTGAAGTAGCAGTGGCGATATTAGAGATAATTATGAAGTAAGTTATTCTAAAAACGAGCTTTGCGAGATCCATCATAGTGCAAAATTATTTTATACCATTGATTCCTATGTCTATGACGCGCATAGCAAAAATAATGCGACAGTTTATCTCATAAGCACACTCATTAATTAAAGGACAGCTGTTGACAGCAGAATATTCCCCACAATTTGCACAAGACAATAATTTTGAAGCCTAGTCTAGGCTTGCCCGACTCCGAAAATCGAACATCACCTTGACATTGTTTGCATACTACTAATTGAGAATGAACAGCGAACACAGTGAAAAAATGATAAAAGAGTAGCCAGGATTATTGTCAACATCACGGGCCCGGTCTAGGTCAGCCATTTTCAATTTCTTGGCCGAAGTATTGACGTGCTCCGAATCGCATTTGAACGCGAGTTATGTTTTTCTAAATTTGCACTTAAATGAGATAAAGAAAACACTTTCAAATAAAAATTTATATTTTTATTTCATTTTTTCGGGGATATGAACCGTCTGCTCTTCGGGGAGTCGTTTCTTAAACTCAATTTATTTTAACATCAAATCTTATAATAAGTATATAATCTTTCTACATTGCAATATGCTTAATTACCTATTTTCGTGTTTCCACGAATTCTTGTTAATTGCCTTTTAATGTGTTCTTAATAGATTGTATTTCCATCTAGAGAAAATGTGTAATTAGGTATTGTCGTAACATATATTGCGATAGACATTACATTGCAATTTTCTTATTTTATATTTTAATGTTTCTATTGAATTTTATTATTTGTTACCTGCAATTATGTTTCCGTCTAGAGGATATGTGTGATTAGGTTATACATTTCGGTTGATGGGTTTTTTGGTGTCGTCGAAGGATTCTTTGACGTAACACGCGTGGTGATTGGGCGGGCGTCGATTATTAATTTGACTCCGTTTATGACTTGTATTGCTTGTTTTGCTGCCTTTGTAGCCACTATACATCTCACCACTCATAGTAAAGTACTTGTAAATGTAACTCAAAGTCAAAATGCAAAGCAAAACTCGAAATGACGAGAACAACTGTTCGACTAAACATAGGGCGAGTGTGAGTAAGCACGCACTATATAGACGACATTACTTTCGTAATTTGATGCAGCGACCTCTATACTTCAAATTTGAGCCACCATATCGATCGTAGGTAACTACTGATTTCCAAAACCGCGAAATTAAAAAAAAAAACGAGCGTCGCTAATATGGGCAAAAATTGTAATTTTGGAGCATCGAAGTTGCTTCGAAAAAATTGATTTTAAGAAATCTTGAATTTAATTCGATACTTGGGCGTTGTAGATTTCGATTCTAGGGATCTTTTGGCATGATTTAATCCAATAAAAAAATGGAAAAAAAAATTAAGCCGCTAATTAAGAAACCGCTTCCTAGAGCGCTAAAAACCCCGGAAAACATTTACTTACCTTTCCATGGTTCGCTCAAACTTTCTCCTAAAGTATCTAAATCCATAATTTGCACTAATGCAATTCCATTAGCACCAAACAGGCATTTTTCCTAAGGGCGTGGTTACATGAAACGCACCATGTTCCTTAAAAGCAATTCGGTTGCACCACCAAGTAACCGACATAACTCGAACCATCACTGTGCATTTCCCCCAGGGGCATGCCTGCATACAACGCAGCATTTTCCTGAAATTCAATTCGGTTAGGACATTACGTAACCGACATAAATCCTCGAACTTGTTCATGCACACAAGAAGAAAGTATTTTCCCCACACACGTGCATGACAAGTCATATCAGCAGACACATCGGTCGATTGTTCAATCTGCAATAGCATACCTCACCACTGGCTGCCGAAGTAAATCGTATTCTCGTCAGTGTAAATATACACACGAGAGTTCGACCCTTGCGAGATGCCACCGATATGTGCACGATCAGCGTAAATGATGTACGCAGTTGCTGATCGCGTAAACACACAGATACCCTTTAACCGATGACTTGCCCAGCTGCGGGTGCTCTTCTCGGTTGTTTATTCGATTGCATGTTCATGGCTCGCGCGCTGGGCGGCACACTGCATGAACAGCGATTTGGTCATCGTGTGTGCGTTTCGCGCCCTTTGCTGGGACCAATGTGGAGAATAATCCCCTATTGGTCGACGAGCAGAAATGAAATTCATATTGCACCAGTCTATAGATAGATTCCGCGAAGGCAAGCCGTGCCCTCCACGTAAACGGTGAATAAAAAAGAGTCGAGTTGGATACCCGGTGTAGTACACGTTTTTCGGTTCATAGCAAATCAATACGCAGTGCGAAAGATTCTCCGTACTTGATAATTCTTTAATTAAACGAAAATCCTTAATCAAATGAGCATCCCATAGAACTTTTAATAAATAAATAAATCGTTTTGTGAATACATAAAAGAAAGGAACAAACTCTGTAAAAAAAATTGCAGAATAAAAAGTAACACCCTAACAATAAACGACAATTAACAACAAAACAGTGCTCGTGTTTATTTTCCTCTTCTTGGTGGATGGTGCCAGGAAGCGCAGCACTACGGAAGGCAGTGAAAGCGCAGTACTGCCGAAGACAGTGGTAAGGATTGTTTCGTGTGTGAACAAGTGGAAGATTTCGAATCGTGACAATGCGTTGTAACTTAGTGTAAAGATCGTGGTTGGCCGTGCACTGTTCACATTCACATAAAGCAATAAATAAAAGCAATTCGAATTCGTTAATCAACGGTGTGCTCGTCCTAGAGCCGCTGACCTGGCATCTACGGTGTGCTTTGATTATGTCGTGGTGTACAGTGAACTCTTAAGTGGTGAGGACGAAGTAGGACTCCGCGCCCATGTTGGTGCAACGATTTCGCCCCCATACTACTAATTATTGGCCTGTAGGAACCCGGAAGTTCATGACCTCAGCGACTCGAGTCCGCCATCGTCCCCTGTCGTGTGCACTCTCCTTCCACGCTTGACCAGCCGTTCCTATCTCCTCAAGATCACACCTAACATTATTCTCCTATCTCCGTCGCGGCCGTCCTGCCGGTCTCTTTCCCGTTGGCCTACCGTCAAGAATTCTACGCGCGGTCCTATCGTTGCCCATTCACGCCACATCTCCGGCCCATCTTAGTCTTCACGACCTGATTACTCTCACTATTGTAGGTTTGCGGTATAGCTCTTCCAATTCGTGGCTGTAGAGTTTTTCTGCATGGGTCATGTGGTGTTATGAACTCAAAATCATCATACAGACTAGATATGCAAAGCACGGAAAATAATCCCAGGTAACTCATTCAGAGCGACGCCATTGAGTCAATTAATGATTCATCCCTTTAACGTTGTAGCAAAATGGAAAGCCAATCGTTTTTTTCTGGCTTGTAAGGAAAACTCTGATTAACAATGTTCATCTTTCATGATTTCATTGAAAATACGTTCCGTTCTCATGTTCTATTTAAGACAATATCCAAATCTAAAAATTTGTGCTTGTCATCACTCATCAAAAATTAAATTTTCTTGAAAACGATACATATTGGGGCACTTCACTCGCTGACAATTACACACTGTATCACGTTGCCAACAAAATACTCTAGAATCACAGATGAATTGACTCACAAAATGTTCCCAAACCTGGCACGGAATTTCAAAAATCAGCAGTGGCTTCGTGCACGTGTTATATTAGCAAAAATCACATCAATTTCAGCATTCATAACGAAATACCGGACGAAACGAGGGCATATTCATATATCCATACTGTCATGATTCAAGAAGCCTCAATTAGCCAAATGTATTCTTAAACTCACTTGATTTGTCAGGCTTGTTGGGAGGTGCGTTTTAACATTAAACATTGGCATGCCTCTTATTGTTCTCCTAACCATGAATCCGCCACAACTTTGTAACGGTAGGATAAAAAACTGTTGACCATGTGTAGCCTCTTTCGATTGCCTTCGTTTATAGGAGATCTGTTTTTTTCCGAAGCAACACGGCAAAGAAGTGTTTTGAAATTGCCTATGAAAGTTGGGGAAAACTGCTACCGAAGCTTATCTTTTATTAGATAAAACATATCACGTGCGCAGGTCTTTGGATGCTGTTACGTGCCTAAACCGCCATTCTCAAATACCCAAGCATTGTCACTCTATATTGGGATCGCTTAAAGTGAATTCACCTGGGCCCATTAATTTTAAAGTGATCAACACATCGAATTATTAAAGGGAATTATGGAAAATACACATAATAAGCCTACAAAAACAGGAACTAAGGTCCATGTGTGTAACACATGTAAATAAACTCTAGGATGACACTAAAAATAAATACCCTTTACGGGACTAAGCGTGCCCATCTATGGAATAATTAATTGCGGGAAAACGATTCCAGTAAGATACAAAAATGTCTTTGGTATCGTTGGCGTGAATGGGCACTTGAATAAGTACAATTCCTTGGCATCATGATATACACAGCAAAATGTATTTATTGTGCGGCAATAAATTAGGAACCGCCTGTAAATGTTCACCCAGAGATTAACGAAGAAATTCGTACAAGTAATGCATGTGTGGCGACAATTACATACAAATACGCGAACATTGGTGAAAACACTGAACAAAAGAGATTCGGAAAAAAGAACAAAAGTCATCGGAGGTAAATATCCTAGTTTTAAGTTTGAGTTCAGTGAGGCTACCATCCGATTTATTAGTTTAGAGCAAGTTTACAACAGATTGTTATGGGATAAATTATCAGCTAGCTTAAGGGGACATTCCGGTTTGTTCGGTTCAAAAAGTCAATTATTTTTGCTTAATCCATAGTTTTATCCTTCAAATATAATATGTTAAAATTTGGAAACGAAATCTTAGGCGGTTCCAAAGTTATAGGTGATTAAAGGGCCGGGTCTCTCGCGGATACAAATTCGTATCATAGGTGGCAACTACCGTGTATTTAGAAAGATGCAGACTATCCATTTATGGGCATTAATTTGCCGAGTGTATCAATCACGTGGGAAAGCGAATCGGTTCGTAATTACACGGTGTCATAAAACAAGCAAAAAAAAAAAAAAAAACAGACCAATTAGGAGGAGCTGGTCCTGGCAAACTTACGGGAAACATGATAACAGAACTGACGACTCATTACGAATTTGCGATTAGACGCAATGCTCACTCTGCTGAAGAAATGGCGAAAGAAATTTGGGCAACATACTACCACAAAATATCAACCGATGAAAATACGCAACATCAAAACTATCCAGAGGGCCCTGAGTTATGGTGCAAATGGAAACGCGCGGAAGCTGCGAATGAGCTGTCAAAGTTCCACCACGACAAACCTCCCTTGGATCCCAAAGTACGAACAGCTATTTACCCCGTTTACATAAAACTGACAGCTTCCTATTTGTTAAAAAATGCGAGGGAGGTTTCACGCAAAATAACAACGAAAGTTTCAATGCTACTATCTGGCAAATGGCGCCAAAACACTCATACAGTGGTAAGAAAATCATTGAAGTTGCGGCTCTTACCGCAGCTTGTATGTTTAATGAGGGGTTTTTACCCGTATTGCTAATAATGCTAGTCATGGGCATCAAAATTGGGTACGCTGCGAGAGCGTTTGCGAACGGGAGGGGAGAGATCGGCTGCAAGACGCTGACCGCAGCCTAGCATACACCTCGCGCGAGGCACGAACAGCGAGGAAAAATGCAAAAATGCAACTGGAAAGTCGTGGAAGGAATTGTTTATGGTCCAGGAATAGATGTCTAGCTGTTACGAGGGTAGCCTTTTATATTTCGGGATTAGAGAACAAAAACAAATATTGATCATCGAAAATCGCTTTATTGTTTTTCAAAATATTCCCCATGAAGATCTACACACTTTTGCATGCGTTTGAACCAATTATTGAAGCACTTTTGCCACTCTGATTGAGGTATCTCCAACACATGCATTCTGAATGCAGCAACCGCTTCTTCAGGTGTCGAAAAACGTTGACCTCTCAGTTTGTTTTTTACGTACGGGAATAAAAAGAAGTCATTCGGTGCCAAGTCAGGACTATACGGCGGATGACCCATCAAATCGATGTTTTGGGTGCTCAAAAATGCAGTTGTCGCAGCTGATGTGTGAGAGCTCGCATTGTCGTGGTGAAGTGATCCGTCTTCGGCGGTTGGTTTTCCTGATTTCTTGGAAGACAACTGGCAAACAAATGGTTGTGTACCGCTCAGAATTGACTGTTCTGCGTTGTTCTAGTGGTACGGTTGCGATATGTCCAGTTTTTCCGAAAATACAGGCGACCATTTGCTTGGAAGTGCTTCGTGCGCGAACAACTTTTGTTGGATTTGGCTCATCTTGAAACACCCAGACAGTCGACTGCTGTTTACTTTCGGGCTCGTACGCGTAAATCCACGATTCATCACCTGTCACGATGTCATAGACGTGTTTCGAAGCACCGCGACCGTATTTTTTGAGCATTTCTTTCGACCATTTGACACGAGCCTTTTTTTGGGCGTTTGACAAATTGTGTGGGATCCAACGCGAACAAATTTTTTTGACAGTCAAATGTTTATGCAATATTGAATGTATGCGGGTCCCACTAACGCCTAAGGTTGTCTCAATCTCACGATAGGTCACATGACGATCTTCCAATATCAGTTCGTGCACAGCATCAATGGTTTTCGGAACAACAACTGATTTTGGACGACCTTCACGAAATTCATCTTGGAGTGAACTACGACCACGATTGAATTCACCATACCATCGATAAACACTGGTCCTTGATGGAGCTTCATCGCCAAAAATTGAATTAAGTTCATCCATGCACTGTTGCTGAGTTAATCCACGCCGAAAGTCGTAAAAAATAATCGCACGAAAATGTTGACGATTTAATTCCATTTTTGGGCCGAGATGAATCTTTTAAGTTACTGTAAACAACACAAATAGCGCTCGTATGTCAAAACGTTCTGAGTGCGTATAACCTCAAAAATGTCAATTGCCGGATTGCAACACTAGGGTTGCCAAATCCCGAAACATAAGAGGCAACCCTCGTAGTATAAAAAATCCCGATGATTTCATGAAAAAAGAAAGACTCGACAAAATTTACAAACGTAGTCGAAAGATGAATAAAATGTTTAAAAACAAATTGTTGTTACATCTTTAATACTGTCTCTTAAAAAAAATCATGAAGATAACCTAGTATTTGACCCGACAAATCTGAATGTCGCATTAAGCAACCTGAGTAAACATCATAACTGCGATGGTGAGACGTAGGACAGGAGATGGTATGAAGTTAGAGGCAAGCATCTAGGGGGCGGTGTTTTAGGGTGGGAGAGCTAATATTGAAGCAAAAAATGTACGAGTTGAGGTTAATAATTCGCAGTATTCGTGAGATGAGTTTATTGGAACCGCATTCGTTGTGGTGGGGCGAATATAAGGCAGGCGAGGATTAGGTATGTTATGAGGGATTGTATTGAAAACCACCCCTCCATTCAAGAAACTAGAGAACATTCGAGCTAACCCTGTCCACACTATCCATAGGTGCCCCCACCCTCTTTTTCAGATCTCTTGAGACCGATCCCAACATCCTCACGGGTGTCAGAGACAAGACGGAGGGCACATTTGTTCTTGTTTCGTTTAAGTCGGCCTCCGCCGCTCTTTTATTTTTTTATTTTTATTTTTTATTTTTATTTTTATTGTGTTGAATAGGTGGCATTGAGAAGATTGGCGCAGTCGACCCATCTTCGATGGCTAAATATTTGGGGGTGGTGGTTTTACCGGGTACCTACGGCGTTTCGCACAAAGGCAACAAGAAATTGAAGATGATGTCCGTCAATGCCGGTCAAAAATGGTATTGAAAATCCGATACCACCTGACACCTTGTCAAAAAATTGCGATTATTGAATCTGTAGGATTTGACAGTGAATGGGTAAGGACAAATTTACATAACGGTTTTAACAAAACGTGTGCTAAAATTCTGCCAAAAATTCTCACATTTGAGCACAAGCGGGCGCATGAAAATGTTTCTATTGGCCATTGGACTTCATGGAATAACTTCTTTGAAAGAATGATTATATAATGAATCTAGGCTTTTTAGTTACGACCCAGAACCTAAGTGTCGATCTACGCATTGAAAGGGCTTATAGTCGCCGAGTGCTAAAAATGCTTGAATGAAAAAACCAGATTCAAAGCTAAGTTTTTTTTTTCTTCGAAACCCATCGGATTTTGTACCTTAAGGTTTAGGACTGTTAAGTCCAACTAGTGAGATTCTAGCTCAATTCCTTGAAGAAGTACGAGAGAAACTGAAAAATCAGTCATGAGTTCATCACAATTCATTGTCAAGACGTTCCTAGCCGATTATAACATCCCAGTATTCCAGTGTTAGACCACCCTTAGCCTTATTCACCCATGCGAGTTTTATCTATTCATCATCATCATCATCGGCACTACAACCGGGATCCGGTCTTGGTCTTATTTAGCAAGTCTCTCCACCGGTCTCGATTTCGAGTCGATGTCATCCAGTTTGGCACTCTCAGGCTCTGGGCGTCCTGGTCTATGCCATCCCTCCATCGCAGACAAGGTCTACCGCCCTGTCTCCTTTCATACATCCTACCACAAACGACTTTCCGGCTCCTCCTCGCCCACCGGAGTTTACCGACCTTGATTTTTCTTACAACATTAGTTTTAAGGTAGGTCGCGTACAAGTCATGGTTGTAGTGTCTCCGGAATCGTCCTCCCCCACACACGGGGCCAACAATTCTCCTTAAGACCTTCCTCTCGAACGCGGCTAAGAATTCAGAGTGCCTTTTATTGAGCACTCAGGTCTCAGATCCATACAGGAGTACTGGTAAGACCATGGTCTTGTCCAGTAGTAGCTTGGATGTTCTGGATAAATTTCGGGATTTAAGGAGCCTTGATAGACCATAGTAGGTTTTGTTGGATTTTTGATCAGCCGTTCGCGTATTTCTTCTTAGATATTGTAATCAGATGATACTATTGATCCTAGGTAGTTAAAGGATTGCACCACTTCAAATTGGTGCTCCGCTGCCCCGATAGTTTGACCAACGTTAGGTATTTAGTCCCGGTTTTTGTGCCGCCTGTTCGATCTGGGTGAAGGAGTCCTGTGTTACACCTTGCTACACAACCCCCCTCAATTAGCAATCATCCTCAGCCCACAACTAATATTCATATTGCACACCAAGAAATACCCAAACAATTAACTGACGCCTCCCCCACGGCCAATTAATATTAATATTGCATACATTGCGATATTCATTTCAATACTACATATGACACATGCAGGCTTCCCCAAGCTACACGCTTACCGTTGTCGTCGTTTTTTTGCATACGATGCAACCGAAGCATACCCATTGTCATACATTCTCGTTCTCAAGGCCTTAAGCCTACTGCATTCTTTTTGCTTCGTATTCGAAACCAGCATAACACCCGGCACTCGCACGGTTTCATGTGTCGAATACACTTTTTGCTTCATGCCCAAATACAAGTTGAATACAAAACGTACGACACGATCGGCATCTTTAAAAGCGGTTGGCGATAATTTAATTGAGCGAGGCTCAAATGCTGAGATCTGCGAAAGAACAGACAGAGACGAAGTCGACCGAACGATGCATGACTCGAGCATGGAGCAATGTACTATAATTGGTTCGGTCATTGCCACTACAAATTGAATAAATGTTTAAGCCGTTGCCGTTGCACCGTGGGCAGGGCAAAGTGAACGTTAATGAATAATTAGAAATACGAATGCCTCGTGCAGACAATTAGTTTCAATATGGGTCATAGGTTCTGGATCAAAGTCCAGACTGAAGTAAACGCATCTTTTGCATTTCCTCGCCCATAATTCAGGTATAAAAGAGTGGTTGCAAATGGACAGACAAGGAGAACTAATCAATCAAGCATAGGGCTGCGGTCTTGCATTGGAACAGTGGGCGCTTTGCTTTGATTAGATTAGAGTAGTAGGTGAACAAAAGTTTTACCTGTAACATATTGCAGAAAAGTTGTTCACTTAAAAGTAAACCAAGAAACAATTGCTTTTAGTTTTTTTCTCGAATGGAAAGTCAACGTACTTGCCATAGTAAGTGCCGAAGCTAACAACTTACTTACCAGGTAACCTGCCGAAGCCAACAACTTACTTTCCCGCAAACCTACCAGAGCCAACAGGTAACTACTTATTGTTATTCCCCAAAAGATACACTCAGGGGAACGAACTTCAAAATGAAAGCTACTCAAATAAAACTAGACTAGATAACGAGTACATAGTTTTCTTTGGCTGGAAACGTGCCAGAGCTAACGGGTAAATATCTTAAATTAATAACCTGGGAGTAGTATCGCCCGAGAGATAACTAAATATTGTATGTTAATAGCAAACATTATTTTTTGTGTTACATTGGTGCCCGAACAGGGACCAGGGAAGCCTTAGTTAACTAACTCATAAGTGCTTTAAAAGCCTTGATTCCTGATAATAACATACCTTATTTTGTACTGGACAAGACACCCCTACCCGTCACCCGGAGCTGAGTCTGGCTTCGGGAGTACAATCTGAACCTGACTAGTTCTCCTATCCGACTGACTGACGTAGTTGCACCATTCACCAACTACATCTTGCCATAGACGGAATAACACCGTATAAAGTAATAACACCAACGTTACTCCCGACTACCAACAAGTGGCACGCACGCAGTTAGCAGGACATATTGAGAATCAGACCCTAAACCCATCCAATAAATAAAAGTTAAAACTATAAATCGAAAGCACCTGGAACCCCAGTTATAGCGCAAAACAAGGAAACGCAAAACAAAGCACAGAGGACCTAATTGCATGTTCAACAGGGATTCGACCTCCGGAGACTCCATCGAGGCCGAGCCACCCGAAGAAACAACACCGCCACGATTGCGAGACGATTGCGCAGCGGAACCATTATAGCCGAATCGTATCTACCGATGATGGCGATGTCATCTGCGTAGGCAAGTATCTGGCTGGACTTGTTGACAATAGTCCCTCTTGTTGTAACACCAGAGTCACGGATTGCCGTCTCCAATGCCAGGTTGAAGAGGAGATAGGCCAGACCGTCCCCTTGTCGGAGCCCATTAAATATGTTTATTGGTTTGGACAGCAATCCCGCTATTTTTACTTGACTAGTTACGTTGGTCATGGTCAACCTACAAAGTCGTATCAACTTGTTTGAAATGCCGAACTCTCTCATGGTATTATATAGTTCTACCCTGGCTATGCTGTTGTAGGCGGCCTTAAAGTCTATAAATAGATGATATAATTGAATCTTAAATTCCAGACATTTTTACATCGCCTGCCTAAGGGTGAATATCTGATCAGTCGCTGATTTGCCTGGGATGAAGCCACACTGATATTGACCAATGATGGCTTTAGCGTATGTGGCTATCCGATCTTGTAGGATAGTGGAGAGTATCTTATAGGCGGTACTCAGCAATGTTATACCCCTATAGTTGCTGCACACTGTGATATCTACCTTCTTATGTATGGGGCAAATTATTCCGCGACGCCAATTTTCGGGCATCTCCTCTTGCTCCCATAAGTGCACCACGATCTCATAAATTGCGTGATGTAACGATCCTTGTGTGTTCACCTCAGCTGGTATGCCACCAGCTCCAGGGGCTTTATTTGATTTGAGTTGTCTTATGGCTTTTAATGTTTGTTTTTATTTTTCGTTTTATCTCCAAATTTATTTAACAATTCAATTACAGATTAAACTTAAGACTAAATGTTAGCTTCTGTTTTACAAATATCATTTTTACATTAACTTACTGTCTCTTCGAAAGCACTCTAAATTATACATTATCATTTTTCTTATGCCTCTCGGCGCACAATAACTAGTGTTGGCTTTTAGTGTTTCCTCAATGCTTGGTGGCGGCAGCATTTGGTCTTGATCTTGCATTGGTGGAGCCTCCAATTTTTTTGTGAGCTGATCACTTAGCAATTCATTGTAGTGCATTTCCCATCGCTCCAGAATGCCTTCAGGATCGGTGATTAGATTACCCTCTTTCTCCTTGCAGTAAGTGCAGCGTGGTGTGTATCGCGTCATACTGCGAATTATTTGGCAAAACTTCCGCACCTCGCTCTCTACTTTTCTCTATTTCACAGACAAGGTTTTTTTCCCAAGCACTTTTCTTTTGTCTGTGAAGTCTTTTTTTTTAGATCTACTGAGCTCTTTGTATTTCTCCTCGCGCACCCTCGTCCTATGAGACTGCTGCATTGCCCGGTATGCAGCATTCTTACGTTCATCCGCCAATTTGTATTCATCATTAAATCAGTCGCTCCAATCTCTACGACTACTGCCTAAATTGGAGTTAGCATTACTAATGACGGTATTCTTAAGGCGTGCCTATTTGTCTTCTACGCCCGGCATTCTGGGCCCAGGACTTAGTCTCCCTCCGTCGAGCTCTTCGAGGGCGAGTCCTAGCGTATGACCAAAGGTGTTACTGACATTCTCATTGCACAAGGCAGCCGTGTTGATTCGAAACTGATCCGCTGATGCAATATGTCTCCATATGGCAATCCGCGCCTGGAAAACTGTACCAACAAGATAGTGATCCGAGTCGACGTTGGCACCCCGGTACGTTCGTACCGTCATCAGGTTCGAGGATTAAGCCGATTATGGCAGGCTTCAGTTTTTGGCTGACTAGAAAGCCTACCACGAGCACATGGTGGTTTGCATGACAGCTGTGACAAAAGTCACTCATTTCCTTGAATAACGCCATTCTCCGCCCATCTTATTTCCAGTAATGCTGTTATGTCAGTCTTATATTCGGACAGGGCATCGGCTAGCTGCTGTGCAGCTCGAGCTCTATATAGTGAGCGGACGTTCCATGAGGAAATTCTCAAATCGTTTAACCATTTTCGTTTCCATGGTCATCGTCGTGTTTCCGGTCCATAACCGAGGCTTGCTGAATCTTTCATAATAGTTTGTTTTTCCGGACAAGGTTATTAGCTCAGCACCAACCTTTCTCAGGATATCGTTGCATGCATTGTTTCACTACTTGGCGGGTGCCAAAGTAGCGTGCAGATTACATGTCAACTTGGAAATGAACAGGGACAAGGATCGCCCTGGCCATCGCCGAGTTGAAAGTAATCAGTGACTTTGTCCTGTATGTTCGCTCCCATCCCCCCGAGTTTTATATATCCCCCAATGTTAAATGCATCAAGAGGAACACGTGACCGAATCGTTGAAGCACTTAAAGAAAAAGCGTCGTGCGTTATGACCAGCTCAAAAAAGAAGAATTTCATCAATTTTTACAACAATGGAAAATACGAAGGGTGCATGGTAGGTATATAGGAGGATTATATAAGTTAATAAAGTATATCATTTATTAACTAGCGCCCAACCAGGAACGGGTGTTAGGTTAGATAGAATATTCCTTCTAGGAGGAATTTGTTGAAAAGTTCTACGAACGGTGGGCTGAGAGTTGTTAGCATGTTGAGCTCGGAAGTCCACATTTTGTAGTTTCAAACACAGATGCAGGGCGTGTGGTAGGTCTGCAGGTTCCCTAATGCTGAGCAGCCTGGGTAGGTAATCCTTTAATCCTCTGACAAAAGTATCTAATGCCTTGTCACGAAAGAATTGGGTCATATTGTTTACAGATTCTTGGCTCATATCCAAAGATCCTAACTTATTCAGAATGAGAGCTAAATGTTGTAGACTGTTCGATAAAATTCAAGTATCGTGTTTTACCTTGTACCAGAGTTGTTATCTGATATTCGAGGGTACCTAAATCACTCTTATCCGTGTAATGTAAGCAGTTGGAAATCTTTTTCCAATTTAATGGTTAATTTTAACCGCCGCTTGGAAGAAACCTTGACGTGGTGCGGGGGCTTAAACTACAATAATTCACTCAGGCTATGCTGACGAAAGCATACGCTTCCAGTAGGGCCACCCATGTCAGACAGGTTAGCGAGGAGTAACACACAAAGATCTACCACCCCTAATCCAGGGTGTTACGCGTCACCGTGCCCATTGGTTGGTTTGCAGTCAGGGGTATACCGGCTGTATTATACCGACGCCTCTCTGACACCGGGTCGAATCAGAGCAGTAAGCAGACCTTACCATATCAAAGAGGGGCTCTGATGTGGCGGACTATTTCACTAAACTTCTCGGCGCGTCGTTGTAACGCGACGCCAACCCCATCTATCCTACGTCACGTCATAGTGTCACAGTTCCTTTTTACGCAAATGAAAGGCTCGAATCGCTGGTGGTATGATTTATTTTAATAACTAAAAGTTTCGAATTACGGTTTATATACAGAATGAAATGATCGCACTTCACTTGGGGTTACAATGTAATTTGTAATAACTAAAAGGTTCGAAATATAATTTATATACAGCATAAAATGTTCGCACTTCCTTGAGGTTACACTGTAGTTTTCAATAATTAAAAGGTTCGAAATACTATTTATACATAGAATAAAATGTTCGCACTTCACTTGGGGTTACAATGTAATTTGTAATAACTAAAAGGTTCGAAATATAATTTATATACAGCATAAAATGTTCGCACTTCCTTGAGGTTACACTGTAGTTTTCAATAATTAAAAGGTTCGAAATACTATTTATACATAGAATAAAATGTTCGCACTTCACTTGGGGTTAAAATGTAATTTGTAATAACTAAAAGGTTCGAAATACTATTTATATATAGAATAAAATGTTCGCACTTCACTTGAGGTTACAATGTAATTTTCCATAATGAAAAGTTTCTAATTACAATTTATATACAGAATGAAATGTTCGCACTTCACTTGAGGTTCACTGTAGTTTTCAATAAAGAATGAAATATTCGCACTTCGGCACTTTCGTCACCGATTAACGTAAGGGAGAATTTTAAATTTTAACTCTCAATGAGCCTTCCACTTTGACTATGTGACTGGTACCTTGCAACTCTGTTTTTAAGATTCGCATCTTGGGACGCCCCACGAGAGATGTGTAATTTAACGTGAGGGCACAACCTGCCCTCACGGAATCCAAGACGCGATTGATTAAGCTCATCGAAGCGATAGGATACCAAAATCCCATCATCGCTTCGATGACCATATTTGGTAATTTACCCTTTTGCGTTTTGTTCAACACAAAAGGGGTTGGAATACACACACGATGATTGCTTTTGCTGTTCATCGTGTGTATCCGCAAATATGCAGACACAGCATACATCTCCTTTAAAGTTCGCAGCAGGTGCGAGTATCTCTGCTACGAAAAGGGTTGAAGTATTTGCACGATCAACGTGTGCGTAAGGCATTATTGCTGATCGTGTACTTTCCTCTTCCATAAATGGATATGTTTCCTCGACATCATTGTGTGGGCTTCACGCTGCTTGGGCGCGCTTTGCCGGCGTCCCATTGTATAAATCGCGTGTGTGCGAAAATGCTTTCGTCTTATGCGCATGGATATTGTCAGCGAATTATATTGAACACGTGATGTTGCATCGAACCGTGTTTCAAGGGCATTTGGCTGGTGCCAACAATTTCGCTTGTCGGTCGAATGGTCGATCGCGGTGGGCATAGACGACCGCAAAAAGGAAGAAATATCGCCCGTGGTATGTGGTAAACACATTAGGAGGTATTTCTTCGATACTTGTGGGGCAATGTTGTTTGCTGGTGTGCACCCGGATTTTGCCTTTTGGGAAACATGGTGCGATTCGTACGACTATGACCTTGTAGGGAATGTCTGTTGTTACTGATATATTTTTTGTATCCGCAGACATTATGCTCCACAGGTTTTTCTGTGATTATAATTTGCCCAGGGCAGGTAAGTACGTGATTTTTATAGAATAGGACGCGCGTAGGAATGGTTACCTGGTGGTAGATGAGCAGGTAAGTAGTTGCGTTCGCAAGAACCGCCACAAGCCGACACTACCATAAGGGAACAAATCATCAAGAAAACACCGACTCGGCGAAAAGAAGACGTAGGGAAAAACGGAAAAAGCGGGATATACGCGTCGGCACGTGGAATGTTCGAACGTTATATAAACCAGGCGCGATACAGACGGTCGTAGAAAACGTGAAACAATATGAAGTGGACATCGTCGCGCTTCAGGAAGTCCGACTCCCACATCAAGTAGTCCGAACCAACGGGTTTACACTGGCATGTGGAGGTACCGATACACATAACCTCGGGACTGGTTTCATCATAAGTAAGAAGATTACGCCCCATGTAAAAGTTGTGCAATTTATTAATGACCGAATGTCGGTGCTAAAAATACAGGGACCATGGTACAATTATGTATTTATAAACGTACACGCCCCAACAGAATCTACGGACGAAGAAACGAAGGACACATTCTACGAGACCCTAGGGAAAGTATTCGATGGGATCTGATCATTCGATGTTAAAATCCTCCTCGGGGACCTCAATGCGAAAATTGGAAAAGAAGACATCTTCCAAGCAACTATAGGTAAAGAGAGCATACATCAAATGATAATGGAATTCGAATTATCGCGTTCGCAGCGTCCAAAGATATGGGAGTGAAAAGCACGATGTTCAAGCACAAGCAAATCCATAAAGCCACATGGATATCATCCGATGGCGTAACGCGTAACCAAATAGACCACTTCCTCATAGTCAAAAGACACCACTCGAATATTCTTGACGTAAGATCATATAGAGGAACAGATTGCGACTCCGATCATCTTCTAGTGATGGGCAAAGTTAGGAGTCGGCTCTCAGCAAACCCACATGTGCAGTCGTGGAAGACGAGCAAAAAGTTCGACATTGATAAACTAAAACATCTGCGCAAAAGGGCTAAATATCAAGATCTAACGAAGTGATTTAGCATCGTGGAAAATGGGAGTAGTGAGGAAGAGGAAACCAATAATGTGGACACTAAATGGGCATCGATCAGAGACACAATCAAACAAACAGCCCAAAAGGTATTAGGATTTAAGAAAACAATTAAGTCCAAACCTTGGTTTGACGATGAGTGCAGAGCGAAGATCGAAGAACGTAAACGCCTCAGAGTGATCCACTTATGATGAAGTCAACGCAGAAAGATACGCGACAATTCGGAAAGAGACAACGAGACTCTTCAAACACAAAAAACGCGAATGGGAGAAGACTAGGATCGAAACAATCCTAGAAAATGCCAGAGCAAAGAATATCAGAGGTGTGTATACCGGCATAAATTCAATTAGAAATGGCTACCGAGGGAGAACCAAAACAATCCGAGACACAAACGGTTGTCTGGTGACAGAAACAAACAATATCGTGACAAGATGGAAGCAGTACTTTGAGAACCTGCTCAATGTGCGCACAATAAACCACACATAAACACTGCAGACGTACATACAGCCGAACCTCAGAACCCAGAGCCCTCTTTTGACGAAGTTGTAGACGCAATAAACCGATTGAAAAACAAGAAAGCTCCCGGAGTCGACTGCATACCGACAGAGCTTGTCAAGCATGGTGGAGAGGCAACCTATCGAAAGCTCCTCCAACTGGTTAAAACAATATGGGACAAGGAAGTCATTCCGGAAGAATGGAAAACCTCAGTCGTCCCCATTTTCAAAAAAGTCGACAGATCTGACCGCGAAAACTACAGAGGAATATCATTGCTCCCAACCACATACAAAATACTAACAAATGTCATAATGGCGAGAATCACACCGTACGCAGGAGAAAAACTGAGAGACTACAAGTGCGGATTCCGTAGGAACCGGTCAACAAGCGACCAAATGTTCACAATAAGGAAAATACTGGAAAAGAACTGGGAATACGGAGAGACGGTGAACCGTCGTGTTCGTTGACTTCAAAAAAGCCTACGACTCAGTCGCAAGTAAAGGCTCTACCATATTGTAGTTGAGCTGGGAATCCCGAAAAAATATGCCGCCCTCATTCAAATTTGCATGAACGAAAACAAAGAGCGAGTTAGAATAGAAAACCACCTCAGAACCATTTGAAATCCGGGACGGACTAAAACAGGGGGATGGCCCCTCACCGTGTCTCTTTAACCTTGTCCTCGAGTATGTCATCAAAAAGGTACACGACGACAACAGGGTCGGATCATCCCTGAACGGGGTCACACAAGTGCCCGCAAATGCGGATGACATCTCCGTTTTGGGCGATAATCTCGAAACTGTAAGTAAAAAGAGTGAAATCATCATGCATGCGGCAGAAGAGGTGGGCCTAGAAATAAATGAAGACAAAACGAAATACATGATTATGGCGAAAGCAGGTGGACCTCAGAGAGCAATTAAAAGAATTGTTTGTTTATCAAAACTGCCATCTTATGGGTGAATAATTTCAGTCAGGCGGTATCCAACCAATATTTAATTCTCTGAAATGTACAGGATCTCCTCTAGGTACTCAGCCACCATCGTCAAATCATCTGCATAATTCTTACTCCTTTTTGCGTATTGGGTCTAAGCACACCGGCTGAAAAGTAGTGCACACGTGTTTGCAGAACGCGAATGAAATGACCCCAAGAAGCGCGCCTGGCAGCAAATAGAAGCAATATTTCCTCTTAATACGTTTGCGCAGATCCGTGGTTAAGCGTTCATCTAGTGTCTTTCGGGAGTGGGAAATATGGGCGCGTGTTCTAGTGTTACGTCAACCCGACTTAATCAGAGTGCTGTTATCGAATTTTTAACTACTCAAAAAGTGACTCCTAATGAAATTCATCATCGTTTAAAGGGTGGTGATAGGTTTACAGTAAATCGATGGGCAATAAAATTTCGTGGTTGCGAACCTGAAAAAGCCATAATTATTGATGGAACACGCAGCGGCAGTTCGGTCATTGTCACAGACGAAAATCATCACAAACTCGCCAACGATTTGATTCAAAATGACGGGTGACTCACTCAAAACCCTTTCAGAAACCATGTTGGAATATCGAAGGAACGTGTAGACTATATTATTGAACAATAGGGATTCCGTAAAATCTGTGCACGGTGCGTTCTACACCATCTCTCAGAGCAACTTTGAAATTTAAATCGATTCCACAGCTTCCTTATTCCCACGACCTCACACCATGCATAGAGAGACCTCAGAGTAATCATTACAACTCGGACGATGAGGTGAGGTCTGCTGTCAAGTAGCGGATTCGAAAAAAGTCGAAGGAATTTTTCAACGATGGAATAAAAAAACTTGGTCAATGTTGAGAAAAATGTATTAGCTTCAGCTGTGACCATGTTGAAAAATAAATATACGTTTTTTAAAACTTACGAATTGTACTTTAATATAATTCTTGCCCGATCATCCTATTTTCTTTTTGTTTGCGCTCCACAAGCATGTGCGCATTACTTTTCAGCTTATCCTCGTACAATAATACATAACTGCCAGACCTAGTACAGATCCTAGGAAGTATGAGATTTGGAGAATGCTGGAGGTGCATCACGTCGATACGAATTCCCAGGAAAGGCAAGACAAGCGCCAGTATACAAGTTCCTGGGAAACAACCATCAGTGGCGCACCGATTCCAGGAAGCTACTAAGGGAAGCAGCACCCAGGAAACGAACGAACGGGAGGACGGCTGCGGGTCTATATAAGGGGAGCACATCGGCAGAGCACCAGGAGGACACACACCGACCAAAGCGCAGATCATCAGACGCCAAGGACGTGATCTGCGTTTGCTACCGCACTCAAGACCTGCCGGTCTTGCACGATTTCTTTCCCACCATTCCCCCATCCAAGTAGTTAGAGAACAATTGAACTAACCCTGTCCACACTATCCTTAGATACCTCCTTCCCCTTTCTTTTCAGATATCTTGAGACTGAGCCCAACATCATCACTGATGTGGGTGATTCTGGTTATCGCATGATGACCACAAGCGAGAGACAAGATGAAGAACACATCTGTCCTTGTCTCGCCAAAGTCGACCTCTCGCCACCCTCTTTTTTTTTTTTTAGAGCAGCAGGAGTTGCCACGGGAGCTCTGAGTTGCAAAGTGACTTGACAGAATAATAAAGATTAAGCAATTGTAGCAGCGGTGTTTTATTTGGAGAAGATAAGCATCGTACTGGGGAAGACAATAACGCCTTTCGTTCAGAGCAAAGTCTGGCTTAGGAAGTACGGTACGCTAACCAAATAAATCGTTTGGCCGCCCAGCGCCGGAATACAGCCCACACGAAGAAAGGTGAGCTGAGACGTCGCTGGAGAAGGCATATATATATGATGATATGATTTTATATGGTCGAGTTGAAAGCGCTTTTGATATCTAGTGTGACCACAGCGCACTATTAGTTCGCTCGTCATGGTCATCATGCTGCGACTACCGCGTTGCGGAGATTTATCCGAACCTAGCTTTTAGAAAATCCCTGTGTGCCCTCGGTAACTTGATCCAGGCGCGTTGCGTTGCATGGCGGGTGGTAAGACAACAGTGCTTCTGGTTACTGGGATCATTTACGTTTAAGCATAAGTCATTGGTATTTCCATCGTTGGGGAACACTCCAGTTTGGAGATAGGTGGTGAAAAGGCTGCCAATATTTCTGTTTTTTAAATTAAAGTAGTCTAGAGCGTTTGCGCTGATAGTGAAGAACGTGTAATTCGAACCGATGCTATGACGGTTAGAGCCACTAAAAGATTGAACCCTCCCGCGTGTTAGAATTCGATCGTTTTTCTCAAGTACACTCAACTGATGTGGAATTGTTATGGTTTAGATATGGTATGTGGGTCTGATGCTTTTGCTTATCCGATTTTCGTTCGGTGTTGCTCTTCATTATTTGCTTGTTTATCGTGTGTGTATTTGTTAGTAACGCCTTAAGTTGTCACCATAGTATTAGAAATTTCATCTGCTCTGGGGTCATATTGAATTTAACAGCCCCTACTGCCGTAAGTCTGTGTGGAGGAAGTATGTGCCAGACACGGGCACTAGGTTCACTTCCATCCCCATCGTCTATTGTTCACGTGGACACTGCTCATAACGCAAGAAGGAAGAACGATGGTTGACCTTCGGAACCCAACGGACACAACACAGAAACAAAACACTCAGGCGATGTTGTTTATGCTTAAACCATTTTCTTTATTGCCAATGGTCTTTACTTAGAACTTATATTTAATATTAAATTGATTTTTATAAATTTTAAACAAGGTGAAACACTCCTTTCTCGACACGACCTACGCTTCTCCACCGCGCGACGGAGAGCAGGAGCGGCACGACCTTGGTGGTCTGCGGATGTAATAAGACTCAGCGATTAACGGCTCGTGCAGAGCTGACTAGCTAATTGGGGTGAGTTTGTGGTGTGGTGGTAAGGATATGGTTTTACTTACCACCAGAGCAACGTAAAGTCTCTCTTGGCGGAATACAAAACCAGATCTCGTAATGGAGATCATGGTGGTATGTGTGTGATCGTACCCATCACCGTGTTTATCGATGCATTTAGCAAAGGATAAACGAAACCTGAAACGAGGAAAAAAGAACAAAGGGAGAAGCGACCTAAGGCATCGGCTTGTAATAAGCTGCAACTCTTTAAATGGGAAATGCATTTGGGATACCTCAAACAATTTAAATTGTTTATCGTATCGCCAGAATGCCTGTGGTAGAACAGAATTCTTTTGTTTGCACATGATGTGTGCTAAAGAATTTGGTTTTAGCGGCTATTGCGCTAATTGTATGCAGCTGTTTCAATAGGGTGCGAGGAGTTGCTTTGTCGTTGGACAAAAGAGTCGCTAGCCAACGTGTATGGAGGGAACATTGTTGTACACATGGTGAGGCTGGGAATAGTCGACTCAATGATCATTATCCCTGACTATGATGGTTACATGGTACTGTAACCAATATGTTTTCTATCAGGGATATGAGGTTTCTTCTTTAAGGAATTCTTCTAGGAAAGCAAATATGATGCATTGAATTATGAATGCCTGAGAATCCTTTTAGGAAATTTCCTGCCAATGCGTTGATACATGGAGAATGCCCTTGTAGGAAAAATTCTTTGCAGGCATTTCCAGGTAATGCATTGAAAGCATTAATTATCCTTGGGAAGGAAATGTTTTTGCTGCGGGGAGATTGCGGTGCAGGTGTGGGAAGGTTGGAATTTGCCTGGCAACCGAAGGCACCGAATAGATTTTGTTTTATGCTCCCGTATAATGGAAAGAAGTCTTGTAGGGAATTTGTAGGCGAAGAAATGCATGAAAGGTAAGAATTCTTTTACAGGGACTTTTAGGTCATATAAATTTGATAACCTAGATGCGTAAAGCACTTAAAATGCTAATGCGATTGCATTAGCGAAAACTTATGCCGATTAGGATGTAGTTATGGGGGTTTTTCAGGTAAGTGGGCCGTGGGGTTTGGCGGAACCGCCACAAGTCATTCTTCGATCAGCACTGGATGTATTGTCCTTTTACTAATGAGCCATTTCTGCTGCGGTGTAATACGTTACAAATTTTGTAACTATTGTTTTGCAGCCTTCTGATCCCTATGTTGTAGGTGGTGCTCATGGCAAATCATATTCTTCAGCTCCTTACGTGTTCTTATCTTATTCTATGTTGTAGGCTTCGCAATCTGTTGTGTTCTGAGTGCATTTGGATAATTTCTGAGTTCAACCAATATCCCGGTTTGGCATCCCGTGCTGATATTCTGGCAGCATCGCTTGCGTTAGTTACATGTCATTACTTTGAAAGTCTGCCTATTTGCAACAACTCTGTGTCGAGTTGTTCGTTTGGGTTTTCCATCATGTAGTCGAACAGCTCAGCATCTAGGTGTTTTTCCTTCCACCCATTTTTCTAGACTTTCTTCACCAACTTGCCTGCGGCGAAACCTCTGTGTGAAAATATTTTGTGATGTCGATTTTAGACTGGGTCCTTTGGGTTACAAAGATATCTATCTATTCCCTACGCCTTTGGAAATGGTACAGTTTTTAATTTAGTTTTGGAGAAGGAAGGAATGATGATAGAGGGGATTTCCATTACTTCGAAGGTAGCTGCAGCAAGTAGTTATCGCCAAGAAGAATGAACATTTTATTATAAAATACTCACGCACAAAATCCAGAATGTTAATGGAGGAAGAAGAAAGGGAAGTTTGGGTGAAGATAAACGTCGATATACACTGTCCTTGGATCTCTGTAGATTGTAGTTTGAAAGTGATAAGAATTAGATACTGACGATCCCTAATGAAATTAATTTATTTAAGTACAAAAGGTGTTTTATCCTGTTCCGGAGAACTATGGATTTGGCTTAAATATTCTGCGATTAGGGCGAATTGAGTTGGAGGAGTTTATCATTCAATAATATTCCGAGAGCTCTTTAATGATTGAGTTAGATTACATCGAGTTGATGGTTGAGACAACTCGTGCCACCTCAACCCTTTTTAACGAAATAAGCACAAGTATGGCCCAAAATGACGCGACGTGTTAACGACGGAAATCACCACAAAAAACGAAACCTGCATATAAATAACTTTGTTATATGTTCGAATTAAATAAGCGCTTAGAATTCATAAAAAGTCGTCAGTATGCATGTGGACTTTTCGCCACTTTACAATGCCTTTCGCTTTCATTTGCCCCATCCCGTAGACTAAGCACACACGGTGCTTCTGGCAGAAATAGACGAAAACACCATTAATTGGCTGTGAGTAAGCCATATAATAATAAATAACTTCGTGGACGTAATTTCTACCATTATCGCTATTATCACTTAGCTTAGCTAGTTAACACACTAAAGGGGCGATTGGGGTCATTTTGGAGGGTGACTGGCTGACTGGCTAGGTGGGAGATATTTTTACAGCGGACGAGTGATTCACGACGGGTTCCCCGTAAAATAGCGTCATCGTAGCCTAGCCAGGTCTTTAGAATTTGGATTACCTATCGCTGTCATTACACATAGTATGGCAACCTCAAGTCATTGTCATCGATGGCGTCGCATCACTGTGCGTGTTCACGACTTGGGCACATCTGCGCTTGATGCTGCGACAACTAAAAAACAAACGTTTACTATAGTGTGTGACAATTTTTTGTTTGATTTCAAATATGAGCCGATTGCTAAAAATAGGAGGACTCCGTGTTGTTCGCAGCTCTTCTTCTGTATGTGAGTGTGGTGCATAAATAGATTTGTCGTTGCGGAATTTACGAGTATGACCGCATTTTGTTATCACTATAATTATTAATAATATTTATTACGAAGCCAGTGAATATTACATCTTATATTATATACCAATTTATGTATCAGACTCTGAACTAGTATGTGATAGTGCTTGTCCTGGTCAGGAGTTTAGCACCGAAAGGGGGAATCGAGTTCAACATTATGTAAATAACTCTTCTTTATGGTCAGCATCTTAATATCTAGTGACTCATTAGAAATGTACATTCCATTGAATAACGAATAATGTATTAAGATAGAGCCAATATCGAATACGAGGTCACATACGGTTTTATGATCGGAGTGCGTTTTGAATAGGCAACGTTTTTAGTGGAACAAAAAACATGCTGATGGTGGGGACAAGAACAGATGTCGACTGGTGAGTAATGACTGCCTTGGACACAGAAACTGATGAATCATTAATTTATATAAGTTTTACTAATGTAATCAGAATCTTGTCTTTATCGACTACATTGTTTACCTCTTTTCACTGCATAAAAGAGATTGGTTTTGATAAAAGAATAATATTTAGATGAGTGGATAAAATGAACTCATCTAAAGGTTGGTATAAGGTATAATTATAGTAATGTTTTTTTTAGTTCCGTTCTTAATGTAAATGCTTATTAATCAGTTTTTTTCCTCGAACACTTTTCAAGCCGACAGATGTTTAGCGCCGGATGATAAAGTGACATTAATGAAGAGAATGTGCTAAAATGTATGGCAAAGCGGTATTTTTTTTATAAGAAAGTGCGCACAAAGAGATTGTGTGGTCCAGTGTGGGTGGGAGAAGAAGAGGCTGACAATTTCTGCCTATGTTATTATTGATGTTTAGGTATTTTCTTAGGAAGTTAACTGGTCCTACTACATTATTAACTGTGGACCAATTTAAACAACGACGTGCCTGCAGGCATATGGAACTTCGTTTTGCCGTAATTACTAAATTATCATCACCATCATCATCATCGGCACTAGAACCGGGATCCGGTCTTGGCCTTATGTAGCAAGTCTCTCCACCGGTATCCTGTCCTTATCCGAAACTTGTTAAATTGTCCATAATAATTTGTTTTCCTGGGCAAGGTTATTAGCCTTGCGCAAAAATTACTAAATTGCTATTTATAAAATATAATCCTAATATTGCTTGTTTACATAGATATGAAACAGTTTTCGAATTGGCTTCCACATGTATTCCCACATAATATGTATAGTCTGTGCCAAGTAGCAATCCCAGAACTTATTAAATTGCGCTGGGAGAGGGATGTATTTCTTTATAAAATAAACATAACGGCTTCTTATTAATGATATTCCTAAATTTCGACGGGGAAACTCTGGATGATGTGGGTTGGTTGGAAAACGATTTTCAAACTGGATGTCATGCGAAAATATTTATAAAAACAATAGGTAAACCAATTGCCCCCGCTTGGTAGAAACCTTGACGTGGTGCGGGGGCTTAAACTACAATGAATCACTCGGGCTCTGCCGACGGAAGCATACGCTTCCAGTGGAGCCTCCCATGTCAGACAGGCTAGCGAGGGGTAACACACAAAGATTTACCATCCCTAATCCAATGTGTTACGCGTCATCGTGCCCATTGGATAGTTTGAACGGCTCCTCTCTGACACCGGTTCGAATCAGAGCAGTAAGCCGACCTTACCATATCAAAGAGGGGCTCTGATATGGCGGACTATTTGCAACCCCAAGACTCGTGGGATCAAAAATGAATAATCAATATACAAAAAACAATCCCACGACAAACCCGGCAAGTGTAGGTGTGATGAGCCGACACTACCATAAGGGAACAAATCATCAAGAAAACACCGACTCTGCAAAAAGAAGACGTAGGGAAAAACGGAAAAAGGGGGATTTACGCGTCGGCACGTGGAATGCTCGAACGTTATATAAACCAGCCGCGATACAGACGGTCGTAGAAAACGCGAAATAATATAAAATGGACATCGTTGCGCTTCAGGAACTCCCACATCAAGTAATCGAAACCAACGGGTTTACACTGGTGTGTGGAGGTACCGATACACATAACTTCGGAACCGGCTTCATCATAAGCAAGAAGATTACGCCCCATGTATAAGATGTGCAATTTATTAATGACCGAATGTCGGTGCTAAAAATACAGGGACCATGGTACAATGCATTTATAAACGTACACGCCCCAGCAGAATCTACCGACGACGAAACGAAGGACACATTCTACGAGACCCTAGAAGAAGTATTTGATCGTATGTCCTCATTCGATGTTAAAATCCTTCTCGGGGAATGCGAAAATTGGAAAGGAAGATATCTTCCAACCAACAATAGGTAAAGAAAGTCTAGACGATGTTTCATAAGATAATGGAATTAGAATTATCACGTTCGCAGCGTCAAAAGATCTGGTAGTGAAAAGCACGATGTTCAAGCACATGCAAATCCATAAAGTTACATGGATATCACCCGACGGCGTAACGTGTAGCCAGAGAGACCACTTCCTCATAAATAAAAGACACCACTCTAATATTCTTGACGTAACATCATATAGAGGAGCAGATTGCGACTCCGATTATCTTCTAGCGATGGGAAAAATCAGGAGTCGGCTCGCAGCAAACCCATAGGACCGGCCACGGGAGACGAGCAAAAAGTTCGACATTGAAAAACTAAAACACCTGCGCAAAAGGGCTGAATATCAAGACGAACTAACGAATAGATTTAGCATTCTAGAGAATGGGAGTAGTGAGGAAGAGGAATCCAATAGTGCATAATACAGCCCAAAAGGTATTACGATTTAAGAAAACAATTAAGTCCAAACCTTGGCTTGGGGATGAGTGCAGGGCGGAGATCGAAGAACGTAAACGCCTCAGAGTGATCCACTTAGAAAGATATGATGAAGTCAACGCAGAAAGAGACAATAAGACTTTTCAAACGCAAAAAACGCGAATGGAAGAAGACTCGGATCGAAAAAGTTCTAGAAAATGCCAGAGCAAATTCAATTAGAAATGGCTACTAAGGGAGAGCCAAAATAATCCGGGACGCAAACGGCTTTCTGGTCACAGAAACAAAAAATATCATGACAAGATGGAAGCAGTACTTTGAAATCCTGCTTAATGTGCGCACACATGATGATGATTTGTTGGAGACAACGGATAACAAAGTGTTCAGTACGCTTGTTTCCTCCTTTTCGAGTGATCGGCCGATTGGCGCTCAACGTCGCACCAAGTGAGATCTAGCCAGATCGACTCTCTGAATCGGGATCTGAATACGGTCTTGCAGTGGGGAAAGGCCAATATCGTCGACTTCAATGCAACGAAGATACAGTATACAACATTCAGAAAGAAAAGTGGATCATCGGTTCGATAGGTGATGATGAATGAGCGGGCCCTCGGATCTGAGAAAAGCATGAAGTTGCTCGGCATTGCGGTCTGTGGGAATATATCGTGATATAAACACGTGTCGAACATCACCAGGTCCGTCTCTGGAAAACTGAGTTAACTTTTTAGAGCGAAGCAATATTTTTCTCCGGCGCGAACATCCCTGCATCAGAATTCGTTCCGTTACAGAGCGGGGAAGATGTGGATATATAGATATATAGAAAGCCATGGATCCTAGATCAAGGGGGAGATGAATAGGTAGGTTGAGTGATGTTACAAGCCCAGTGAAGATATCTGAAATCCTGTCGGAAGCTTTGAATATTTTTAAAAAGGATCATGACATGATCTGGCCTGTCTTTTCTTTAACCGGATGGTGATTAAATAAAGAGCTCAGTCCGGAGGAGGGAGAAGACGGCATTTCTGCAGGCGGCATGGTGTTAACTAGGTTACCAATTAAACGTTTACTCGATTTCGCGAAGACGAATTGTTTAACGTTTCGTCTCTTATTAAATGACTTTCATGTTGTTCGTCATAAGATAGTCTTACAGCGTTTTGTGTGATAATGAAAAACTAAGGTAAAGATGCCTTAGACTGTGTGAGATTGTCTCAACTCACTACTGAAGCAGTGGGTTGCTACTTTAATTGTGGGGTATATAGCCCCGATTATTTCTTTTTTAAATTTATCTTTTGGTGTAATGTTCTACACTACGATTGTCTGTTGGAATCGCCACAATCCTCCGGAATTCTTAATCTCAGAGGGTGCGCGTACCATCATAAGTTTTTTCGCTACTTTAGTCCGAGCCATTTTCAAAGGTCCGAATCGCTGTCAAAGATTTCTCTCAACCACATCGAGGAGTCTCTATCGTGGCGGGGTGGTATCTCACCGGGATCCATATTTGGACCGAGCCGACACCTGTTCCAAACTTTTCGACCGATCCATTAGATAAGCTCGGAAAGATGGCCAAGCATTTCTACTGCCCATTTCATGGAACCTATAATTTAATGAGGCGGTATTTCGTCGATCGGCTGGATGTTGAGACCTAACCTACGCCAAGCTGGCTTAGATGTGTGTATTTTAGTCCTCATTCACAGTGAATTTTTCAGCTGTATTATTTTCTCTCTTTTTATATTTATACAAAAATGATGGATTTCCTAGTTTTTTTTGTAACAAAATCGGATTCTGCAATATAATTGAATACTCAACGAAACGATGCTACAATAATCATGTATTTTACAGAATGCAAACGCCGTCCCAATTTTATATTTTAATTAGAAATTGGAAAATTATGATGTAGTACCATGCAATGAGAGGTTTTTTATTCCAATAACCAGGTTAATGCAGTAACAACTAGAATTAGGTACACTGAAGGTACATTGTTGAGTTTGCAACTATTAATTATGACACCTTTCTTTTATCCTCTATTCTACTTTGCTCCATCATTTGAGTGAGCGCAACCGGTGACAAATTCACGACGCTTCTCCTTCAATTGCAAAACAAGCAAATTAACTTGAAGCACTGAAATCCGAGTAAACCATCCGGACGAATTTCGTATATTTGTGCAAAATACCCGTTGCTCAATGAGGGGTCAGGGTGCAAGCTAATTGGGACAAGCGTTTATTCCTTTAGTTTGTGAAGAAGTTGCAAGTGCTCGTATTGGTGCTCCGCTATTTGGATTTTCATAATTTCGTAAGTGTTTATGGATTTCGAAGAATTCCGAAACTCGATGCTATTTTCTCTAATTCTTTTCGTTTTGAATTGATGGGTTCTTTAGAGTCGGTGTCTTATAAAAGCTAGGTATTCAATCAGCTTAAGATACATTCGAGTTGGCAGAGTTTCTACAACATGAAGTTGAAGTTAGTCGTTATCTTCGGGATTCTTGTTAACATTGCTGTGGCATATAGATCAGCTATTGATCAAACAGGCATCTCACGATATGACGAAGCAGATAACAGCCGGCATAAACGGGCCATGACCACAATTTGTGTCGAAATAAAGCCGAGCACTCCGTATGAGGATCCTTATTTCATGTGCAAAGGTACGGACCTCTCGCATTTGTCAAAGGATAATTCGTATGGAAGTGGAGGAGAAAGTTACGAAACCAAGCCAAGTTACAAGCCGGGATCTTCAAATTCGTATGTAGAGCACAAAATATACACTCCTGTAAAGAGTGACCACGGAGTAATAAAGCCAACTTATCAAGAAGCGCCGAAGTATGATAAGACAATTTCATACGGAGTTAAGCCAGCTTACAGCCAAGCATCAACTGGAAACTATGGGGCAGAAAGAGAACATATCAATTCGAAAGTGAATTATGCTGCAGACAAATCATACGAATATACAAAACAACCTGCGCACAAGCCGGTTTATGGAAAGCCCCCTGTGAATTATGAGTCACCACATTCAACGAAACCATATTATGAAGAAGAAAAACATGGTCATGGATATAGTGGAGCCGGATCGAAGCTGGTTCATCTCGATAAGCCGTCCTCATATAAACCATCATACAGTGAAGCAAGTCACTCTAAGATAGAACATTCTTCAAATTCATACAGTGCTGCACCACAACAAAAACAAGACTATTCAAAGCCAAATTATCAAGGTTATATTCAATCGTCACACTCATATTCAGCCCCCACAACACATTCAGTGCAACCGGCGTCGTATGTTGACACGAAACCCTACGGCGAGAAATATCCAACAAAGACCTATTCAAATGAAGACAATTACAGTAAACCATCTGCGCCTAAGAAACCCGCTCTTCATGAATATCCAAAGAAAGAGTATGATCATGCACCCTCAAGACCAGTGTTTCCTTCTTATCGAGCGGCTTTTGACGATGCGATTCGGGCAAGTTGGGACATACACAGACAAAGCTTGCGTAATGAAAACATCGAACAAAGTTCAATGGACGTCGGACCACAATATTACAACTACGAAAACGGTGTTGGCACCGATTTAGATTCCTTTCCACAGTTTAGAACAGCTAATCCTGCAGAAATTACGGAAAGTGAAATGGAAGACCCGGCTCCCCTAGGAATGTACCCGTATAGTGCACCTACTTACGATGATCCTCCAACTAAGGAAATTACTGACATACCTTCTTCGCCAATTGTCTCGTCTTACCCAACTACCTCTTATTATCCGCCGACACCTTCTTATCCAATCATATCCCCGCCATATGTTCCAATACAGCCGCCGACAATTCCACCAGCGGTACCCTATTACCCTCCCCCGCCATCTTATTACCCTTCTCAGCCTTACCTAGATTCAGGTTATATGTACAAACCCCCTTGCCCACTTTCATATCTCTACAGCATTCAGCCTACGATCATATCAGTTCCTTGCCATCCTCAGCAACCTAACTCCTACGCACCTCCCTCCGATTACAATCAACCAATAAGTTCGTCAATGAACCCCAGTTTAGGTCAAGAAGCTTCTAATCCACGAACAGAAGGCCGTTCGGATACCAAAAACCAGGAGGATTCTTCTACATCCACCGAATCAGAGGAAGATAAAAGGAAATCTGACGCGGTGAATGAAACCACTACGACAACTCCCACGGCTTCCACAAAAAACACACAGGTATCCGAGTATGAAGGTGCTTCCGATCAGAGGATTCAAGATCAAGACTCGACCACCAAAAAAACAAGTGCGAATCCAGAATCTGATGCCGGCATTGAATCCACTCGAAGTGACAGCCCTGATACCAAAGTCGCGTTTGAAGCCATGATGAGGATGGCAAAAATCGCGGAGCAAATAAAAAGGCAAGACAACAAAGGAGACAACCCAAAAGGCCAGGAAAGCACAAATTAAACGATGTAGATTAATTTATTTAAATAAAAACTTCTTTAAAATAATAAGAGTTTCTGTTTTGAATTTATAAAAAATTTGTTTAAAAATTCCTGACTGGAAATAGAGTCCTATTTCCTGCTTGACTTCCTTATTAGTTCCGGCGTCTGGTCTCGTGCAAGGCAAGAGTGAACGATTCTCTTGAAACTTAATTTATAAATTTAATCATGTGTCGTCGTCTGATTCGGAAATCGAAGCTTCATTAATTCGGCGCACGTTTTAGGCGTTCGGCATTGATGCGTCAGAATAGCTCTGAAGATTATTCACCTTTCTAGAAGTTGTGCATATGGTTTCGTTAAAAATTGCTTAATTCGCAACGAATCCGATGCACCTCGCACCCGTTTTTTATCGGTTTGCAAAAGCGCAGAATAAGCACTCGCGCCCTAATTTGTATGTCAAATCCATGCGCATGTTTTCTTTTATTTCTACCTTTTGCTAGGTCAAGTGAAAAACTTGCAACTCTAGTAATAATGACGAATAGAATCAATTAGGTCTTCGACAACTTCTGGTTACAGTATCTCGAGGTTATTCAAAGAAATTGGATGTGGGTTTGGATGGGTTCAAATTACTAGTTTCTTGTAGTGCCATTTTTTGTTTTCTCGCAAAGTTATACGGCAATGAAGAGTGTTCTTGTTATATTGTTGCTCAGCAGATGCGTTGAGATATCTTTGCTGCAACATGTTGACTATTACACATACCCCGGGACAGTGAACTGTTTTTATCCTGAAACTTATGGACCAGATTATGGAAATGCAGAGAATCAAATAAGGTCGGAGCGATCGCTGTTTAAAAAGCTTTTTAAAGGTTGGTTCTCTAATGATTGTGTTGAGTGTTGTCGAGGGAATGCAGGATATGATGGCGGCTCGGCAGGTGATGGCAATTATAACTCCAATTCATGTAGTACACAGTACAGTGTTGGCTCACCTCAAAATCAGTTTTACAGGGATTCTTCGGTAAACACACCACAACGACCACCGGGATATTACTTTCCGCATACGAATCGATGGGTAACAAATTTATACGAATATTTAAATCCGCTTAACACTCAAGGAAGTAAGGCGAGGATGAGTGAGCAAGGATCTACACCTATGCAAAATGCAAATGTAAACAACAATCCATTTTCACCGGCGAACTTTAAGTTATTCGATTTAGCGCCTTCCGAGCCATCCACTGCAGCACCACCCCTCACTCCATCTCAAACAATAGAATCGTCACCACCAGTACCGCCCGCCTCAGCACCGCTTGCATCAGCACTGCCCGCACCAGCACTGTTCACACCAGCATCACTTGTACCAACGCTACCCACGCCACCACCGCCTGCACCATCACTGCCCGCACCAACAACAGCTCCACCAGAATTGCCTGCACCCACACTATCCGTACCAGCAGCCGTCACCACTACAACCAGTGCCCAAACATACTCGCCTCTAATAAACGATAATGCAAACAAGAACGCGAAAGATTCAGGGTATTCTGAGTATTCTGAAGCTCAAAGAAATGCCTATGTTGCTGCCTCAATAGAGAACACATCGAATTCACCAAAAGTCGTTCCGATTATGTTGCCACCAGTTTATATAATTCAGCCTCAAATTTTACGGCAAACAGAAAATATCACTTCAAATGATGATTCAAATATAGCTCTGACTACTAATTCAAAGACGGATTCAATGGATATGCCAAAATCTTCTTCGGATCGTAATAAACCATCTTTAGATTCTTCTGACCGAAGCGCACAATTAATTTCATCATCGGCCGATCCTCCTATTGACTCTTCGCCTTCACTGCCTGACATTTCAACTGACCAACCTCCAGTAGAATCTTCATATCGTGAATCAAACAAACCTTCATACGCTTCCACCTACAGCCAACCAAATCTTCAATACTATTCTATATACTCGACACCGGCATACATTCCACCAGCTGTATACAATTCTCCACCAACATACATCTCACCACCCGCATACATGGCTTCACCCACGTACCCCACATCACCTACATATATTCCGCCACCCAGCTATAATCTACCCCTGATTCACAGCCCACCCGTCACATACAGTTCGCCTCCCACTTACAGTCTACCCCCAACTTACAGTCCACCCCCTACATTCAGTCCCCACTCCACTTACAGTGCACCAAACTCTTACGCCCCACCAATCACTTACAGCGCACCGTCCACTTACAGTCCACCACCAATTTACAACCCACCACCCACTTACAGTCCACCATTCTCTTATAGTCTACAATCCACTTCCACCTCAAACAACAATCCACTACCTTCATACAATCCACCAGCAACATACAGTCCACCATCAACATACGATCCACCACCAACATACAATCTACCACCCACATTCAATCCACCACCAACATACAATCCACCGCCAACATACAATCCACCACCAAGATACAATCCACCACCTACATACAGTCCACCACCAACATACAATCCACCACCAACATACAATCCACCAACAACATACAATTCACCATCAACATACAACTCGCCAGCAACAAATAACCCACCATCAACATACAATCCACCAGCAAAAAACAATGACTCACCTGAGCCGTATGTGTCTTCATCCGGCCCCACAGAACCTGAGTACTCTCCGCCAAATTATACAAATTCTGTGTCAGACTATTCCAAACCAACGCCCATTCGTACTCCAAATTATTATAAGAAAACCTACACGGCGTCTCTCACATACTTTGTACCACCACCTTTTTCGTATTGCGGTTCTACAGCTTACTCTGACAATGGATATGATCAGCCGATGCGAGCGTGTCCTGAATTATTTTATCCAAACACGGGTTACTCACCATACTCGTATTGATTGTTTAACGTCTTTATTTATTAAACAGAAAACAATTATTAAACCGGAAGCCAGTGTCCTTTTTCTTATACCGCGACTAGAAAATAAATGAAGAGAGTTTTATTGTTGTATTTCATTTTCGTTATGAGTTCATACTAGGGCTGTTGAGTTGTAGATTGGGTCCCAAAGCCTAGATGCTCTGTGAAATACCAGCCCTTTAAACTATACACTCCGTGAAATGGTTGGGAGAAATCTTTAACCATCTTTCGGAGCTTGGCTGGTGGACCCGGTGAAGAAAAAATAGCATTTCAGAGCGCCGACTCAGTTCTATATTTCCTCAAAGAAGTAGAATATATACCACGGTAAGTCCTTTAGTTTTTTTTGAGCGACGAAAAGCTGTTCCTGGTTGCGATACAGATATATTTCACTATCTCTAGGAAAATAACTATATATTTATATGACTTAATTCGAATTAACGGCTGAATAAGGTCTCATATATGGTAAACTGTCTCAACAATTGAACTACTTGTGCTAGAAAAGCCATATAGTTGGGAGATAAAAGTTTTTTACATTAGTTACAACACTACAATAGATTGGTCGGATTGGACTCGGAATTTGAAAAACGCATTTAGCGTAGATTTCCTCCACTATAAAAGAGTCTCGTTTAAATACTAAGTCGCTAAGAGTTCGAACCCTTAAAGGTATAAGGTCTATAGTTCCGGTTGAAAATCATTTATGGTCTCTCACATAGTTTTATTATATTTACTCATGTGGAATTACAGATGGAGGATATACGCATGCATTTTAACTAACGAACCTATCTTTTCTGGCGACTCTTTGGGTAACTCTCTCAAATTGTGTATGCCAAAATGACGTACTTCGCCCTCCAGCAGTAGAAGATTCATACCGCTGATGTGATTCTGCTGTATGTGTCCTAGACAACTAAGGCAGTTGAAGCTTGACGAGAACAATATGGAAGTACTGCTCAGAGTAGGCTGTTCAATATATCTCCTCCGTCTAAGGTGGTAAGGAAGTTATGTCATGTTCTTGATTGCGGTACATAGGTTTAACTAACGATTTTTGCTATTATGGCAGATTGGCGTAATTACTGAGCAGTAGGTTGGGTCGCATTATTCAGCCGATGGACTTTCCTCCTGAAATTGTTGGGAGAAATCCTTTTTTCGGAGCTTGGCTAACCGACCTCGTCAAAAAAACGCATCCGACCTTTCACGAGAGAAGCTAAAAAAAGAAAAAAAAAAAAAAAAAAAACGACCCCTCCAAACAATTGTTCAATATAACCAAGAATATTCTAATCCAACTTTGTTATATCTGTGCCTGATATTCTAGTCCTAACCATTAACTTGGCAATCGAATCGACGAATCTAATTCTTCCTTGCCTCTGGTATGATTTACAGATGAGATTCCGAATTAAATCTTCTTTCGACTTGATCTATGTTTCCAAAGAAATCTAGGTTGCGTTCGAACCCAAAAGCTCGGACGTTATTTCTCTGAAAGATCCCGATTACGTCAAATATTTTTATTATCTTTACCGTTCTCCAAACGACAATTGACAAGCGACACATTGAATCCCAGAGGCAGAAAGTCCATACAGGAAAGAACATACATGGCAAAGTTACTGATTGCTTTTAAGCCGGCGAAGGCCAGGACGATCTTTGTTCAATCCAGGTTTACATGCAGTCTCCATGTGAATCCCCTGGATAGCTACTTTGGCACCCGCCAAGTTGTCAACCAATACATGCAGCGACATACCGAGAAAGGTTGGCGCAAGCCTAATAACCATGCCCGTAAAAATGAATTATTGTGGCAAATTTAAGAAGCCTCGTATACACGACGACGAGCACGGAAACGAAAATGTGTAAACGATTTAAGAATTTTCTCATGGAACGTCCGCTCACTGTTAGGAGCTCGAGCTGCACAGCAGCTAGCCGATGCCCTGTCCGAATATAAGGCTGACATAACACCATTACAAGAAATAAAATGGACGGGGAGTGGTGTTATTCAAAGAAACGAGTATGACATTTATTACAACTGTCATGCAAAACACCATGTGCTCGGGTAGGCTTTCTAGTCGGCCAAAAACTGAAGCCTGCCATCATCGGCTTTATTGGAATTAACGAAAGGTATGCACTCTTCGCGTGCGAAGCAAGTTTAAGAACATAAGCCTTATAAACTTCACGGACCTACAGAGGAGCCCCCTGACGACGAAAAAGAAGAATACTACGAGAACGTCGAAAGGGCCCTCAATGCCTGCCCAAGATACGATGTGAAAATCGTTTTTGGTGATTTGAATGCAAAAATAGGTCGGTCTTCAGGCACAACACAGGTTCCCATAGTTTGCATGAGAAGACTAATGACAATGGACTACGAGTCATCGAGCTGGCAGTATCAAAGAACTTAGTCTTTGCAAGTACCAGGTTTCCGCATAAAGATATTCACAAAGCCACCTGGGTATCACCTGATGGAGCCACTCGCAACCAAATTGACCACGTGTTGATAGATCGCCGCCACTCCTCGAGCCTGATGACGGTACGAACGTACCGAGGTGCCAACGTCAACTCGGATCATTATCTTGTTGGTACACTTTCCCGAGCGTGGATTGCCTTACGGAGACGTATTGCATCCGCGGATCAGGTTCGAATCAACACGGCTGCCTTACACAATGAGAATACCAGTAACAGGGAGAGTAAGTCCTGGGGCCAGAATGCCGGTGGAGCTGATCAAACGAGGAGCGACAGCGTTACATCACGCAATTCAAGAGATCGTGGTGCACGTATGGGAGCAAGACGAAATGCCGGAAGACTGGCGTCGTGGAATAATTTGCCCCATACACTGTGCAGCAACTATAGGGGTATAACATTGCTGAGTACCGCCTATAAGATACTCTCCTCTATCCTACATGATCGGATGGCCCCATACGCTATAGTCATCATTGGTCAATACCTGTGTGGCTTCATCCCAGCTGTTGCAGTACAGCAACATGAACAATCAACAATCAATTGAAAATGGTTATGAGTAGATCCAATTTCTAACCAACTCGGTTGCAGCCTGTAGCAAGAAAAGATTCTTCAGAGGCGCACCATCATCATATTACCACTTATATTGGTAGAACACTACACATTGATGCTTGAAAACTCATATGTCATCGAATGGATTGACATTAAATAATTATCCATCCCCCAATAAATTTGGTACCTAATATAAAACGATATTCATCAACATCAACATCGACGCCAACAAGAACACCAATAACAATATCTCGTCCAACAACCTGATGACGATGAACTACCCCAACGATCATCGTCATCTGCAACTCCGAAGAAAACAACAACATCTGCTCTTCAGCGTTTTCGAAAGAGACAGACTCTGGGTATTGACCCCAACAACGGTTCAATAAGCCAGAGTGGGAAAACCTGTTGTTTTTGTCATGATCAACCGGTGATTTCAAACCAGGAGTTTGAAGTTTGCTGTTTTCGGTGCAATATTTTTTGGTATATGGCGCTTTCAGCACCTGTCGTTTTGATTGTCGTAAATTAAATTGTAAAATAAAGTAAATTTTAGTGTATTAAAAAATGTTTAATTTTTGCGTTTTTTGCTGGGCTATTTCGCCATAAACATGTTTGCTGTCTCGTCGAGGAGGAACTCGACGCGGAAATCATCCTTTGCTGTTTCCCAGTTGGCGAACCATCGGCAACATCGGAGTTGCGGTTCCCAGCTGGCGAAACACCAGTCAAATCGCAGTTGATCAAATATTCACCCTTACGCAGGCGATGGAAAAATGTCTGGAATTTAAGATTACATTATATCATCTATTTATAGACTTTAAGGCCGCCTACGACAGCATAGCCAGAGTAGAACTATATAATGCCATGAGAGAGCTCGGCATTCCAAACAAATTGATATGACTTTGTAGGTTGACCATGACCAATGTAATTAGTCATGTAAAAATAACGGGATTGCTGTCCAAACCAATAAACATCTTTAATGGGCTACGACAAGGGGACGGTCTGGCCTGCCTCCTCTTCAACCTGGCATTGGAGAAAGCGGTCCGTGACTCCGGCGTTATAACTAGAGGGACTATTATCACCAAGTCCAGCCAAATACTTGCCTACGCACATGACATCGTCATCATCGGTAGAACCGAATCGGCTGTACAAGACTCCTTCACCCACATAGAACAGGCGGCACAAAAACTGGGACTGCACATTAATGAGAAACACTAACTAAATGGGCAACTTCTGCGAAGAGAAGACCCAGCGTTGGTCAAACTATCAGGGTAGTGGAGCACGAATTTGAATTAGTGCAATCCTTTAACTACCTTGGGTCAATAGTATCAGCCGAAAACAATATGGAAGAAGAAATACGCGGACGGCTGATTAAATCCAACAAAGCCTACTATGGTCTATCAAGGCTCTTTAAATCCCGAAATTTATTCAGAACATCCAAGCTGCAACTGTACAAGACCATGGTCTTACCAGTACTCATGTATGGATCCGAGACCTGGGTGCTCAATAAAAGGCATTCTGAACTCTTAGCTGCGTTCGAGAGGAAGGTCTTAAGGAGAATTGTTGGCCCGGTGTGTGAGGGGGGACGATTCCGCAACCATGAGTTGTACGCAATCTACCTTGAAGCTAATGTTGTAAGAAAAATCGGACGTAGACCAGGACGCCCAGAGCCTGGGAGTGCCAAACTGGATGACGTCGGCTCGAAATAGGGACCGGTGGAGAGATTTGTTAAATAAGGCCAAGACCGGATCCCGGTTGTAGTGCCGAAGATGATGATGTTATACATAGTATTTGGATAGGGTTTAAATACAAGATGACAAAAAGAATAGGAGACTCTTCCTGGTTCAATATGCAAACAGACTGATCGCAAATAATTGCGGGGTTCGCTAGGCAATTTCGTGATAGAATTATTGCTTTCTGTCGTCACTCGTTATTAACAACCATATCTCCTATTATTGTTCATTTTTCATCCTTATAGTTTATTTGTTTTCGTACGTATTTAGTCCCGATACAATTTACATTTTAAGTCCGGTTAATTTTCAATAGGTTTTTTCCTCACCTATTAATTCGATTTTGGAAAACATATTTTATGAATTAAGTGTCTACATGTATTTGTGTAACGAAGAATTTTGTTAAAAAAAAAAAAAAAACTATATGGTTTCACCACGAATACACTAGAAAATCATTAATTGAGTTGGTAAGGTCTTATAGCGTTTGAAATAATAGTGAAGAAGATCGTGTGATTCGAACTGACGCTATGACAGCTCGAATCACGAAAAAAATTTTACCTAAGCGTTACACACCAGGCTACTGACCGTGTTTTGGAATTTGATTTCCAAACTCGACTATATTCCACTGGTACGAATTATTTTTATTTATCGCTTGGTATACGGTTCTGATGTATTTTACTTATTCGATTTTTCGTTCGGTGTTCTTCACTATTTTTGCTTGTGAATTGTGTGTGTATCTGTTAGAATCGCTACAGTCTCACACGGTGAGCAGATTGCCCCAAAATGTGTGTTATATCGTTTCGGTTAAAACTAGCATCTTTGTTGCCAAAAGAAAAGTTTTGGTCCGAGTTTTGTTTTAGTTTGATAAAAAAGGTGCGAAAAGCTTTTCCTTACTTTTTTTATTATTTTATTTGATAACCATTCTTTGGGGCACCTTACACAAAACACAAGCAAAAATTAAATGGTGAAATCGGCTTCATGGATGGCCAAAAAAATCAATGAGAGTATGGTTATACAAGTCAATGGAAAATGAAAAAGTTATCTTGGCGTAGTAGCGGCAAACAAAAAGGATTCGTGTTTGAAATTTACCAAATTTTTTATAATTGTTTTTGTTTTGTTTTTATTTTTCACTCAATCTCTTTTTAGGGGACAGACTATTCCCCGTATTTGTCATTTTTTTAACTCTTCAAAAAATAGGATTTGTTTGGGCTGAATTTTCTTCCCTTGAGGTGTGTTGTTATATTGGGCAGTAGAGACGATGTCAGGAGACAGATTAACTGAATCCAGTGCGTGCGGAAACAATTCGTATTGCTGTTCTTGCAATTTGGTTCCTGACAGTCGTATCTCCTTTGATTCCACTGTCGACAACTATGGCATCTGTCGGATCGACACCTTTCCCACATTTCATTCATTATGTAAAACATTAATTTCCGTTTTGTACGATACCCATATTTTAATTAATAAGTTTCATGCCTGACACATAGGTGGCACTGAATAGTACTAACCTTCAAACGATACGTGTCAAAATTGCATGACAATCTGGAATTTAGTTTTAATGTTACAGTAGTTTAGTGAATCACCTTTTGCTATTTTCTAAACAATGAATAAAATATGTTTGATCAGCGTATGTTTGGCGCAAGGCTAATAATCTTGCCCATAAAAATAAATTATTATGGAAAATTTAACAAGCCTCGAGACTTGCTAAATAAGGCCAAATCCCGATCCCGGTTGTAGTGCCGATGATGACGTATGTTGATCAAACATTATTTTTTGATGGAAATAATAGTGTTAAAGCCAGACAGTGACTTGATAAGCGTTATGGAGACTGCACCAGGGACATCAACTATTATTGACTGATATCCTGACTTTACAAACACCAATGGTGATGAACGTGTGGGGAGGAAGTATGTACCAGCATGGGTACTTGATTCACTTCCTCCTCCATCCTAATTGTACACGAGAAATCGTCACCAAGGCACGAAACAAAAAATACACACAGGTAGTAGTCGACAGAAATAAGAACGCACAGGATATGAATAGCTGTCAATAATTTTTATTTATATTAACACAAAAGGAAAGTTCTTAATTAATTTTTATTTTTGTTACACTTTCGATCGAACACCGGACTGGAAATGATAAATTAAATACAAGTTCATCGTTTGGCTCAAATAAAAACTAATCGACAAAACACTTCGCGACTTAATGTTTGGCGAATAAAAACCACTACACCAATTACTCTGGGTATCTGCGTCTCTCCGCCGCGGGAGGAGAGCGGAAGTCAGCAACGACCACGGCGGCCGGCGGATGGAAATCGACTCAGCGATAATCATCTCGTGCAGCGATGATTCGCATTTTGGGGTGAGTTTATTGTGCCGTGGTAGATATCCAGTCCAATAAGGATATCGTTTTTACCTACCACCAGAGAAACGTAAAGTGTCTCTTGGTGGTATGTGTGCGATCGTTCGGATCTGTGTAGTTTACACATGCACGAGGGCAATGGGTAAACGGAGCAGACGGGCGGTAAAGACAAAAGGGAGAAATGACCAAATGCGCCGTTGGTAATGCGGGTCATTGTTTACGCGATGCCTCGTCGCTATTATCGACGTTGGGAAAAACAAGGTGCTAAAAGCAAATTGGATGTTTATGGCATCTCTGGCTGCAGTAGAAACCGGGTTCATGTTTGTATTAGGAAATGCTGGAGAATTTGGTTTCAGCGTCTATTGCGCTAATTATATGCAGCTGCTTGGGTTGTTTATTGATGAGAAAAACAAGGTCGCCATCCAATGTGTATGAAAAGGTACATGACGCGGCTGGGAAAATAGACGGCGCAATATTTATGGTCCCTGTCATGACGGTTACATTGAATGCAATCCGAATCATTTTGTTTACAGGAATTTGTCTGGTACCGAATTGGTTTAGAATACCAGATAAGCAAAGAAAGAAATCTTACGGAAAATTGTATGCGAAGAGATGCATGAAAAGGTAAGTTTTCTTTACAGGGATTTTAAGATTATAGATGGTGATCTATATAATGCGTGAAGCATTTACAGGTACTGATACTGTTGCATTAGCGAACTTAAGGAAGTTGGGTAGTAGTTATGGGGGTTTTTTCAGGTAAGTGGACCGTAGGGTTTGGCGGAACCGCTACAAACGCTCTGGTCGTCCAAAAGGAGAAATGACTGCACAGAACATCAAGCAAGGCTTGCAAATCGTGATGGGAGATTGAAAAGGCAAATGCGAGAGAAGCTGATCATGAAGATTTCAATTTCCACTATTTTACATCAAAATTTGACCATGAAAAGGCTTTTTTCCAAATGAGTGTTGCGCTTTGTTTTTAAAATGGACCAAAATCAACAACATTGAACCACGACACAAGTCATTGAAAAAGATAGCCGAACTACAGGATTTGAGTCTTGAATTGCTTCCTCCCCACGGTATGCTCCAGATCTCAACCCCAGTGATTACTGCGTGTTTGCAGACCCCAAAGAAAAGAAGAATGCCCTAGGGAAAAAAAAACTTGGTTCAAATGAAAAGTGATTGCCGAAACTAAAGCCTATTTTGAGAGCACAGGCAAATCGTTCTACAAAAAAGGCATTGAAAAGTTAGAGGAGCGTTGGAATGAATGTATATCTCTTGGAGCAGTGTGATGATAAATAAAATGGGATTTCTAAAAAAAAAGCTTTTCTTAGTTAGATCCGAAACTTATTGAACGACGTGTTATGACCTCTGCTACTTCGGCCAGTTTAGTTCGGCGATCAGCGAGAATCATCTCTTGGATATTTTCAATGATTTTCTTAGTAACCACGTCAACCGATCAATCCGGTCATTCCTCATCCGAACAGATGTACGACCACGTTTAAATGCGCTGGGCTGATACCTCATGGTGGTCATAGACGGTGAAGGATTTCTATAGATAGCATTGAACATCACTTTTATTGTATTCCATACTTTCTAATCAATAATAAATAGCGAATTACTCAGCTTTTTTGAAAACACGTAACGTGCAATTTTTTTTTATTACACTTCTCTCGGGATAGGCAAACCTATAGCGCCAAGTTGCGGCCCCGAGGTGCCACAATTTGGCTGTGGCAGATCTATTTGAACAGTTGCAGGTTGTAATGGTCCGGGAACACTCGCGCAGGGAGGGAATTCCACAGCTTTCCAGCTCTGTAACAGAACGAGTTCTGCTCCAGAAATGTTCGCGCCGTCGGGAGATGAACCGCAAAGTGGTGCGGTCCGTCGGGTTGCCTCGTGGAGGACATATAAACTGAATTGCACGGAACAATACCACGAATCTCCGAAGAACAGTACCCATGATAATATCTGTAAAACACACAGAGATCAGCTACGCGCTTTCGATGTGATGGCGGCTGTAGTCCCGACACCAGTGCTGTATTCACGATCAGGCGGATCGCTCGGCTCTGAAGGCTTTAAAGTGGGCTCAGGGTATGCTGAGGAACGGAATTCCAAACATGATAGCAATATTCGAATGGCGGTCTATTTTGGGATTTATACAGGAGAAAAAGTTGGGCCGGAGTAAAATATTTCTTGGCTCTAAACAGATAACTCAGTTTTACTGAGGCGAACCTGTCGATGTTCGACACGTGTTTAAGCTTATACCAAGATACATTCCCAAAGACCGTAACGCCAAGCAACTTCATGCTTTCCCCAGATTCGAGGGCCTGTCCATTCTTCATCAGCTCTGGAACCGATGATCCGCTTTTCTTTGTGAATGTTGTATATTGTGTCTTCGTTGCATTGAAGTCGGCGAGATTGGCCTTTCCCAACTGCATGACCTTATCCAGATCCTGATTCAGAGAGTCAATCTGTCTACATCTCAGCTGGTGCGGCGTTGATGCACCAATCGACCGATCACTTGAAAAAGAGGCAACAAGCGTACTATCATCCGCAAAGTTGAACACGTTGACTCCGACAAACCACTAATGTGAACCAAAAACAAGTTTGGAGTCAAAATAGGACCTTAAGGCATCCCAGAATAAACAGGATACAGATCCAAACACTCGCCGCCCACAACAACCGGGATCGATCGATTTTCGAGGTAGCTCTTCGTCCGGTCGTAAAGCTGCTGGGAAAGGCCATATGAACGAAGCGTGCTCAGCAATGCTCCGTGACAAACGCAGTCAAAAGCCGCGGTCAAAAGGAGATAGCCAATGTGACCGCTCTTGACTCGCCATGCCCATCAATTTCAGATGTCCATATATTGGTTATAAGGGTCAAAAGGTGTTCCGTGGTGCGCCTGCCACGAAATCCGTATTGAAGATCATTCAGAAGTCCGTTGCACTCCAAATACTTAATTAACTCGGTATTGATAAGCTTTTCGATCACCTTAGCTTATAGCGTTTGCGATGATAGTGAAGAACGTGTGATTCCAACTGACGTTATGACAGTTAGAATCGCCAAATATTAAACACATCACGCTACTGGCCGCGTGTACGAATTCAATTTCTAAACTCAAGTACACTCAACTGATGTAGAATTGTTATGTTATTGCTATGGTATAAGGGTCTGATGCATTTTTTTATTCGATCTTCGTCCAGTGTTCTTCACTATTTGCTTGTGTATTGTGTGTACATCTGTTAGAAACGCCACAAGCTAACATAGACCGTAATGCTATCGTCAGGTAATTTTCTGGGAGACACCTTTTATCTTTTCTTGGGATTGTCTGAACTGGAGCCACCTTCCATCGGGTAGGAAATGTCCTCCGTGTATAAGATAAGCGGAAGAACCGACGACAGTTCTGGGGTGCAGTTCTAAAGGACTATTGCTGGTATTCTGTCCAGCCCACGTGTTGTATAGTAGGCGGAATCTCACATCCCGTATCGAAGACCGTACCGGCGCGATCATAGGTGGCCCCAAAAGACTGGCATCGAGGTTTGAATTCGCGGAAAATAAATTCGTGAATACATTAGCTTTATCTTTTGAATGTGTGACTATTGTCCCGCTGCCCGTCACTAATGGAGGAAAAGAGGAAGCGAAGTTACTGCTGACAGAAGGGACGCGAACCAGTTGGGTACTCAGGGAGTTCATTCGTCACTCTGCCCCTTTAAGCTTTCTTTGCGGTATCAATCGCCTGGTTGCACTCGTTTCTGATTCTAACAAAAGTAGTACTGTCCTCATCGGTGGGATTGGAGCGCCATATTTTAAAAGCTCAATTTTTTTCCGCTGTAGTCTACTTGCATTTTTTATCAAACCAAGGTTTATGAGATGAATTTCATTTGAGGGAACGGGGAATATAAATCTGCATCTCAAGAAGAATAATCTCCGTAACTGACTCCACGCAGCCGTTAACATCGGAGTCTCCAAAGCACACCTCCGACCACGGAAAAGATGCAAAGCAGTCTCGCAAATCGCCCCAGTTGGCAAACCCCTACCTAAATACATGATGAAGCTGCTTAGATCGGTTATTCACTTGAAACGTAAGCGGTTGCGCGACCGATACCAAGCAGTGATAAGAGTTTCCCAGTGGCACAGCAACCTTCACGGTATAAATGCTTGCCTGGGATGTCAAAAACAGATCCAGGGTGTTCACGTAATCACCTTGGGTATCCGGCACTCGCGTAGGTTCCTCCACAAGTTGAGTCAAATTGCGGCTAACAGCGAATAGTCCCGCTAGTCTTCCAGTCTCGTCGGTTCTGTTAGAATGTACCAACCTGCCGGAATTGTGTACATTAAAATCGCCAAGGACGACCATTTCAGAAGGCGGGTGGTTGATCTGTATCCAGTCGAGGGTACGTGAAAAACGGTCGAAAAGTGTCGACGGTCGATCGTCATTCGGGGAGCGGAAAAGACAACAAAGCAATTTAACAGAATTCGTTAGCACGACCCTGAACCATATGATGTCCATGTTATTGGGTTCCAACGCCTCCATCTTCTGGCAAGTCAGATCGGGCCGGGTAAAGGCGCAGACTCCACCCTTAAAAGGGAATCTCGAATGTAAGTCGTATCCTGTGCAACGAAGATACGTCGCATCAGTTGGCGAATCGATCTGGGTCTCAGTTAGGCCTATGATATCAGGTATCGCTGTTTGCAAAAAAAATGCAATCAGCTGCCAAATGAAAGTTGACGTATGGATTAATTTGAAATTTAACACATCCCACAACAAGTCCCGAACCTAATAACAAATCCTCTTGATTTTCAAAGCGTACCAACATTCAAGCGATAAGTGTCAACATTTTTATGACAGATAATTAGTCATTGAGTTACAGCTGTTGTAGTGACGGTACTTTTGTTATTTTCACAACAACGAAAAAACCGGAATGTGTTGATCGAGCATTGCGTCCTGTTGGGAAAAAATACCGGTCAAGCAAAGTACTGGCTCGATAAGTGTCATTCAGCCTCTGCTCCGTCAGAAACAATGTTTAAGATGTGGTACACTTGAACGTGGCCGTACAAGCACTAATGATGCCGAGCGCTCTAGTCACCCAAATTTTAGTGAATTTTGTTTAAGGAAACACAGAAAAAAATTCACCAAATCGTTTTTGGCTGATCGTAAAGTGAAAGTTGCGTGTTATGGCAGAGGAGTTGAAGACATCAGAAGGCAGTTTATTTACCATTGTAGCGATCCTAAATCGCCACTCCCATCCAAATCCCCAACATACCTAAATAGTCCCATCTAAATCCCCAATACCTCCCATAACGCAAATCCCAATTTCATATTGAATCATATGAGCGATAAATTAAACCAAAAGTTAATTTGTCGCACATTGATTCAATTTCACATTAATTCATACTCCAATCCATGTTGTCACATGAACAACAAATTAAACCAAAAGTTAATTCGTCGTACATTGACTCAATTCCCAAAATCATGACATCATGAAATGCTTAATTCAAAACGCATTTCATGATTCCCCTTCCAAGAACCTATCCAATCAAACCTCTAACAAATTCCCAGAACACAATTCCAATTGAAGCACACAAAGTCATGTGTGTGCTTCTTGGAATTTTGACACTAAAGTAGTTGACAATTCTCAACTAAAAAAACAATAAAAGGGCAGTAGTTTTCGATTTCGCGATTAGTAGATCTCCAAGAGGGTAGAGCGCCGGTCGAACGACCGGAGATTCCATACCTAACTTAAAACATAACAAATAAAATCAAAGGTATTAAAAGTAAGGAGCAACGAGTTTCTTTCGACTTGCGAGGCGATACACCACATCTGACTGGACAAATAAAAGACATACCGATGGTGACTCAATACTATCTTGCCTGAATATTTGCTAAAATAAAGCTATGTTCAAAGAGGGCACTGCGTTTGCTCATAGTCGATCAAAAACAACAATGCGTCGACGTTCAAAAGCGTTGTTTGCAACTGTTTCAACGTAATAAACAGGAGTTTTTGCGTTGATATGTTAGAATGGATGAATCATGGACCCATTACTTTACTCCGGAGTCAAATCGGCAGTCAACTGCGTGCACTGCATGAGGTGAAAGCCGTCCAAAGCAATTAAAGACGCCTCGAACAGCCTGCAGGGTTTTAACCTTCGTATTTAGGGATGCGCAAGGTATTTTGTTATTAATCACCTTAAGAAAGGAAGAACTATCAAAAGCGAATATTATATAGCATTATTAGCGCTTTTGAAGGAAGAAATTGCGAAAATGTGGCTACAAACGAAGAAGAAAAAAGTACATTTTTACCAAGGTCGATCGCAGCGTTGATGAAACTATATGAATTGTATTTCGAATTGCTTTCCTGACTATCGAATTCATAAAATCTCACTGCCAGCGACTTCTGGCTGTTTATATACCTCAAAAGAATGCTTTAGGAAAAGAGAGTTGGGTCCAATGGCAGAGGTGAAATTGGAAGCTGAGGAGTCTTTTGATGCCAGTGACAAATCGTTCTGCACAAAAGGTATTGTATTATTAAATAAGCTATAGAATCAGTATATCACCTTAAAAGGAAAGTGTATTGATGAATTTTTGTTTTTTATTATTTACTGGCCTGTAGGAACGCGGAAGTTCATGACCTCACCGACTCGGCTCCGCCATTGTTCCCTGTCCTGTGCGCTCTCCTTCCAGGTTCGATCATCCGATCCGATCTCCTCGAGGTCCAATCGAACATTGTCCTTCCACCTCCGTCGCGGCCGTCCTGTCGGTCTCTTCCCCGCTAGTTTACCGTCAAGAATTCTGCACGGTCCTATCATCGCCCGTTCGTGCTACGTGTCCGGCCCATCTTAATCTTCGCGACTTGATCACTCTCACTATTGTAGGTTTGCGGTATAGCTCTTCCAATTCGTGGTTGTGGAGTTTCCTCCATTGTCCTGACTCCTCGTCATATTTACCGCCAAATATACCCCTTAAAACTTTATTCTCGAATACGCGGAATTTGTTCTCTTCCCGTTTTGTGAGAGCCCATGTTTCGCATCCGTATAGAACAATCGGCATGATTATGGTTCTATAGACACGGAACTTTATATTACGTGATAGCTGTTTGGATTTTAGCAGTTTACTGACTGCATGCCAACTAGCGTTGCCGGAATGTAGTCTTTTGTTAATTTCCTTTGCCGTTTCGTTTCTGGTCCTCAGTATCGTTCCCAGATATTTAAATTCTTCGACATTTTCAAATATCTTGCCCCTGACGTTTATATGTGTTCTCTGAGGTACACCTGCTCTCGTCGTAATCATGTATTTCATTTTGTTTTCGTTTATTTCTAGGCCCACCTCTTCTTCCCATCAATAGTATCAATTTTTCATTTCAACGATATATCAGCTTCGCGAATAGAAAGAAGTCCCAAGGTGATATTGTGGGGAGGAGAAGTATGTTGCACCGGCGCACGGCGCTGATTCCCTTCTTCCGCCACCGTCACTATACATTCCGCTGAAACAAAACCAAGAGAAGAGCAACAACAGGAGAAATAAACTGTTCGCCAAGACAACGCGGTAAAATTAAACACACTATTTCTTTTTGTTTATCCTTATTCAATTCACGGTAGCACTACGCGAGAGTTACAATGAAGTCAATAGAAACACAATCTTTGAAATCTGCTGAAAATATAATATCCGACGTGGCGGTTGCAACACGACACCGTACGTGGGAAATGCTAGATATGTCTATTAGGCACATGATTTTTAATTAATATATCGTTGTTTTTTTTGATACAGAATTATTAGACACACGACTCGCGGAGACAATAACTCAACTGATTACAATCGATTATCGCTTCCCTGTGCGCACCAGGGTAGCGATAGGAGCCACGACCTGCTCAGGTCGAAAGATGGAAAAGGACTCAACGATCGTCATCTCATGCAGAGATGATTTCGCTAAGAAAAAAGGAAGAGAGAGAAAAACTTTTCTCTTAAGGGTGTGAATATATCCTTGCCAAGGATATGTTTTATCTCCCACAAGTGTAACGTAGAGTCTCTCTTGTGGGAACGAGAAAACCAGATCTCGTAATAAAGGTCATGGTGGTATGTGTGGGATCGTTCAGATAGATGCGATTCACACGTGCAGTGGAACGACGAAACAGGCAGGTGGCAAAGACAATAGGGAAAAATGACCAAATGCGCCGTTGGTAATGCGGGTTATTGTTTACACGATGCCTCGTCGCCATTTTCGACGTTAGGAGAAAAAGGTGCTAAAGCAAATTGGATTTTTATGGCATCTCTGGCTGCAGTAGAAACCGGGTTCATATTTGCATTAGGAAATGCTGGAGAATTTGGTTTCAGCGTCTATTGCGCTAATTATATGCAGCTGCTTGGGTTGTTTGTTGGTAAGACAAACAAAAAAGGTTGTCAGGCAATGTGTATGAAAAGATGAAAAGGGTTACATTGAATGCAATCCGAAATATTTTGTTTACAGGAATTCATCTAAGGAAACTTGACTGGCGACGTAGATGGCGAAATTGATTGGAAATTCCTGGTAAGCTAATAAAGAAATCTTAAGGAGCAGTGGTATGCGAAGAGAATGCATGAAGGTAAGTTTTCTTTACAGGGACTTAAAGATCATAGATTTGATCTCTTGAATGCGTGCAGCATTTTTAGGTACTAATACTGTTGCATTAGCAAACTTAAAGGAGTTGGGTAGTAGTTATGGAGGTTTTTCAGGTAAGTAGACCGTAGGGCTTGGCGGAACCGCTACAATATATGCGATACAAAAAACAGATTTGCTTTTCACCAAAAAATTAGTTACTTTTTGAATACACTTTGTATAATTTCCCTTGTTGTTTACCTACGAGTCTCTTTATATTGTATTCTTCCGAATTTTGGTCAGACTTTAGACTTTAGATACACTCTTAATAAATCATATTATTATACATATTTTTTCCATAGTACCATTCTACATATTCTTCCGCCCCCACTACGTTCTGACATTTAAGGGTATTTCAAAACCCTCTTTCCATAGGTTTTTTTAATTGAGAATCTAAAATCGCTTCCCGCAATAATGATGACATTTAAAAAAGTAAATTGGATATCAATCCACCACGGGGAAACTGATATTCGTTTCGCCTCTTTAGACACGTAGGTGTAATCACATATATGAAGCGTTTATAATTTTCTTTTGCAATCTATATAGCAATAGGGAAAACATTCAGCAGTGTTAGATAAAATTTTCAAATCCAACGTAATTCTTTCCTTTATTTTGTTCACGTCTGTTTCGTCTTACTTGTTGCGATAAGACCAAACAGATCGCGCGTCATTAAGAAAATCCTCGAACTAATGTATAAAAAATATCAATTTTCTTTTAGCCGTAGGATTAAAATAGACTCCGCTTGAATGAAAACGTAATTTTCTTTTTTTTCCTTTTACTCTCAAAAGTATTCGTGTCAAACTGTGTATTTATAGAAAAACTATTTCGAATACACGGAATTTTTAATCTATATCTTCTGTAAGCAATAAGTTCCGAGAATTAAATCTGCCATATGGTCTCTGCGTTAAACACCACTGTGGTATTGCTAATTTATTTTTATTATTGCTTAGGTACATAAATCGATGTATTCTTTTACACAAAGGCGGGCACAAAATGATAATGTAAAATACTTATAGAAATATAGAATGGTGCTTGGCTAGATGTTATTGATCTTTGCTCGGCTCATTCTTGTGCAACACCAAGAATATATTAGTGATAAATTATATACGCCAGACAAATTTGTATTTACAATTCCAATACATTGTAAGTGTGAATGGCTGACGCTTGAGACTAAGGAAATGAGATATTAATGTTTATTCGTTTCGAAAGTCTTTAGTGGAGTCCGGTTGTTGTATTCGGTTGAAGGCTCCCTATGCCACTTTAATTCCTTTCTATCAATGATGCCTTACCTATTTGCATACACCCATCATAATTCGTGCAAAACACAGATTATCAAAACCGTAGATTTGTTTAATTTGATCTTAATGGAATAAAGCCGTCAAATGAAGGTATGTATCGCTGCGTAGCAGCGGGTAGTATGGGACGTTAGATCCTGCTCTTTGTTTAATTTACTACGGCAGTCTGTTAGGTGCTACTAGAATACGGCCAATTTGTCAATCCTATTACGCCTATGACGCAGCATGGATGCCCCTGTCTCTAACAATCTTTGTCTTAGATTTCGTTAGTGTAAGCCAGTCAAAGACAAGACGTTCAGCTTCTTATATTGATTAGTGCAATATGTGGAATCACAAGTAAATGAGCGGATTTCCGCACTCATAAATAATACAGTACGGGAAAAGCTGACATACAACTATAGTGCAGTGTGGATAAATTACGCATTTTTTCCCAAAGTTTGTCTCTTTTTTCGCCTCTTTGTTGCTCCCTCAACTCAGGTCTCGGTTGATTTGTTATTATTAGTGGAATTGTTATGTGAGATTAGCGTAATTTTCATTATGACCATTTTTCTACTAGCATCCAAAGAGTCATTTGCTGCAAGGACATAACATCTACGTCAGTTGGTCACGCGGGTTAACGATGTCAACAGGCTTTAAGCATAAACGAATAATAAACATATCACCACACGATGCTAAAGCTTGTCATCAGCGTACCACGGATTATAATGTAAACAAAATGTATCAGCTTCAACTCTCCATAATGATGACCCGGTAATAGTCGTGTCAACATCGACATCCCATGGCCATGAGCTAATGTTGATGACGATATCAACGGATCGCTGATCGTGGACAATATTGTATCGGCTCCCCATGATGATGAGTTGGTGATACTTGATGGCATATGAAACAACAACAACGTCCCGCAACAATGTATTTCTCTGGAAGTGGATTCCGACTAGGTTCGACAAAAAGTTTGCTATTTTTTAGATTTCGGCCTCCAGTCATGGGTATAAATAGCTGTAAGTAAAACATTGTGAAGACACTCTAGGATTAACAATAAAGGCTATCGGGCGACATTTTTTAGTCCAATTACGAGTAATTAAAGGCGTATACTCGCGAAACATTGAGTTCAAATTTGGTGAGGTGTCTCAATAATAGCACTTGACTGGGCAGGGTAAAAAATGAGCAGTGAAACTTACGATGACTAAGGTCCATGTCCATCAAACTTTGGGGAATATAAACGTAACATACATGGGTGCCCTGAAGAGTTTCCCACCTAACAAAGATACAAGACGTTTTTTCTTAAAATTTATTTTTATTTTTCTACATAGTCTCCTTGTCATAGACCAAAGACACCACTCGAATATCCTTGACGTAAGATCATATAGAGGAACAGATTGCGACTCCGATCACCTTCTAGTGATGGGCAAAATTATAAGTCGGCTCGCAGCAAACCCACATGGGCAGCCACTGGAGACAACCAAAAAGTTCGACACTGATAAACTAAAAGTCCTGCGCAAAAGGGCTGAATATCAAGACGAACTAATGAATAGATTTAGCATCCTAGAGAATGGGAGTAATGAGGAAGAGGAAACCAATAATCTCGGCACTAAATGGGCATCAATCAGAGACACAATCAAACAAACAGCCCAAAAGGTATTAGGATTTAAGAAAACAATTAAGTCGAAACCTTGGTTTGACGATGAGTGCAGAGCGAAGATCGAAGAACGTAAACGCCTTAGAAAGATATGATGAAGTCAACGCAGAAAGATACGCGACAATTCGGAAAGAGACAACGAGACTTTTCAAACGCAAAAAAACGCGAGTGGGAGCCCCGGATCGAAAAAATCATAGAAAATAACAGAGCAAAGAATATCAAAGCTATGTATACCGGGATAAATTCAATTAGAAATGAGACACAAACAGCTGTCTGGGGACAGAAACAAACAATAGCGTGACAAGATGGAAGCAGTACTTTGAAAACCTGCTCAATGTGCGCACCCATCAACCACAAATAAACGCACCAGATGTACATACGGCCAAGCCTCAGTTCCCAGAGTCCTCTTTCGACGAAGTTGTAGATGCAATAAATCGATTGAAAAACAACAAGGCTCCCGGAGTCGACTGCATACCGGCAGAGCTTATGAAGCATGGAGGAGAGGCAACCGCTCGAACGATCCTCCAACTGATTAAAACAATATGGGATAAGGAAGTCATTCCGGAAGAATGGAAAACCTCAATAGCCGTCCCCGTTTTCAAAAAAGGCGACAGATCTGACTGCGAAAATTACAGAGGAGTATCATTGCCCCCAACCACATACAAAATACTAACATGTGTCATACTGGCGAGAATCACACCGTACGCAGAAGACATGTTGGGATTCCGTAGGAACCGCCCAACGAGCGACCAAATGTTCACAATAAGGCAACTAATGGAAAGGAAGTGGGAATACGGAGAGACGGTTCACCAACTGTTCGTTGACTTCAAAAAAGCCTACGACTCAGTCGCAAGGCAAAAACTCTACCATATTGTAGTTGAGCTGGGAATCCCGAAAAAATATGCCGCCCTCATTCAAATCTGCATGAACGAAAACAAAGGGCGAGTTAGAATAGAAAACCACCTCTCAGAACCATTTGAAATCCGGGACGGACTAAAACAGGGAGGTGGCCTCTCACCATGTCTCTTTAACCTTGTGCTCGAGAATGTCTTCAGAAAGGTACAAGACGACAACATGACCGGATCATCCCTGAACGGGGTTACACAAGTGCTCGCATATGCGGATGACATCGCCGTTTTGGGCGATAATCTAGAAACTGCAAGTAAAAACTGTGAAATCATTATGCAAGCGGCAGATGAGGTGGGCCTAGAAATAAATGAAGACAAAACAAAATACATGATTATGGCGAGAGCAGGTAATCACCAGGGGCAAGATATCTGAAAATGTCCAAGAATTTAAATATCTGGGAACGATACTGACGACCAGAAACGAAATGTCGAAGGAAGTTAACAAAAGACTACACTCCGACAACGCTAGTTGGCATGCAACCAGTAAACTGTTGAAATCCAAACTGCTATCACATAATATAAAGCTCCGTGTCTATAGAACCATAATCATGCCGATTGCTCTATACGGATGCGAAACATGGGCTCTCCCAAAACGGGAAGAGAACAAATACCGGGTATTCGAGAATAAAGTCCTGAGGGGTCTCTTTGGAGGTAAATATGACGAGGAGGCAGGACAATGGAGGAAACTCCACAACCATGTGGGGGGCGAAGTCGTGGCACCGACATGGGCGCAGAGTTCTACTCCGTCCCCACAACTTTCACTAAAGTTCCACCAAGTAAAACGCCGAAGGAAAAACACGAAACGCCGTCACGTTTGTCCACAACGGGAGTAAGGGGAAAACACAGTCCACCCATGGCGCTCGAACTTCACGACATACCGTCCACGAGAAGGAAAAGTTAAACACACTGTCCACCAGAAGTAAATACGTAAAACACACATTTGATTATTCTGGAGAAGTTCTTTTTATTTAAAACAAATCGGGATACACTTAATTAGTTTACAGTTTACAAATAAAATTCCACAGACAATGAACGGATGCACAAAAAAGGAAAAAGGACAGTATACACTACTGGTATAACAAAATTACTTTTTAATTAATAGCCCGATCACTCTGCGCGACTCAGAAAATCTACGTCCCCGTGCGTGAAACGGGGAACGGGAGAGACACGACCTCGGCGGTGGGCGGATGGAAATGGACTCAAAGATTCAACTTTCGTTTGGGGTGAATTTGTGGCGTGGTGGTAGATATCCTCTCCACTAAGGATATGAATTTACTTACCACCAGAGAAACGTAAGGTCTCTCTTGGTGGAATAGAGAACCAGATCTCGTAATGGAGATCATGGTGGTATGTGTGTGATCATTCAGATCTGTGTTGTTTACATAACGCTTGCAGGTCAAAAGCGAAACGAAAGCTAGACAAGGGATACAGACAAAGGAAGAAGCGACCTAATGCATCGTCCGGTAATGAGGGTCGGCTGAGTAAATAGCAGTCACTTATTAGATGCTAAACGGGATTGAAATAATGGAGACAGTATATCGTATATCTGCCGACTGGGATTCTTTTGTTTGCATATGTTTATGCTATTGAATCCAATCCGACGGGTAAGCGCGACGTCGGTGATTGTTTGAAGATTCAAACAAAGAAATATTTCCGAGAGTAGTACGTGCAGCTGAATCGATAGTTGCAAGTCATTGCAAGGCAGATTAGATGGTTATACAATGACAATTTGTATATACCATCTATGATATTCGGTCTTTTTGGGTTACTTTTTGGAGTCCAATCTACGGAGAATTCATTGGAAAGCACAAGAACTTGATATCTGGCATTAGAGATTGTACCGGTGCGGTTACAGGTGTTTCTAAAAAAGCAGCATCGAGGGTTGAATTCGCGGAAAATGGAGAAAGAGAGGTCTCAATCGTTTGGTTGCACGCGTTTTTGGTTGTGGTAAAATTCGTTCTGTTGACCTCCATGGGATTAGAGTGTCACTGTTTAAAAGCCCCATTCTTGTCTGCTGTTATTTATGGGTATTTTTTTTATAGAACCAAGGTTTATCAGTTGAATTTCGTAGGATGGAATGTGCAATGCGGATTTCCCAACCGAGAAGAATAATTTCTGTGATTGACTCTACTCAGACCTTAACATCGCAGTTTCCAAACCAAACCTCCAATCGCGGAACGGGCCGTAGATTTCCCACAATGGCAGCGAAATGACGAAACATATTTAGACGACATACATTTTGTGAGATAAATGCAAAAGGATTGTAAATGTTTGATAAAATCTTTGAGAAATCTTGTAGTGCAATCTTTAACTGAACATGCATATATATTTTCTCGCAATTACGCATAATCACAGGTTCATTTCAAAATCTAATCCCATCCGTACGGATAAACACGGAGAATTACTTTTCTTTCGAACCACATGAGCGTGGAAGCTTTGTGGGATCAGGTGTTTCCCCGCCATTGCGATCTCCATGCTGAACCAATACTGTTATGGTTTTATACACACAATTTAATATTATATATATTTAATATAGTTAATATGGTTACATATTTTAGAGCAATATAATCGCAGGTAAGTGGAAAAGGGTCTTACTTGGGAGACCATTGAGCGGTCGCTGCAGGTTGCAGGGGGCGTTGAGTTGTTGCTCCTCTGTTCAGCTGGTTGGTTTGTTGTACCCTTTAATGTTTATGGGTTAAAACAATCGATTTGATGACCTTTATGGTAAATTTTGATATCATTTAAATTAATATCAATTATGCACGTATACTTTTGGACTTTTACACTTCTGGTATTGGCTATTAATACATTCGTATTGAGTTGTGCGAATTCCAATTTGTCGTTTTGCACTAGAGGACGAAATCAACGTTGGGTGAAAAATTTAAAATAGATTATACCCAAATATATTCCGTTGTTTCTGGTGTTTTGTTTGCAGGTTTTTGTCTTTTCTTTCTTTCTTTTCTTTTTCCACAGGTATCTAGATATAGTTGCTTCTTGTCCCTCATCGTTTATCTAGATTGGTTCGCATCGTGTTTTTTCTTCGCTACGGGTCAATAGCGAACCACGGTTAGACAAATCCGGATGGGTCCGTACGGAAAAGGACTAAACGCGTGTAAGTCATTACCCTTGATGCAAACTAGGAGCCACTCAAGGAGACTATCCGCGGAAAATATAACGGAGGAACTTATTGCCGATATGCTGGGTGCAGAAAAAATTTTGGACCTAGTCCAATACAATGTGGCAGTCTTTAGTGGCCAGAAAGGCAGCGAGGGAATTGCACAATTTCCTCGAAAGCTGTGACAGGACGTTAGACTGTTTGTCCGAGCAGGAGGAAAAAATTTTCCTGCGGTGGCTGCCCATGCGATTAAGTGGGAAAGCTCGCCGCATATTTAAGGAAAACCTCCCAGCGACTTTCAACGAGTTCGAACAACGACTCCGGAGTACGCTACTGCCACACGCGTCATATGAAGAGGTACATTCAAAACTCTCTCATATGCGACAATCCCGCGAAGAGGATGTCGCCGATTTTACGCACCGTATAACGCAAGCAGTAACGGACTACAATGAGACAGCAATCCGTAAGTATGGAAATACAAATAGCCTAGCGTTCGCCATCCAGATCGAAAGACTGGCAAAATCGGTACTGATGGTAGGGATCAGGAAGGACCAGCTAAGACATCTGATAGTGAAATCAGAAAAGGACCCCCTAGATAGGATTATTGCTGGGGTTCTCGAATTAGAGAAAATCGAAAATGAGATGAGGAGCGTGATAGTGAGGAAATACCAAGGAGGTATCCTGACCAGTCACCTTCACCTGAAAAGAACGACGCATACCATGTCCCCACCTCATCAAATAGGCCCATGCTAAAAAACAATCCATTTTACTATTGGGAGGATGAACAGGATCCCCCAGAGGAAACAAATAGGGTCTCAGAGAGCACCTACGCGGATACTCGACAAACCCCCCAGGAATCGAGGCAAAGGCAAAATAGGCCTGTAAACGATGCGTCTTAGGTAGTAGGGACACATAATAGGAATTCTAACACTAGGTTCCCAGAACGATCTCACCTTGTTACACGCACACAACCTGGGAAAAACCCGTTTAGGTCTGGCACACCACCACAGTCTTCTAGAAGACCAACAGGATCTAAACTTAAGAAGCCCGAGGTACCACGGCACCTTCAAAGAGGCGGGGTGTCTATCACAGTGACTCTTCTAGCCAAAGCAGGGACATACGAGCACCACACCAATGGATTGCACACATGACTTGCAGTTTCTGCAATACGAAAGGCATTTATACGACCTAAACCTTCGAAGCAAAAAACATTTTGAAGCAAGATTACGCCAACAGAAAACATTTTGAAGCGATTCGTCAAACGACGAACGTAAAAGGAGTCAAATCACAGTTTATAACAACAAAACAGTTAAATACCGGGACTGGAAAATTGACAACAGGAAGCTGAACATGGGAACACTACGTTCAACGCCCCCTGCAACCTGCCAGCCGCCAAAACCATCAACAGCTGAGACAACAGTCCGCTGCACGGACGCTCACCAGTAAATCAAGATTACTCCAAGTAAGTCCTTTACTTTCCAGTTAATAATATTACGAATTAAATACATTTAAATATCCACATATATTAACTATATATATTATCATTAATTATATTCAATTATATTAAATATATAAATTTAAAAATATTATATCCAATTGTTAACATACATCCTCTTCCTTTTTCCCACACATACACGCCACTTCGATATTTAAAGATATCGTTTGGACCATGTGATATAAAAAAAGAATTATCTATCAATATCTCAGCATAAAAAGCCTGGGATGAGGAATTTCCAAAATAATATAGGCACAAACGAAACCTCCACGTCGCAGTCCTGAAAACCAACAAATCTTGTCCACATTCCATAAATTTTTTTGAAAGCTGGCTTTGATTCCAATATTGGTGTCAAAATGAAAAGCAAATTTAGTACATTTTGAATCAAACTGTAAGTAGCACACCTGCTCCGCAATAATGTTGAAAACGCAGTTCAGCATATAATTATTCAGTTCACTATATCATAGTGCTAATTTAACAATCCACTTGTCAGCAGTTAATCCAAAAGCTTGTGGAACACAATTTTGAAGCAAATATATAAGTGCCTTACTTTTGATAGCAGGTACATCAGTTGTGATTATAGAAACAGTCTCGTTCCATCATGAAATCCTTCAGTTGCTTAGTAGTCATATGTGTTGTAATCACAGTTGTAAATACTGCCTTTGGTAACTCCGCCAAGCCAATGGTTGCAACCAACATACAGCACACTTTAACGGAAGAAGGTACCATGACAGCTGGACCCGAGTCAGCCCGATTGAAGAAATCCGCATATGGATCATCGATTCCAAGTATTCCGTGCCCCACGAGCTATTTGCTGAGCTGTCAATCCAACATAGCTCCAGTTCCATGTAGCAAAGAGAGCTACGCAGCCGCTTACTCCAACCCTGTGCCAACGTACTTGGCTCCACCTCATCAACATGGCATTCCCTACGAACTCCTTCGGCCAGCCCCTTATTGGAATCGTTATTTATATTGAGGAATTCTAACTGATTGCACTGACATTTAGGAATATTGAAAATAAATTTGATGAGTTCAATTTTAAAGAATTTATTTATTATTCGCTGAAAAGTGAGACTGCTCTTATAATATTGGTCTTTTCCATTTGGAGAGATGATTCATTATTCAAAAAGCGTCATTCAAGCTATGCGACTTAGGGATTACCATGGGTTGCTCTGACGTGAAGGATTCATTCAAGGACAAAATAAAATTTGGATCTACACCGTGTTGTTGTAGATTTACCTCAAGTGGTGCGCTAAGCAATAAATGAGTTTTTCTTTCAGTTTTTAATTAATACTGGAATCTTAGCTAGGCTAGACATTGCAGAGGACAACGGTAACTCGGGGGTGTACAAGGATAATATTACTTAATTAGATTTGCAGGTCCATATTTTTCGTTCACATTTTCTTGAAGATGTCTTACGATGTTCCGGCAAACGTATCAAATTATTAATAACCCTTTTCTATTGTTGGGGATCATTAATTTCCTAAAGGCATCTTCAGCATCGCCATCTAAACTTTAGTTGAATCGGGTGGTTCATAATATAGCTTAATTATGAAAAAGCATTAGATAGTGTAATATTTCAACTCAAGCTTCTTGTAACTAGATACATTTTACTTTAATAGCGCATTTATTTACGCATTGAAATTAAATGACTCCTCGATAATATAGTGGTTAGTATACCCGCCTGTCGCCCGGCAGACCGGGGTTCGATTCCCCGTCGGGGAGCCTCTGGCGCAAGACTAATGACCTTGCCCAGAAAAAATAAATCATTATGGAAAATTTAACAAGCCTTAGGACTTGCTAAATAAGGCCAAGACCGGCCCCCGGTTGTAGTGCCGATGATGATGATGAAATTATATGAACAAGATTATACGAGTGTAGTAAATATTACATCTTCAGGAAAAATTACGAATTTCCTTTCTGCCGTGTGGTGGATTTTGTTTATCTTGTACAATAATCATTTTATTTCGTTGGTGCTTTTTGGCGAACATAACCAATAGCATAAAGAAAAAAACCGGGATTTATATGTGGTCTGGTTTTAGATGTTGAGGTACTTTTAATTGTCAAATTACAGTGCGTACGGAAGTAGATGTTGAGAATAAGGAAAGGACAAATCGATGTACACGATCGTTTAAACGCCTGGATATAGCAACAACGAGGAAACACATGATGAGGCAGAGCTTTCGACATTCGTGTGGTCCGATAAAAGAACAACTCTCTGTGTTTATTTGTACGCGTGAAGTGGACTTTCAAGGTGAACTGAGATGCACTTGTGGCGTCTCTAACAGATACACACACAATACACAAGCAAATAGTGAAGAACACCGAACGAAAATCGAATAAGAAAATGCATTAGTGCCGTATACCATAGTGATAACATAACAATTCACATAAGTGGAATATACTTGAGTTTAAAAATTGAATTCTAAACACGGCCCGTAGCCTGATGTGTTACGCATTGGTTCAATTTTTGTTGATTCTAACTGTCATAGTGTTACGCCCATAATACTTACCCCTTTGGAGCCAATCTCCACCACTAATTGCGATACACGACAATAACATCCACTTAAAGGATGAGACACTCCCCAAGCCATAGCATTACCCCGTGCATTAAATGGCCCCACATTAATGCAATACCAAACAAATTGAACTGAACGTTCAATTTGCTCTAATCAAGTCAATTTCAAACAAATTGAACTAAACGTTCAATTTGCTCACGTTGAAAACTTAGATAGGATAATCGACACAGGTTCGCCACAAAAATCCCCTAAGATCCAAATGTGCGGACCAGATGTCTTTCTCCAAACAAAATCATTGAGAATCATAAAATGCGCCCCAGCAATTTTATGATCATCTAGAAATATGGTTACCCAAAACCATTAACACCATCAGCGTCGTTTTCCGTTTTAACCCAACCAAGTTAAAACAAACAACTCGCGCCATAAAACGAACTACATGTATGTTTATCGCCGACCGACACAAAGGATCGTAAATGCTCTTCGGCAAGATCCTTTGTTGATTGTTCTTTTGTGTTTCCTCTTTCGATCCCAAATTTGGGAAAGACAAAGAAAGGAAAATCCTTTTATCTGCAGGATAAGAAAAGTTTTCGTCCGATGAAAAAACGAAAATTGAGAGAGTGGGTTAAAAATCTTCAAGGGAGTTGGTATTCGAGACTTGACCGGGACGGTGAGTGAGGAGTTCGTGGTTCGGGATAATTGACTAAGACGGTCTCCCAAATAAGTGTTTCAGGTGACGTGGTTAGAGATATTAATAAAGATTGAGATTAACGAAGTGACTATTAATAAAAATCAATTTTAATTTTAATAAACCAAGTGTGTTCGGATTTATAAATGAGGGTGTGATGTGCAAGGTGTGACGGTAAAAATAAAATCAGTATAATAGCGTCAGTTCGAATCAGACGTTCTTCACTATCATCCCAAACGCTATACACTCTCTGATTCACGGGTGTCGCGGAAGAATGATTTGAAATGTTTATCAAGTTCTAGCTCCAACAGCTACCCCGATAATACCTGTACTAAAGGAGGTAGGCATGACACGCTGCGCTCACGTGGTAACGATGTAATTGAACGACGTACACAAGGGTCGGCAATGAGTTTCACTCCTCGTGTTTAGATCCTATTGAACACGTGTAGCGCAATTTTGTTTAGCGTTTGCCCAATACGTGGAAATTGAATTCCATTTTAGGATGAATGTACGCCTTGCAAATTGTGGTCAGGTTACTCACCTTCCAATGGAACATCCGTTACATAAGGTACCGTGCCCGCTTACATATACAGCTGCAGACCAGGTGTTCCTATTTTTTATCTGATACCGATATTTCGAATCTCATCATCATCGGCACTACAACCGGGATCCGGTCTTGGCCTTATTTAGCAAGTCTCTCCACCAGTATCCGGTCCTTATCCGAAACTTGTTAAATTGTCCATAATAATTTGTTTTTCCGGGCAAGGTTATTAGCATTGCGCCAATTTCGAATCTCAATCTGGTGATTATTTCTGTTATTAGTTATATACATACGAAGTGCAGTTGTTTGATAGGGAACTCGCTGGTGTCGTTACCTTTCTCACTTACTTCAACCGGAACATCCCTGGATCAGAAATCGTTTTATTACAGAGCGGGAAAGCTGTGGAACTGCCTCCCCGCGCGAATGTTCCCGGAGCGTTATAATCTGCAACTGTTCAAATAGAACTGCAACAGTTATTTGATGGCCTCTCGGGGCGCCCACTCGGCGCAATAGGTTCGCCTATCCCGAGAGAAGTGTTATTGTGCTTTGTTGTCGAAAATTTACAATTAGTATATTCAACATCCTATCCTACCCGCACATTAAAATATCGATGGTTTTGTTTGTGTTAAAACTTTGGAACGTTGATTTTTAAAATGAAATTCGGTGATTTTGGTGCTGGACTGTGTTTTTTTTTGTGTATGGTTTCATTTTAATGTTCCCAAGTCTTCTTTACAAAACTGTAGAAATAAAAGGAAAAAATCGAAACAAAAAAAGGTATAAGAAAATCAAACCGCTTTGCACCACCCTGCATAAGCTTATTAACTTCTCTAAATATTATTAGTCTGTTTTCCCTTCTTCCATTAAATCCAATTGTCGAAATTTCTTATTTTATTAGGGGTCTTACCCCTTAACCTTCATCATCATCATCATCATCGGCACTACAACCGGGATCCGGGCTTGGCTTTATTTAGCAAGTCTCTCCACCGTTATCCGATCCATATCCGAGACTTGTTCAATTGTCCATAATAATTTGTTTTTACGGGCAGGGTTATTAGCCTTGCGCCAACCTTTCTCAGGATGTCGCTGCATGCATTGGTTTACTACTTGACGGGTGGCAAAGTAGCTATCCAGGGGGGTCACATGGAGACAGAATGTCAACTTGGATTGAACAGGGACAAGGATCGTCCTAGCCTTCGCTGGGTTGAAAGCAGAGAATTTGCCCCGTATTTTCGCCCTCGCTACCCCTTATCCTTCCGGTTGTATAAATCAAGCAAAAGCAATGAAATCTTGAGAGGATTCAAGAGGAGAAGGAATGACTGCAATACACACGCTCAAAATTATTGCACGAATAGAAAGTGGCGCAGAAGCTAATACACTATCTCACGATGTTGCCGACGCAGCATTGAATTCTTACAAGGACATCGTAAGCCACAGCTTGTCAATTCCTGAAAATTGTCACAAATAATAGAGGGTCAATTAGTGGAATATTAGAAGACACCACAAGCCAAAGCGTGTCATCATCATCATCGGTACTACAACCGGGAACAGGTCTTGGCCTTATTTAGAAAATCCCGAGGCTTGTTAAATCTTCCTTAATGATTTGTTTTATCTGGGCAAGGTCATTAGTCTTGCGTGTCAACTTTACGGAAACTTCTGGAAGATCCCAGAGGCCACAGCGCACATAGTTGCAGCATACATATGACATCCGCGCCAGACCCACAGAGCTATAAAATGAGGATGTCGTTGCATGGCGATTTCAGTCCCGCTTTCCCAAACCTTTCAATGATTCGAAGAGATCGAACCCTCACTGGCCACTATCAACGGAGGTGGCACCTGTATACTAGTTAATAGCGAATTTCGCCATAGAAGTCTCCGGGGTTGAACTGCATCTAGCTAATAATGGTAGAGTGACTAATGGCCCCATTAATCCCGAAGATATCGGCCAATTAATAAGGTCCTCGGGGCATACACCCTTCTCATAGGTGGCGATTTGAACTCCGGGCATCTTCCCCACTGGAACAACTCCGTCTCTTGCCCAAACGCACAAAGTTGTTCCAATGGTACACCGAAAACTCTCATGCCCACAACTTCGAAATAGTCGCACCTACGTTGGTACCCGAGGTAACTCAATTCTGGACATCTTTTTGGTGTCCAAAAACTTACTTCCCCAAATCACTTCTCCCCATGTATCGGCGGGTGTATCGGACCACAACGCTGTGACCACATTCATCCGCGACTATCGAGCATCTCGGACTCATATCAGATACATACCCGATTATGGGCCCACAAATTGGGACAACTTCAATATTACATTGAACGATAAACTCCACCAACTCTCTCTTCCCACTGACAGGAACTTAACGACGGTTGAGATAAATGACGCTGCAAAAACGACTTCACGAGATTCTAGTTGTAACTTCGGAGACTCATGCCCCGAAATACAAACTTGAAAAGACTTATCAGATTCCCCATGACGATTTCACTCTTCGTCTCATCCGGGAGCGTAAAAAGCTCTGCAGATGAGATATCGCCACCGCTTTACGCAAAGGGAGCCATTATTGCCATCCATTATTCACAATATCGGCATACTGATAAAACAGAGAATCCAAAACAATTGCACCCACAATTGGAAGACAAACTGAAGGGTATTCAGATGGAGCAGAACGTTTATAAAAATGTTAAAATGATATGTGGCACTTCTCGTATCACTGGGCCAATCATCCACAACGGTGTTGTAAATAATGACGCGAATACAGCAAACATCATCGGAGGGACCTTTGAAAATAATCACAAGCTCACTCTCGAGGATGGCGACCCGGACATTAATGCAATAATTAGTTCAGAGGTTCATAACAAATTAGACAACTTTAACGAGCCAATAGTTGTCTTCAACTCAGCTAACAGTGCATACTTGGACGACACACGTCATAATGATAACTGTTTCATCACACCAAATACTCTACAGAACCTAGTTAAATCTCTAACCCTAAGAACCCTAAGAAGTCACCCGGTATCGACAACATGTTTTACCACTCATTACGAAGACTTTCTGCTTTATTCTTTATAAAACTCTCCATTCTATTCAACCATGCCTACAACTTGGGGTACTCTCCTCAAGCTTGGAAGCATGCTGTTGTTTGTCCAATAGCAAAAGTTGGGAAACCAACGTATCACCTCTCTAGCTTTCGCCCCATATGGTTACTCACTTGTATCAGCAAAAAAAAAAATTGTTTTTTTTTAATAAAAAATCCATATACGAGAAGCTAAATAAGTTTATCAGTGCCAGGAACTTAATACCTGATTTCCAATTTGAATTTAGAAGAGCGCACAGCTCCACTATGGCTCTGAACATTTGTCAAAACCGAGTCTGCGTGCGCCTCTTTAATAAGGAACCCATCATTGCGGTGAGCCTCGATATTGAGTAGGATTTTGACACGACGTGGATCGAAGGTCTCGTCTTTAAATTATTGAACACTCGTCTTAGTAGGATGATGTGTAGTATCGTCTACCACTTCGTTCGAAACAGAACTTTTCATGTTCGAGTGAATGGAAAGCTATCCCGAACTTTCAACGCCACTTCAGGCATACCACAGGGCTCCATTCTTGGACCCATCCTATTTAATCTCTACACCTCAAATATTCTGTAGCGTTCTACGAACGCACAATTCCGCGCAGGTAAGGTTCCTAACCTTCAAGGAAATACCTACCCTGAAAACGTTGCACGCGCCCCACAGACGCGTGTCCCAAAATCCCGCCTTAGGGGCCAACAACTTGTAGCCAACGTTGAGCCGACACCAAAAAGCAAGGAACCGAACATCCCAAAGCTTTTAATGCCAAGCGCAACATTCGTAAGTCATCATACCTGGAACAAAAAAGAAACATTCAATATGCCTGCGCCCAGGAACACTCCATTGAATCGGCAATTTCAAACGTCTATGCAAGGATTTGCTATCGCCAGCAAATTAGCCGACCAACGAATGCACGTGCCTCAAAGACCACCAAATCTAACGGCAAACAAAAGAAACGGCAACCGTAATTATCTCAACGAGATAATTCGAAAAAAATGTATGAGGTTTAAAACCTACAAAGGAACTACTCCTATCCCACGGTGCCTTTTTTGTATTTCACACCCATTAGAAAGATCTAATGGATTTCGGGTGTATTGACAAAAGTCAAACAAAACCCATGAACCATACGTCCATTCAAATTGCAGGATATCTTTCGGCCTTCGCGCCAGATGTGTTAAGTAAATAAGGCGGCACACAATCGACAACCGTCGAACTGAATTTCGACCACCACCACGGATGATAATAATGATGTTCGATGATGAGCGAGTTTCTTCTTTCAGGAATGGTAAATCACCCCTGGGACTTAATAACATGCTGCTAATAGAGATTCGGAAATTCTGTTAGCAATGCGAATAGGAAATTTCTCTGTGCAGATATAGATACGATCTGTAGCAGGAAATTTTTGGGGGTTGAGATAGTTAGTCAGATTTTGATCGTCGGCGAGACGAGTTTTCAGTACCGAGCCGCGATAAGGGCAAAGACAAAGATACGCGAGCCTGAAGAAGGCAGTAAAGAAACGTTTCGAGTGTGTCGGAAGTTTAGTGTTTTCGTAGATTCAATTAGAACAGTCTGTTTCGATGAATTAAGTGTCATTTATGTCATAAGAAAACCGCGAAACTTATAATATCAAATCAATAACAAACGATAACTATACGAGGGTTGCCTCTTATGTTTCGGGATTTGGCAACCCTAGTGTTGCAATCCGGCAATTGACAGCTCTGTCGTAAAATTGGACATTTTTGAGGTTATACGCACTCAGAACGTTTTGACATACGAGCGCTATTTGTGTTGTTTACAGTAACTTAAAAGATTCATCTCGGTCCAAAAATGGAATTAAATCGTCAACATTTTCGTGCGATTATTTTTTACAACTTTCGGCGTGGATTAACTCAGCAACAGTGCATGGATGAACTTAATTCAATTTTTGGCGATGAAGCTCCATCAAGGACCAGTGTTTATCGATGGTATGGTGAATTCAATCGTGGTCGTAGTTCACTCCAAGATGAATTTCGTGAAGGTCGTCCAAAATCAGTTGTTGTTCCGAAAAGCATTGATGCTGTGCGCGAACTGATAGTGGAAGATCGTCATTTGACCTATCGTGAGATTGAGATAACCTTAGGCGTTAGTAGGACCAGCGTACATTCAATATTGCATAAACATTTGACTGTCAAAAAAATGTGTTCGCGTTGGATCCCACACAATTTGTCAATCGCCCAAAAAAAGGCTCGTGTCAATTGGTCGAAAGAAATGCTCAAAAAATACGGTCGCGGTGCTTCGAAACACGTCTATGACATCGTGACAGGTGATGAATCGTGGATTTACGCTTATGAGCCCGAAAGTAAACAGCAGTCGACTGTCTGGGTGTTTCAAGATGAGCCAAATCCAACAAAAGTTGTTCGCGCACGAAGCACTTCCAAGCAAATGGTCGCCTGTTTTTTCGGAAAAACTGGACATGTCGCAACCATACCACTAGAACAACGCAGAACAGTCAATTCTGAGTGGTACACAACCATTTGTTTGCCAGTTGTCTTCCAAGAAATCAGGAAAACCAACCGCCGAAGACGGATCACTCTTCACCACGACAATGCGAGCTCTCGCACGTCGGCTGCGACAACTGCATTTTTGAGCACCCAAAACATCGATTTGATGGGTCATCCGCCGTATAGTCCTGACTTGGCACCGAATGACTTCTTTTTATTCCCGTCCGTAAAAAACAAACTGAGAGGTCAACGTTTTTCGACACCTGAAGAAGCGGTTGCTGCATTCAGAATGCATGTGTTGGAGATACCTCAATCAGAGTGGCAAAAGTGCTTCGACAATTGGTTCAAACGCATGCAAAAGTGTATAGATCTTCATGGGGAATATTTTGAAAAACAATAAAGTGATTTTCGATGATCAATATTTGTTTTTGTTCTCTAATCCCGAAATATAAAAGGCAACCCTCGTAAAATAAAAATACAAAACAATTTTCTTGATGTTTCCTTTTAACCGCGTTCGCTCTGGTGTTTATGTTCTCTCTGCGCCAAGCAGTGTTCGGCGGAACACTTGAATAACGAATCAAACCGCCAAAATGCCTCACCCTGTGGACGAGTGTATAAACCATATATGCTATGCGGATGATGTCCTAGTGTACACGTCATCCAAAAGCCCTAAACTCGCAACAAATCGACTCAACCGTCACCTGGACGAACGGTATCAGTATTACAGTCGATTGGAAATTGGACTTAATCCATCCAAACCAGTAGCTATAATTCTGAGTAGTAAACACTCCCCACCCACTTCTCGATATTCACAGAATATTCGAATACAAATAGAATATTCGAATACGATTAGACCACAGGACAGGATGAAATGAGTTTTATCAAACATGTGACCCATATTCTTCAAAGGGGCTTCGGTCGGTCTAAACAACTGCACAACATTTTGAAGTGGAACAACTAAGTTGACCCCAAAGTTAAGCTTCTCTGCTATAAGCAGCTAATCCGATATGGAATATTGTACGCCTTTCCCATATGGTCCTGCATATCTTCGGCCCAAATGGAAAGACTTCGAATTTTCGAAAGGAAACTCCTCAAAAGATGTACCAATCACTCTAGAAGGCCCGGCGGTGTCCATTACCTCAACTCTCACCTATACGAAGGCGCCTCCATTACCCCGATCGACGAGGCCTTGCTACAATTAGTATACAAGTACCTCGAAACCATTCAGAACAGCGAGAACCCACTTCTCTGTACCCACCCCAATTTCTTCTTCAGTACAAAACTGAAGGAAATACCCTTCCCAATACCATTCCCTTCTATAATAGAGGATTCCATGATTCATCCCATGAATCCACACCGACCAAAGCGCAGATTATAAGTCATCGAAGACGTCATCTGCACTCAAGACCTACTGGTCTTGTATGATGTCTTTCCCACCATCTCTCCATCCAAGCGGTTAGAGAACATTCGAACTAACCTTGTCCACACTATCCTTAGATACCTCAAGACTCGTGGAAACAAAAATGAATAATCAATATACAAAAAACAATCTCACGTAAAACCCGGTAGGCGTAGATGTGATGAGCCGACACTACCATAAGGGAACAAATCATCAAGAAAAGACCGATTCGGCAAAAAGAAGACGTAGGGAAAAACGGAAAAAGTCGTAACGTGGAATGTTCGAACGTTATATAAACCAGGCGCGATACAGACGGTTATAGAAAACGCGAAACAATATAAAATCATCATCGTCGCGCTTCAGGAAGTCCGACTCCCACATCAAGTAACGAAAACCAATGGGTTTACACTGGTGTGTGGAGGTACCGATACACATAACCTCGGAACCGGCTTCAACTTAAGCAAGAAGATTACGCCCAATGTGAAAGATGTGAAATTTATTAATGACCGAATGTCGGTGTTAAAAATACAGGGACCATGGTACAATTATGTACTTATCAACGTACACGCCCCAACAGAATCTACCGACGACGAAACGAAGGGCACGTTCTACGAGACCCTAGAGGAAGTATTCGGTGTTAAGATCCTCCACGGGGACCACAATGCGAAAATTGGGAGGGAAGATATCTTCCAACCAACTATAGGTAAAGAAAGCCTGCACAACGTTTCAAATGATAATGAAATTAGAATTATCACGTTCGCAGCGTCAAAAGATCTGTTGGTGAAAAGCACGATGTTTAAGCACAAGCAAATTCATAAAGCCACGTGGATATCACCCGACGGCGTAACGCGTAACCAAATAGACCACTTGCTCATACTCAAAAGACACCACTCGAATATCATATATAGAGGAGCAGATTGCGACTTCGATCACCTTCTAGTGATGGGCAAAATTAGAAGTCGGCTCGCAGCAAATTTGTGGCGGTTCTACGAACCACACAACCCACTATAGGTTGAGATATCGTCGTTCTACCAAGGAACATACTCACCTATATCCATTACTCGTGCCCACAGACACGTTCCTCAAAAGTCCTTCCTTCCGCCTGAAACAAAGGTAACATGCCAAATACCCCAACATTGAATTCAATAGTAAAACCCAATCGAGCTTAACGTTCAAAATTTCCAAATATTGAATTAAATTCATCCATACAATTCAAATCCATTTACGCAATTTCATCCAATCAATGTAATTCCCTAAAACCACCAAAAATCCATAGGACCAGCCACGGAAGACGAGCAAAAAGTTTGACATTGATAAACTAAAAGATCTGCGCAAAAGGGCTGAATATCAAGACGAACTAACGAATAGATTTAGCATCCTAGAGAATGGGAGCAGTGAGTAAGAGCAAACCAATAGTGTGGACACTAAATGGACACCGATCAGAGTCACAATCAAACAAACAAAAGGTATTAGGATTTAAGAAAACAATTAAGTCCAAACCTTGGTTTGACGATGAGTGCAGGGCGCACGATCAGAATGATCCACTTAGAAAGATATGATGAAGTCAACGCAGAAAGATACGCGACTATTCGGAAAGAGACAATGAAACTTTTCAAACGCAAAAAACGCGAATGGAATAGAAAATGCCAGAGCAAAAAATATCGTCACTAGATGGTAGCAGTACTTTGAAAACCTGCTCAATGTGCGCACCCATCAAGCACAAATAAACACAGCAGACGTACATAAAGCTGAGCCTCAGATCCCAAAGCCCTCTTTCAACGAAGTTGTAGACACAATAAATTGATTGAAAAACAACAAGGCTCCCGGAGTCGACTGCTTACCGGCAGAGCTTGTGAAGCATGGAGGAGATGCAACCTCTCGAAATATCCACCAACTCATCAAAACAATATGGGAAGAATGGAAAACCTCAATAGTCGCCCCATTTTCAAAAAAACCGACAGATCTGACTGCGAAAACTACAGAGGAATATCATTGCCCCCAACCACATACAAAATACTGACAAATGTCATACTGGCAAGAATCACACCGTACGCAGAAGAAATATTGGGATACTACCAATGCAGATTCCGTAGGAACCGGTCAACAAGCGACCAAATGTTCACAATAAGGCAATTGCTGGAAAAGAAGTGGGCATACGGAGAGACGGTTCACCAACTGTTCGTTGACTTCAAAAAACCCTAGGACTCAGTCGCAAGGCAAAGACTATACCATATTGTAGTTGTGCTGGGAATCCCGAAAAAAATATGCCGGCCTCATTCAAATTTGCATGAACGAAAACAAAGGGCGAGTTAGAATAGAAAACCACCTCATAACCATTTGAAATCCGGGGCGGACTAAAACAGGGGGATGGCCTCCCACCGTGTCTTTTTAACATTGTGCTCGAGTATGTTATGAAAAAGGTACAAGACGACAGCATGACCGGATCATCCCTGAACGGGGTTACACAAGTGCTCGCATATGCGGATGACATCGCCGTTCGGGGCGATAATCTAGAAACTGTAAGTAAAAACTATGAATATATCATGCATGGTGGGCTTAGAAATAAATGAAGACAAAACGAAATACATGATTACGGCGAGACCAGGTGGACTTCAGAGAACACATATAAACGTCAGAGGAATTTAAATATCTGGGAATAATACTGACGGCCAGTAACGAAATGTTGAAGGAAATTAACAAAAGATTGCATTTCGGCAACGCTAGTTGGCACGCAGTCAGTAAACTGCTGAAATCCAAACTGCTATCACGTAACATAAAGCTCCGTGTCTATAGAACCATAATCATGCCGATTGTTCTATACGGATGCGAAACGTGGGCCCTCACAAAACGGGAAGAAAACAAATTCCGCGTATTCGAGAATGAAGCTTTAAGGGGTAACTTTGGTGGTAAATATGAGGAGGCGGCAGGACAATGGAGGAGACTCCACAACCGCGAGTTGGAAGAGCTATACCGCAAACCTACAATAGTGAGAGTAATCAGGTCGCGAACATGTAGCGAGAATGGGCAACGATAGGACCGTGCGTAGAATTCGTAACGGAAGACTAACGGGGAAAAGACCGGTAGGACGGCCGCGACGGAAATGGGAGGACAATGTAAGGTTTGACCTTGAGGAGATCGGATCAGATGGTCAAGGGTGGAAGAAGAGTGCACAGGACAGGGAACGATGGCGCAGCCGCGTCAGTGAGGTCATGAACTTCCGTGTTCCTATAGACCAATAAATAGTAATCATTGACCATTACAGAGCATTTGTGTAAACCTAAGTTGGTTAGGATTGTGGTACGCACATTCCAAGTAAAAGTACGGGCTATTAATCCGAAATAACAATGTGAACACTCATCCCAAATCCTGGATAAACTAACAATGTCTTGTGACACAGGCACTTGTTTAGATTACACCCACAGATAGTGTGCCCTGATTGTAATAAGTCATAAATCAAGATTAAAAAGGAATTCAAAATTACTCACAGCCCTTCACGATCGAAAAAAAGGAAGTCTAAGTCAAATCATCGACAAAGACAGTCGGTGTCCATAAACTTGTGATTGAACCGTCCCAAAATAATTAAACTAGAGTGCATGTGAAATCCGTATGATTTGGACCATACCAAAGACGGTCGCATTTAATTAATTCAAAAATAATATTGAGACTAAACCGTTTCCAGAAGCAGCCGTTGTCAAGCTTGCCGATGTCGAGTGTGCACTTGTTACCGTAATCATTGTAAAAATGTTCGTTACATTCGTTGATAAGATAATATGTGTGTAAGCTAGTATAGCACATAAACTTATATAACAATATGGCATTTGTACTATTTTCTCCAACATGATCTGCAAAAGTATTTTTTTACGACAAGACAAAAAAGGGAATTTTGAGATGATCTTAAAAGTCTCAGACTGTAGGAGTGGAAGGAGAGGGAAAGAAAACTGTAGGACAAATATACCAATGTGGTCAGCATGGATAGAGTGAAGTATTTTTATCGTACACTAAGAGACCTCATTCACTTGGCCACACTTTTCACAGTTTCAAATATGTGGTCGCTCTAAGGAGGAGTTGAACTGAGTCGAGAGCCAAGAACTGATAGTCCCTTGGGTTTGACGACGCAAATTCCGTTCATCAACCGTGTATCCACATTGGGACTCATCTTTGACGACAAGGGGCAGCAGTGAGATTTAGAAGCAATAACCGCAATTGATATATCTTGTTCAGATCGCAAGATTGAATAAGTTGAGTATATGCTGCTAATTGATAATGAGGTTCGAAGTGGATGGTTGCACATGTTAATCAGCAAGCGACTGAATTAAACTTCGGGTAATGAACAACATATCGTTTATAAAAATGATTTGATTAAAATTATTAAAGTTGATTGGCACCATTTAGAGTGGCTAAAAAATATTGCGTCTAGTTCGACAACATTGCTTTCGTCGAAATAGCGAAGGGATTAATTGCACATGATTACGGCGCGAGCAGGTGGACCTCAGGAAACACATATAAACGTCAGAGGCAAGATATTTGAAAAAGTTAAAGAATTTAAATATCTGGGAACGATACTGATGGCCAGTAACGAAATGTCGAAGGAAATTAACAAAAGATCGCATTTCGGCAACGCTAGTTGGCACGCAGTCAGTAAACTCCTGAAATCCAAACGGGAAGAAAACAAATTCCGCGTATTCGGGAATAAAGTTTTTAGGGGTATCTTTGGAGGTAAATATGACGAGGAGGAAGGACAATGGAGGAAAGTCCACAACCACGAATTGGAAGAGCTATACCGCAAACCTATAATAGTGAGAGTAATCAGATCGCGAAGATTAAGATGGGCCGGACATGTAGCGCGAATGGGCAACGATAGGACCGTGCGTAGAATTCTTGACGGCACACCAACGGAAGAGAGACCGGCAGAACGGCCGCGACGGAGATGGGAGGACAGTGTAAGGTTTGACACAGAGGAGATCGGAACAGATGGTCGAATGTGGAAGGAGAGTGCACAGGACGGGGAACGGTGGCACAGTCGAGTCGGTGAGGTCATGAACTTCAGGGTTCGTACAGGCCAATAAATAGTAATAGTAGGTTCTAGATGGAGTCCCATATGCCGCTAGTCAAATCATGTTGTTGTTCCCCGGGGCTCTCAATCTAGTCCTCATGTTTATAGAAGATCCTTACCTGTTACTCACGAACCCACTCAAATGTTTGCTAATGGCATTACGTTAACTTCCTCGTACTTATTTAAACATGATAAACCAACATTTTCGAATCTCATTACGAAACAACAACGTATTGAATTTCGCATTTAACAAGGGATGAAAATTGGGAGTTATTTAACCGAGTAGAGTTTCAAAGCTGCTATACCTCGATGCTGACTCTTGCTAAAAAGATATATTGTTGATGAACACCATTTTCATTGCCAATGTCAATAAAGTGTAAAATGTGAGATTCAATTCTTACTTGGATCGACCACATATTCTAAGCTACGATAAGTTTGGTCAAAGGTGTCGGGTTTCTCGGAAGACGTAACAAATGCTACACCCCATTTAACCTGGCCATAACTTATAAGATGTTTATTTGTCCTAAATTGGTATTAAATTTGTATATTTGGTAAGGCGCATCTAAAACATGAGCTGCATTTCCATTTGGGATATGTCCTCCTTAGGGAACTTCCACGATATCCTGATGAGTTTGATCGTTTTAATATTCAAGCATTCAACAATATTCGGGCGCAAGGCTAATAACCTGGCGCGAAAAAACAAATTATTATGGCAAATTTAAAAGACTCCGTAAATAAGGCCAAGATGAGATCCCGGTTGTAGAGCCGATGATGGTGTTTCAATAATATTGCACATCAGTATTTCCTTATTTCTACCTGTACTGTTGCCCTGAAAATAACTTGCGCTGGCATTTTGTATTAAAAAAAAGTCTTAGAACAATGTACAACGTCGATATCTCCTTTCTGTGTCTTCCCCCCTTCCTCTGTCCGCATTGTGTTTCGATATGTAGTGAACTTTGTTCACAACGTTCCATGAAAGTCACAATCTCTCTACCATAATGGCCCCTGAAGCATATAATATGAAATCAGTTTTCTATTTATTCCTGTAAAGTTGTAAGTTACAAAACCTAGAATTAGTTTCAGGAGAATTTGATGTTCTGTGATGGCCATAAGGCATCAGTTTTTTATTTACTTCAAGGCACTGCATCTTTAATGTCGAGGTCAAACAGTGTGAAATCTAATATTGGTCATACCTGCTATAACAGAGATTGTAAGAAAAATAAGTCTGCAATTTCTCAGAACCATTTAAGTGCTTGATAGAACGATAATAAATGCAAATGCATAAATAGCACAGACTTACAATAACTCGCAACAAGTTCTAAAAACTTTAAATAAGTCTCCTTTTAAAATCCATAGATATATTCCGCCAACTGTGCACATGATTATACAAGTGGCACGTACATGTCCACGGTAAGAAAATCACGCACAACCAAAAAAGCAAATATCGAAATTATAACTAGGGCATTCAACTCACTTCGCACATATGTCTTGACCAGATAATCGAGGTACTTGGACGCAAGGTGAACATTGAAAGGACACAATACGCACAAATTGTTGATTCGTAAATATAATCGCCGAGTATTTAAAATTAATGTTCGAATTGTAAAAACATTAATTCGGAAAATTTCTCGAAGTCATCAGTATGCTGGTTGCAATGGCAAAGTGGAAAACAAGAAAATGATACGCAACGTCCTCAATTGACTGCAAGTGTGTTTTTGCTGACAAGTTAGAAATGTTTCGTATATAATCGAAGGTCTCGACGATTATTGTCATTCAGTATTAGATCATAGTACGAAGCAGCAATTACATTTTGCAGAACTATGAAAATAATATCGTTAGCAGCTTTAATGTGCCTCTTAGTGATGGCAGAGTCGGCGGATGACACATCTATGGACACTAACTCTAAGAATCCACAGGCAGAATACCGATCATACGGAGGATCATCCTATAGTCCACCAGCCCCGTCATACTCGCCGCCAGCCCCGTTGTACTCACCGCCAGCCCCGTCATACTCTCCGCCAGCTCCGAAACCTAGCTATGCTCCAGCCCCATCATACTCTCCACCGGCTCCGAAACCTAGTTATGCTCCACCGCCATCATACACTCCACCGGCTCCGAAACCTAGCTATGCTCCAGCCCCATCATACCCAGCCCCATCATACCCAGCACCATCGTATCCAGCACCATCATATCCAGCACCATCGTACCCAGAACCTTCTTACAAGCCAGCCCCAGCACCAGCATATAAGCCAGCACCCGCACCCAAACCTGCCTACAAGCCTGCACCTTCCTACGCTCCGCCGCCACCACCATCATACCCAGCGCCGCCTTGTCCAAAGAGCTACTTGTACAGCTGTGCGCCTCACATCCAGCCCGTACCATGCGCACAAAGCAGCTACGGTGGATATTAACTTCTTAACAAGGTTCGTGAATCTAGGTTTCAGCTTGCTTATGGATTTTGCAATATTCAAAATAAAAAAATTAAAAACGATATCAGAATAAAAGAGAAATAATTTAGAGCAAATTTTGTAGTATTCTATTTGACGATTGGGAAACATGATGTCGGTTTTTGCTTGGTTAGTGGTTTCCTGCTTCCGGGTTTGAGATCTTTTATAAAAAGAAGTAACACAACGTTTCCGAGTATCAGTTTGCCCATCACTTGAGTACAATGAATAAACGAATTTTGTCGTATTTTGTTTTCGTGATTTGGTGCTTTTTAGGTGTTTTAACAGCAGAAGATTCGCCACCGGTGGAAGGCGGATGTTCGTCACCAGATTGTTCTGGCAATCGGGAAATTGGTTTAGACGCCTCTCTTTTTGACAGCTCATCTTCGGAAGAAACGTTTGCAAAACCATGTGGATGTATGTCCAGCAACATATTGAAACGATCACAACGCCACGCGATTCTTCAGGCACAAGAGAAATTCGCTGAGGAACTTCTCGGATCTACACCTTACATCGGCAGTAAAAAACCGAATACACCGTACAAAAAACCTCTCCCTCCAGCACCATCAAAGAAACCATCATCTCAAAAAGGATATGAACACAGTGGGTTTCAACACGATTCGCATTATGTTTCCTCACCAAGGAGTTATTATAACCAACCCAAAGGGGTTCCGTGCCCTACAAGTTTCTTATTGAGTTGTGTCCCGAAACTAGTGCCGGTACATTGTCAACACACCAATTACTAATTATGATAAATTAACTTAATTTTTGTCCTTAAATTTAATAAAATGCTACTTTCCTAAAATGAATTTTATGTTTCTTAATAAAATATATTACCACAGAAAAGCGCCTCTGGGTTGAAAGAATAAATTTATGATACTATCATTCCAGTTGCCATTATTTCAGATTCAAACAGGATTCAAACTCAGTATTACAGGACCACATCATTATGTCCTGCATCTATAATTTATTAGTTTACGTATCAAATTGGTAAATATTGACTCTACTATAATTATAAACTAACAAAGGTAGAGTCCTACATTGATAAGGGGCATGTTTTTATAATATCCACATTACGAGGAAACAAATTTTCAGTGTCTGCACCCTAAAGGAACTAATAATACCGTTGTAACATTAAAGGGTATGGAGCAATCATAAACATAGGATGGGCCTTAACTATATATCTAGTTTCAATATACAATAAAAAGAGAATTACAGAATTCAGAAATATATTATTTATATTTTTAGAAACTATAAAAAGAGGAATTTTTGATTATAACTAGTTTTTAAAAATACTTTTGTCTAAGTGACTTCCATTAGCTTGTTGATATTGTTGAAGTAAGACTAACAAATTATCAAAAACACGTTGAGAAGTTAATCTTGATATGGCGTTTATTTTCCGTACAATTTTGTCGGATTACCTTCAGAGACTTTTCCTTTACGTACAGGAAATAATACTCAGTTATAATTCCCTGCCTCCTTTCCAGAATATGAGTTTCCCAAGGAGCCTATCTGTCGACAGCTCTATGGCCTCTGTAGCAGTAGGACAGGTAGCGCGATCGTGTTGAAATCAAGTCCTGGAATTGTAAATTTTTGAAGGGCCGGTAACAAGAATTCCTAAATCATCTGAAAATAATTTTTAGCTTCCCCCGACGTGACAACTCCATTTTTATCTGTAGAAACTTTGGTCCATAATTCCCCTAGCTGAGATTAGAATCCACACATCGACCTCATGGCTATCGAACGGACGTTTGGGCTTGTGTCGGGGATTACTCGTATTCTAACAGTTGCTATTCATTATCTGCCCTTAATTGTTTTTAATCGTTTTAAAATATTGTGAGTCCCAAGTAGACAACTACCAAATCAAAACCAACTATGCGTCAAGCATCTCATAATGTTTTTCTTTGTTTTTTTTTTCTTTTTAAAAATATCATGTATAGCACATACAAAACCTTACCACATTCCTTAAACTTCGTTAACGACGAGGATTGAACATTTTAAACAAAAGCCCCTGCAATTATTAATTAAAAAGCAAAAACAACGAATAGAAACGGTTGCTGCAAAATTTGATATATTATAATAACAAGAATAATAAAAATGGTAAGCCCCTTCAGGGTATTTATTAGTGCACAACCGTTTTAACAATTTTCGCAGCGCTGCTCGACTCCACACGACTCCACACGACTCGGCTCATTCGCACTTTATTTTGACTCCGTTTGCACACACGACTCCTCACGATTTCACCTATTTGACCACCAGACTCCATACAACCTTTTCGACCTTTTTTTTACCCCACCGACTCCATTGACATTACATTCAACTCTTTAGACTAATTTTCAACGTCTTCGGCTTCACGCCACTTCACACCCGACTTCTGTTCACCCTTTTCGACTTCGCTCGGGTTTATTCAATTCTGACGCCTTCTCAACATATTGGCGCTCAAGCCCGCCAAAGGCAGTTTTACGCGACCCTGTCTGCCTCTGCTCGACACCTTTCTTTCATAATTCCGGCGCCTCACTATACATTAGCTACTACGCGTAGTATACAACTATTAGGACGCCCGGTTTCACCTCACTCCCTACCCAATTCCAACAAGCCAGCTCCTCTCGTAACCTCAGCTACCACGCGTAGCACCACCACAGCAGAACGCCTGGCTTCGCCTCTTTATTTAAACGTCGGGATCTTCGTCCTTAGGTCCCCGAACATTTCGCAAGCATCTCACCTACACCGGTCGGAAAATCAAACCGATACCACCGGCCGGAGACCCTATTCAGAACACCTTACACAAGTGTCTCTACCCAACCTCACCTGGGCACACTTCATACAGGTATCCCAGACTTCAAGCCATCACGGCACAACTTAAGCGGCAACCATAGGCTATACACGCCCCTCTACGCCGCCTCATATACCTAACATAGGTGCATAACACTTCGGAGCGCGTAGCCATTACTCTAGGGCGCCCTGTGGTTGGACATAACCAACCATACACCAAGAGCTCCCATAACCTAAGTTGCCCAACTTAATCCAAGCGCGACTGGCCGGCCCTCCCAACAAGGCACCGCTCGGTCGAGGTCGCAGCTGCCGTTTATCGAGCTCCGGGGTCGATACCGGAGCCGATGAACCGGACCTTCCTCGATCGGTAAGCCGCGCAACTGAGCGCCTGCCCCCTTCCCCAGTCACAGCGGCAAACAATTCGCCATGCAAACGTATGGACGAAGGACACCGACTCCGGACTCGGGTCTCCACTCCATTCCGCACACGACAACCCGTTGCTGCGGATACGAACCACTCTGGTCTAAGTCCGCTCCATTCCGCACACGCCACTTCGTCACTGCGGATACGAGCGGATTTCCGACAGGTTCCGACCTACTCGGACGATAAACCTATTGGTCCAAGCGACCCACAACAGGCCTATTGACCACGCCGCACACCTTTTCCCTTGATGGTATCAAGCGGTAACATCAGTGTCCACCTTATCGACAAAGGCCCAAACAATAACCAGGAACTCGTCATCACGACAGTTCCCTTAACATTCGCGCAGCACCTCCCGAAGCAAGCAGGGCCACCTTGATTCCCAAGCGCCCGGCCCTCCTATCATCACAGCACCACAGTAAAAGTGAAGACATCCCCCTTGCGCGAATCGAGCTTTAGACTAAGTGTTTTTCCTTATCATTGTATGTGTTTAGTAAACGCACATTAATCCCGTGTCAACCAAACTTTAAAAAGAACAATCAATAAACAAGAAGTAACAATTAAATACTGAGTGTTTCATTTAACTCTTCTCCTGTGGTGCAGCTTCCCCTAGTGTTTTAATATCCCGGTTGAAGTTCCTGGGCGTTTTCCTTTGTACTTGTCACTTGTGTGTCCAGGGTTCCGATCTCTCGGCGGTGTAATCGTGTTTTCGGTTAATGACGGAACCGATGAACCTTCTAGTTCTGGTAGAGACGAAGTAGAACTCTGCGCCCCTGCTGGTGCCATGACTTCGCCACCTACACATCCCTTGTCGCACGAGTGCGCGACGTATTCTAAATACGCATCAAGGCATCGAAGTGTAGTCGAAACGACAAAACATGTCCGCCTATCGTGTGCCCAGACGTCGAGAAGCAAATTCGGTGGTATTAAAACATGCACACAAGAATTCTGGGTAGGCCACCAGCATCGATACGACGGCACAATCACCGTTGTGCGAGTGGCTTGTTTGCTGGTGGCATGTACAACAGCTCCTCTATGAACTAGACTTGCAATAAAGCAACCGGAAAGGATGGAATACCAGCAACAGTTCTTAAAAACTATGCCTCTGAATCAAAACCCCTCCTCCTTCCTGTTGGAACGACGGTTACACTCACATGAAAAAATGAAAAGAGTTATTAATTCCCATTCCACGGAGCTTAAAGGAGATCAAAAGGTTTTGTAAAATTTGCAATGGAAAAACAAATCGAATCAAGAAGGGTCCCTTGAGATATCTTCGAGGCTTTTAAACACGTTTGCCAGGACCTTAGTAAGTAAGCAAACGAATGGGTTGTGGATAGTGAACTTAATTATTTACTCATCATCATCGGCACTACAACCGGGATCCAGTCTTGGCCTTATTCAGCAAGTCTCTCCACCGGTCCCGATTTCGCCATCCCTCCATCGCAGATAAGGCCCGCCGCGCTGTCTCCTTGCATACATCCTGCCACAAAGACCTTTCCGGGCAGGCTTTTCTTCGCTCATTCGAGCTAGGTGTCCCGCCCACCGGTGTCTACCAAGCTTGATTTTTCTTACAACATTAGCTTCAAGTTAGATCGCGTATAACTCATGGTTGTAGCGTCTCCGGAATCGTCCTCCCTCACATACGGGGCCAACAATTCTCCTTAAGACCTTTGTGGGGGTTCCTTAAAGCTACACAAGCAACCACCCACAATTCCAACCACAATTCCTACCCCAACTCCTTTCGCCAACCTGCAAACATTCCCCTACCCAAAGGCATCATATCAAATTCCCTGAAAAGAATTCATCATTTCATGCATTTAATGCATCACCACAAGCATCATCATTTAGGCGCCCTTGCCAGCCAGCGTACCCTGCCACACACGTGCGCAGCAGACTTTCCTTACCCACATTCTCGGCGGCCTTTTGTCCAACTGACAAAAGCAGTACATGCATCTCGCGTCTAGCCGCCAAGAATCGAATTCTCCAGCATGTAAACATGCACACATAGAATTCAACCCTTTCCACCGGCATCGATACCGTGCAGAATCATCATTGTGCAATTATCTTATTTGCTGGTAGAACAATGGCATGCCTAATGGCATGCAGACTATTTGCGCAGCTGCATGCACACCATCAATGATGCCCTTTGTCTCATTTCCTTTTTTCTGGTTTCGTTTGCCCATGACCTGGCAACATGGACAAGCGATATAATCCCGTCAAGATCGACGCAGAGAGATCCTCTCCCATTGGTCGCTACAGAGAGAAACTTCACGTTTCTCTCGAAAACCAAAACCCACCCCTAACCAAGGAACGACTCTGCACGAGTCAGTACAATGAGTCGAGTTTCATCCACTGGCGAGTGCGCACAAGTCGAGAATCAACGCGGATAGTAAAGCGAATTGACTAAGTAAAATGTATGTGAACGTGTGCTTAAATGGTAAACTACTATTTAATGAACAATACAAACACTAAAATGATCTAAAATGTATGTGAAGTTAGTGCTTAAGTTGAATACGTTTGTAAGTGTAACCACTGTATCACCAATAAAACTTAAGAAAAAGAAATGGAGTTGTGTTCAATACAATTGTGACGTTCAGCGAACAACTACATCTAACCTTCACGTGGGATATTAGTGAAACCGCCCCGTGCAGGCACACATATGAAATATCACCTACACCTTCCTCTCGAACGCGGCTAAGAGTTCAGAGTGCCTTTTATTGAGCACCCAGGTCTCGGATCCATACATGCGTTTTGGTAAGACCATGGTCTTGTACAGTAGTAGCTTGTATGTTCTGGATAAATTTCGGGATTTAAAGAGCTTTGATAGGCCATAGTAGGCTTTGTTGAATTTGATCACCCGCTCGCGTATATCTTCTTCCATATTGACCTATCGAATAATTTACCTATATTGAATCGTAGCACCACATTAGGCTAGAGGCTTATGGCGCCCTGCGGCGTTAGTGAAGAGGAACTGATTCGAATCGTCGCTATGGCGATTAGTATTACTAAAAGATAGAACCAAAGCTTCAGCAAATCAGATCAAAGCAACATGTACGACTTCGACAGTTATTCTCAAGTACACTCAACTGAGGGGGAATTTCGATGTTAGTGGTTACGGCATATGGCTCGGACGGATATGCTTTGATTTCTTTTTTGTGCTATTCTTCATTATTCGTTTGCGAGTTGTGTGTGTGTGTTTTTTTTTTTTTTTTGTACACTAACGCGCGCCCAAAAGGGGATTTTGAAGTACCCTTAAATGTCAGAGCACAGTGGGAACGGATGAAGAGGAAGTGGATGGGGAAAGGATATGTATATTGGTCTTAAATGCCTCGACAATACAACGACGAGGAAACGCATGTTCAGGTAGAACATTCCGAATAACTCCCTATGTTTATTTGTGCGCCTGAAGGTGACTTTCAACGTGAATTGATGCGCATTCTCAAATTGACGGTATCGGGGGGAAATGCCTGAAGAGGTGGAACATATTCAGCAAGTTCCGCTGAACAACGACCGAAAATAAGATAAATTACAAATACAAAACATAGTGAAAATTCTACAATCGACTGTACATTAAATACAAATCCAACAAATTAAACCACGTTCTGTTAGAAGAATATAAAGTACAAAAACCGACAAAATTACAACTAAACTAAATAAAAATGATCATCATCATCATGGGTACTACAACCGGGATCAGGTCTTGGCCTTATTTAGCAAGTCTCTCCATCGGTATCCGGTCCTTATCCGAGACTTGTTAAATTGCCCATAGTAATTTCTTTCTCCGGGCAAAGTTATTATTTGGCGGGTGCCAAAGTAGCTATCCAGGGGTGTCACGTGGAAACTGCATGCCAACTTGGATTTCACAGGGATCGTCTGACCTTTGGCGGCTTGAAAGCATTCATTGGCTTTGCCCTGTATGTTCACTCCCATACCCCTATTTTGAAGATACCTATAAGTAATTTGGTGTATTGATGAACAAAATATTAAACAACATAGGGAAATTCAAATTAAGTGATTCGCATCAATGCTAAATAAATAAAACACTACAAACTACAGCCCCAACACATGTGAATTGAACAAATACAAAATAAATTAAAGGGATAGATATAAATACATTTTGGTAATCGTCACAAACACAAACCTCACGCTACACCACACACATATCCTATTTGCACCCAAGGTGTATTATTCCTCTTCCAAGAATAACACTCATTTTATGACCAAGAATAATACTCATTTTATATAACCCTCCACCTCTTAATACCTACCTCTTTGTAGCCAGTCTCCACTATTAATTGCGGTACACGTAAAACCACCCACTTAAAGAATGAAGCGCTCTGCAAGCCCTAGCATTGTCCCCATACATTGAATGTCGTCATATCAATTCAATATCAAACAAATTGAACTAAACGTTCAATTTGTTCATATTGAACTCAACTTAAAAATCCAATACGGGATAAACGAACCATATGTTCAACACACAAAATCCCCTGGATCCAAATGTGCGGACCAGATGACCAACTTTCAAACAAAATTGTTGAGAATCATAAAATGCGCGTCTGCAATTTTATGATCCTTTAACATTTTGTTTACCCAAATCATTTTCCACAATCAACATCCTTTTCCATTCTCATTACCCAAGTTAAGACAAAGAACTTGTGCCATAGAACGAACCACATGTTCGTTTTATCCCCTACCGACATTGAGCATCGTAAATGCTCATCAGCAAGATCCTTTGTTGATTGTTCATTTTTGTTTTCCCCTTTTTGATCCCAATCCGGGATAGATAAAGAAAGGAAATGGCGGGTGGCAAAACGGCAGTGCAAACAAAAAAGTGTATAGAGTTTTCGAGGAGGAAACAGAGAGTTGGTTCTATACGATTGACCGAGACAGTCAGCGAGTTGGATGAAAACGAGGGAACGGAACGGTTGTGTGGCAACGTGTCCGGGATTTTTGAAAGATAATTAAATGTTTGTGCGGTGTATATTCTAGTAATAAGATAGTTAGTGGTAAATCATCGCCTGTGCGTTAATGCATCCATTAATCTATGACCCGTGTGTTTGTGCAGTGTATAAGGAACAATATCATAAGACAAAAACCAAAGTACTATAAACATATGGAGTAACCCATGTAAAAGCTGTACAGTGTATAAGGAACATTATCATAAGACAAAAAGGAAAAGTACTCTAAATATATGGAGTAACCCATGTAAAAGTATTCTTTTGGCGAATTAAATTGTATTTAAGGTTAATCATCATCATCATCGGCACTACAACCGGGATCCAGTCTTGGCCTTATTTAGCAAGTAAAATTTGTGAAATTTTCCATAATAATTTATTTTTCCGGGCAAGGTTATTAGCCTTGCGCCAATTAAGGGTTAAAAAAATATTAAATAAAGTAACAAGTGGAAGTTCTTTTATTGTATTTCTTAATAAGAGGTGTAAATTATTTAAAGCAACAAAGGACTGTCATTGAAGAATTGCTCCATAGTGGAAATAAGAACCGTATTTACCTCGAATGGTCTTTCAGCCAACAAGCACCAAAGTACATCAGGAGGAAATTGCCAGCAACACCATCAAAACGGATCTAGACAAAACAAGTAAGGTGGTAATACCATCCAACTAATAAAATAACCCCAAAAAGATAACACTACACACCGTTACTTGTGAGGTATGGGATCAAGCATTGTCATGCAAAAGGATCGGGCCGTGCCTATTGACCAACGCAGGTTGCTTTTCAGTCAATTTGGCATTCAATATGTCGATTTTCTGACAATATTTGATAGCGTTCATCGTTTCTCCTGGTTGAAGAATGAATGTGGATTGGTCCTTCCGGTGTCCACCAAATTGTCACCATAACCTTTTTTGGGTGAAGATCGGGCTTTGTGATGTGCTTTGGTTTTTCACCTGCATCCAACCACTGCTCAGGTCTTTTACACAAGTTCAGTTGATCAACGACCGTGATAATACCTATAGAAAAGAGATAGGCATGATACGTTGCGCCTGTGTTCTAACGACGGAATTGATCGACTTCCAGCTGGGTCCCCAATAAGTTTCACTGATCGTCTTTGCATCCTGTCGAGCACGTGTAGTGCACTTTTGGATGCGCCTGACCAAATATATGAGTTGATCTCGATTTTTGGACGAATATACGTCTTGTAAATAGTGCCCAGGGTATTTGGAGTGAAGTAAACAATTCCTAGACAAAAAAAAAAAGTGTACTTGTAACGAACGCTAAAATTCTCACACGTCTAGCACACGTACGACCTTACTTAAAAAAAAAAGAAAATTTAAAGTTCTGGCACAGATGTTCACTCGAGAACTTCTTATTACCGACTGAGCGCAAATCGGACATTTTGTTAGGTACAACCCAATAAACATCTGCTAGCAAGGATTTCGGCACGAATCTAGTCGGGCACCTACTACAAGGCCATAACACCTGTAGCGGTTGCTTTCGCTTATCTATGGCTGGTCTACTTGCTGCAAATCCTTTCCCGAGGCGGTATTGGTTTTCTGTGTAGGGCCATTTCAATGGAGCGGGAATTTCGTGTTGATTTGTGTAACATTGGCGGGTTGAGGTGCAATTTCTCTTCTGTGTCTGCCCATGCCTCTAACCAGAAACCAACAATTCTTGCACTTAGCGAAACCCGGGTAATTACTAATACAGATATTTCTGATTTAATTTACCTGGATATAACTTACTGCCACTGTTTTTTCCACATCGTGGTATAGCCACATACATACGAAATGATATTGCTTATCAGCTTCTGTTCCAATATGGGCTCTGTTCCAACCCAGAATTGAATTTCTCTTGGCTAAGACTTCACGTTAGTAAGCATATCATACATTACAGAAGCCCGAACTTGGATAGAAACGCATTGTTTAACGAATTTGATGCACTGTCTGAATCTATTGATAGGATTTTGACCCCATATCCGCACACTGAAATCGTTATTGCGAGTGATTTTAATGTGTATAAATCTCAGTGGCTTCGTCACTCCGGACACACAACACCTGAAGGTCAATATGTCCAGCTTTTCGCGGATTCAAATAATTTAACCCAACTCTTCAATGAGCCAACACGGGTATCAGACATAGATTGTAATTCCGCCAATACACTGGACCCGTTTCTCACCTCCCACCCGAACAAATGCACAAGTTTGTTCACCCTTGGGCACTGCAGACCATTGTGTCATGTCAGCTAAGTTTGCTCTAATTAACAGTAACGCTAACGAGAATACTCCTAAAAGAACAGTATGGTTCTACAAGAAAGCCAACTGGGAAGGTCTGAACGACCTTTTTGGGAGGTTAAATTGATCGTTACTTTTCCTCAATAACGATGTTGACTCTATAGCGGACACATTGACAGCACGATTCTGTTTGGCATGCGGACCTTTATTCTACACAGAGTAAAGAGTATCAAACCCAAGAGAAATATGTGATTCGATTCCGGGTGCAGAGAAGCCATTAAGGCGAAAGAGTTGAGCTTCCGGTTGTATACATCAAACAATACTGAAGAAAACTGGAAAAGATTTAAGCGAGCTAGAAATGACTGCAATGCGTATATTCAACGCGCCAAGTTCTTGCATGACCAGAGATTGAGACAAAAAATATTACACTCTCCCACAGATAGTAGAAACTTCTGGGCATTCGTGAAAAACATTCAAAACTCAGTCTCTTCATCCATTCCATCGCTTATAGTCGATGACAAATCAGTCACCATTGCAATAGAGAAGGCGAATCTACTTGCTGCCTGATACCACATCAGTTCCACCTCAATTTGAGCATAAGCAGCACACCATGAGCCAGATTTACTTCCGAACGCGTACTGTTGCCCCTGCACTCAAAGAGCTAAACGCACACAAATCCGCTGGTCCTGTTGGCATTCCCCCAATTCTCCTGAAGAAATGTTCGTCTTCACTCTCTAAACCAATGCAGAAACTCTTCCATTTGTCTTATTCTACTGGCCGTTTCCCAAATAGATGGAAGTCAGCGAACATTCATCCAATTCCCGAAAACGGTGACAAATCATCCCTTTCTTCTTATCGACCCATAGCACTCACTTCTATTCTCTCCAAGGTAATCACTTATCAACCGTCAATTTTCGAAATATCCAGAATCAAATGACCTCCTCAATGACCGCCAATATGGCTTTCGTAGCAACAGGTCCACAAGAGATCTGATAGCGTACCTTACCGAAAAGTGGAGCCATTCCATCCACCACTTCGGAGAAAGCAAGGTTGTTGCACTGGATATCTCGAAAGACTTCGACAGAGTTTGGCATCCAGCCCTTTTGTCAAAATTGCAGTTTTTATCAAATGATGCCACAACATTTTGGAAAATTGCGTTATTACTTACTTATTTATACGGCTCTACAATCGACTCTATAATCAGTATCTTCTCATGATACCGATTTCGGGCCGATGTAATACATTTTGTTTCCTTGAATTCTGGAGATTATGAACCAAAATTGCCTTTTGTTTCTAAATACTAGAATCAGCAAACATACACAAGAACTTTATTTTAAATGTGCTTCCGTCAACTAGGTAAAATATAAAGGAAAAGGACACGTATCATACAGAATGACAGTAGTGAGGAAGAGGAAGCCAATAGTATGGACACTAAATGGGCATCGATCAGAGACACAATCAAACAAACAGCCCAAAAGGTATTAGGATTTAAGAAAACAATTAAGTCCAAACATTGGTTTGACGATGACGGCAGGGCAAAGATCGAACAACGTAAATGCCTCAGAATGATCCACTTAGAAGCATATGATGAAGTCAACGCAGTAAAATAGATAAATTCGGAAAGAGACAACCAGACTTTTCAAACGCAAACAACGCGAATGGGAGAAGACTCGGATCGAAAAAATCATTGAAAATGCCAGAGCAAAGTTCAGCAGAGGTATGTATGCCGGCATAAATTCAATTAGAAATGGCTACCGCGGGAGAGCCAAAATAATCCGAGACACAAACGGTTGTCTGGTCACAGAAACAAACAATATCGTTACAAGATAGAAGCAGTACTTTGAAAACCTGCTCAATGTGCGCACCCATCAACCAAAAATAAACGCGCCAGACGTACATACAGCCGAGCCTCAGATACCAGAGCCCTCTTTCGACGAAGTTGTAGACGCAATAAACCGGTTGAAAAACAACAAGGCTCCCGGAGTCGACTGCTTACCGGCAGAGCTTGTGAAGCATGGAGGAGATGCAACCGCTCGAAAGATCTGTGGGGCTTTTCAGGGCCCGAAGAGCCACGCATCGCTCGATCCCCACTATTACCAGCAATACAACTTACCTTAAAGTTGAAATTTCGGCAAGATTGTACAATCTTGCTAGGGCATTAACCGCCACCCAATTAACTGGAATCAATTCGGTTATCCATACGGATAACCGACATAAATACATATTAGGCAGCTTACCTTTTTTTTGGGGCTGTTTCAAGCCTCTTCTCCACGGCCATTCCTGAAAGCATAATTCATGGCAAGATTATCATCTTGCCATGACATCAATTCATCAACCGAGCTTCCGCGACCGAACAATGGATGGCACATATCCACCAACACACGTTAATCTTTCCGTGTGTTATCTTTGTAGCCATCCATTGTCCTAGAAGTCATTTCGGGTTGCTTGCACATCTGCAAGCCAGATTTTCGACGGCATGTTCTATGATCTATCTTTCCTAAAGTAGAGAAGATCAAATTAAACATTGGCCTTTCAGGCGCGCATATTTGCTTGGTTGTCAGCATGACCGATCTTATGATCCGTTGCCGTTTCTTGGAACGATCACCAGCATCGGTCATGACCACCAATTTTAGTTTACACAAAGTAAACATTGAAGCGGATACTTTCGCCTGACAGTACCTTCAACGGGATTAACATATCCCTAAGACAACATGCATTGAATCATACATGACCGAAATATGTTTATTTTAAATGATTTAGCAACGTCCATACCCAATGCTGGATTCATTATCCCAAAATAGATTCCTGCCTTCGGCAAGGGTTTTATTGACTCACGTCAATCAAGAATCTATCCCTTGCGTATGGCGGCAGTTTATCTTTCCCAAACATGTAGCAGCAGATTTGACCTGCTACATGAGTTTTCCTGTTTCCCTTTTTTTCTTTTTGACTTTCTCCATTGGCTGGCCTTCGGCGGCGAATCCCTTAGGTTCGTTTTTGTTGGATGTCTGTAAAGAGACATCCAATAGGGAGTCAGATGTCAATCTTCGTAGAGGACGGTCGCGCCTCACAACTTTAACCTTCACCTCTTGCCGCGTTATGTAAAAAGTCAGATTTAATATCTCAACGTGCACGCACATCCTATTCGAGTCGCCAGAGGGTTGACGCCCTGTTTTTCTAAGTCGAGTGCATTAATTTAAGTTGTTTCCATCCGAGTCTTTGTTTTCCTTACGTGGCGTGTTTCAGCGAATAATTTCAGTTGTTGTTTGCTACGCGTGAATCAAGGTGTGTGTTGGGTCGTGCTCGCGAACTGCAACTAAGCAAATTAAATATTGTATTAGCGAACTACTTCTCGATGCGGAACTTAATAAAAGAACAGAACTAAATAATAAAGAAACTCGATTCGACAAAAACCAAAGCGTTTTATTTTGTTCTTCGTGGTGTTCGGTCTCCGTTGAAAATAATTCCAGCGAACTTCGGTTGTGAATAGTGGTGTGTTTGCAGAACCCGCGTGCGTGTCGACGCACCGGCAATTAACACCCACAGATCCCCCAACTGATGAAAACAATTTGGGATAAGGAAGTCATTCCGGAAGAATGGAAAACCTCAATAGTAAACCCCATTTTCAAAAAAGGCTACAGATCTGACTGCGAAAATTACAGAGGAATATCATTGCTCCCAACCACATACAAAATATTAACAAATATCATACTGGCAAGAATCACACCGTACGCAGAAGAAATATTGGGAGACTACCAATGCGGATTCCGTAGGAACCGGTCAACAAGCGACCAAATTTTCACAATAAGGCAACTACTGGAAAAGAAGCGGGAATACGGAGAGACAGTTCACCAACTGTTCGTTGATTTCAAAAAAGCCTACGACTCAGTCGCAACGCAAAGACTTTACCATATTGTAGTTGAGCTGGGAATCCCGAAAAAATATGACGAGGAGGCAGGACAATGGAGGAAACTCCACAACCACGAATTGGAACAGCTATACCGCAAACCTACAATAGTGAGAGTAATCAGATCGCGAAGATTAAGATGGGCTGGACACGTGGCGCGAATTGACACGATAGGACCGTGCATAGAACCCTTGACGGTAAACTAACGGGGAAGAGACCGACAGGGCGGCCGCGACGGAGATGGGAGGGCAATGTTAGGTTAGACCTCGAGGAGATCGGATCGAATGCTCGAACTTGGAAGGAGAGCTTGTAGCGATTCTAACAGATACACACACAATTCACAAGCAAAAATAGTGAAGAACACCGAACGAAAAATCGAATAAGTAAAATACATCAGAACCGTATACCAAGCGATAAATAAAAATAATTCACATCAGTGGAATATAGTCGAGTTTGGAAATCAAATTCTAAACACGGTCAGTAGCCTGGTGTGTAACGCTTAGGTAACATTTTTTTCGTGATTCGAGCTGTCATAGCGTCGGTTCGAATCACACGATCTTCTTCACTATTATTTCAAACGCTATAAGTTCACAGGACAGGGAACAATGGCGGAGCCGAGTCGATGAGATCATGAACTTCCGGGTTCCTACAGGCCAATAAATAATAATAATAATAATAATAATAGAAACTACGTCTTACGATTCGCGGTCAATATTAGGCAGTCCTTGGACTAACACTTAGATGGTATCAGTAGGTTCACGCCGATTTATCTGACGTAGTTCACCCGATGACTGTCATAATTTTAGTCAATTTCATGCAGTAGTGTGGAGGAGTAATTATCATTTGAATTAAACATGAGCTTTGCTAAAGTCTTTTGTACATCGTACCTCTTTACATTTTCTTCCGTTTGCACCGTGCTGTTACATTTATGGGTATTTCAAAATTCCATTTTTTGCGCGTTCGTGTAAAAAGGAAATCCATTTTATTGAAAAGTACAGCAAAAAAAAAAAACACAAAAAAAAAACCTAATGGACTTAACACTTAGGGGGTATTCTGGTCTAGAATCTTGAATAAATCGATTTTTTTCTTTTTATATTTTCTTATAGTTTATTTTTGTAAGAATATGCTGTCCAAAGGAAAAAATTCCAATAATTGGCGAAGTTACAGCTGCTTTAGCAATATTATGTCACTTGAACCTGCTATGCGCTGAAATTTTTTAACGCGTTTATCTCGAAACTGTCTTTTAAAACAATACCCACGATTTTTCAAGTTGTACTAAACCGATTTACTTCAAATTTAGTATATGTCTTCTTTATAGGCTTTTCTATTGCATGAACTATTCTCATCCCCAAATTTCAATGTTAACTATTTTTAAAAAACTCGAAAAACTAAAAAAAAAAGTGGTACAAAAATAAATTTTTTTTTCAAGCAGGCGCCATTTTGTTAAAAAAAAATTTTTTTCACCTTTTTTTAGTTCCATCGATAGAGGCATTTCTGTAAATTAATAATCTTTTTTTTCAGGAGGGTTGAATCGTGGGTATGGTCGCGTGCCAACTTTTTGAGATTAAAAAAGCTTAATGGTTTGCTGAATTCAAACTTGGTCGAATATGGTCGGCGGATGAAGAACAACATCCAGGCCGTCCTGACGAGGTAGCATCTATAGAATTGATCCCAAAAATACATTACACTCGAAAGGGAAAGTACATGCGGGAGTTGAGGTTATAAGGACATAAATTACCCCGGTTGATTCCATTTGCCATGATAATTCGGATGTGTAACAAAATGCATGCTATGTGTGTTAACAATTGGCAGAAAATAACAACAATTTCGTAATTGTGAGCAATCTTTAGCCGTGTTTAACCGTAATGCCGTGATGAAATTCGAATCCATCACTAAACACCAGAATTCATCACAATATCCCAGAATGGGCAGAGCAAGTACCGGATTGGACCAAGTGCTTTGAAGCAGCCAAAAATACAACAATCGCCAAGTAAGGTTTTAATCAGCGTTTTTGGATACACATGACATTTTATTGTTGGACTATCTTGAAAAACGAAAAACAATGCCAGGCAAATATTACGTAGGACAATTGGTTGGAAATGAAAAAACAATTATACTATTTAAAAAAAATTCTCTTCTTTTTGCCAGAAAATACACCATCGTAGCGATCAATGAAAGCAGTGATACTGTGTGAGGTGAAGTTTTATGCCG